>CAMXCT020006664.1:275273-338980 GCA_947184155.2 Cladocopium goreaui | reverse complement strand
ATGAAATGAAATGAATGAAATGAATGAAATGAATGAAATGAATGAAATGAATGAAATGAATGAAATGAAATCTGAATTGACAAATGCAAATGAATGAATGACTGAAACTAACGAAACACAGGGAATGAATGAATGGGATGGTACCGATGGATGGGATTGATGGATTGATGGATGAAAAGTGAAATGGATGGATGGATGAAATGAATGAATGAATGAATGAATGAATGAAATGAATGAATGAATGAATGAATGAAATGACATGAAATGAAATGACATGAAATGAAATGAATGAATGAATAAATAAGTTGAAATGAAATGAAATGAAATGAAATGAAATGAATGAAATGAAAGAAATGAATGAAATGAATGAAATGAGTGAAATGAAAGAAATGAATGAAATGAATGAAATGAATGAAATGAATGAATGAAATGAATGAAATGAATGAAATGAATGACATGAATGAAATGAGTGAATGAAATGAAGTAAGTGAAATGAATGAAATGAATGAATTGAATGAATTGAATGAAACGAATGAATTGAATTGATCGAATGGACGAAATGGAATGAAATGAAAAAATGAATGAATGAATGAATGAATGAATGAATAAATGAATGAATGAATGAATGAATGAATGAATGAAATGAATGAATGAAATGAATGAATGAAATGAATGAATGAATGAATGAATGAATGAATAAATGAATGAATAAATGAATGAATGAATGAATGAATGAATGAATGAAATGAATGAATGAAATGAATGAATGAAATGAATGAATGAATGAATGAATGAATGAATGAATGAAATGTTAAATGAAATGAAATGAAATGAAATGAAATGAATGAAATGAATGCCAAAATCGTTTTTTAGTACATAATAAGAACCCCCAATGGAGCATGGTAAACATTATTTCGGTTTACTTGAAGATAATGCTGGTAAATGTGAGTAAAATTCTAATAATCCAATCTGATTGGGGTAATGATTGGATAGCTTGTTTTTCTTAAGCCATCCAATCTGATTTTTTTTTTGACCAAACGGGTGAATATTTTTCAGTTTGTGGCATGCGCAGGCATTCCTGGCGGTGTTGATCCTGTTGATTGCGCGTGAGATTTGAACATTTTGAGCATGGCGAAACAGCACTGCTCAATTTTAATTATTGCAATGTCCTGGAGAAGGGCACATGGGGATGGGTCAAACTTGCTCCAATGTTTGTTGGTCATTCGAAGTATGAAGCATCCAATCAAGAACATCCTTGACACATCCCCAGCTGTCGACTGTCGACTGCTTCAAAACATTTGCGGGAAACCAGATTCGTTTGTTGGGCCCTTCTCCAGAGATTTTTTTCTAGCCTCTGCGAGATGCAGACAACTAGATATGAAGGCGACAGATCCGAAATTGCATGTTTGCAAAGCCACGGCGCCATGTACAGAGTCGGTGTTTCACCTGTGTTACACGAGTGGCGCGGCCGAAACAGTGCGCGCGAAAAAAAAGGTGTGATGGCACGGAGCTGTTGGGGCTGGAATGCAGGGCTCTGTGTGTCCATGTGCAGCTGGGGCACCGAATTTCTCCTGCAAACTTCACGAACCCAATGGCTTCAGTCAAAAAGACGTCACCGTGTACAAGTTCGGTGCAGTTCGGTGCATTTCAGCTGCATGTAATTTTGCTTGCAGCACTTGCTTTTCCCATCAAGCTGAGTCTGTCAAAATCGATTCCCCCCGGCAGTGCACATGGAAGGTTTGTAGGATTAGATTTCATCAGTTTTTCAGGTACCTGGAATGTTCCTTCCTGACATGGAGAGGGAACCAGGACACGTATCACAAAGGCAAACATCACACAGGTAGCACCATTTCACCTCTCCAAATCTCTGAATTTTTGCAGTACCACTTTATTAAGCACCAGTGACTCCTCAAACCACACAACCCAAGGTAGGTGTCGTTGATGAAGCAACATGCCAGTGTCGACTGCAATCACTTCGTTGGCCGGGCGAGATGACGGAGGAAGGCACTCGCCCGCTGTACGCGGTGCTGGCCGTTCCGCCCAATGCTACCTCGGACGAAATCAAGCAGGCCGAAGTGAGACAGTTTGCGGCAACTGGATTATCTGATTTATCTACCAGTTAATGGACTATGGCAAGTCTAACAGGAGCAACAATGAAACACCATAAGATTTGCGGGTACCCAACTGACAGACAAAACCCAAAGGGTCTATCAGTGATTCATAAACGTAAAAACCTTTGTATAAGTGCGCCTTCTCTACGAATGGGGTGAATCAAGCGAGTTATGACTGCGAGCAGGGCTCATTATTGCAGGCAGATTCTGTGGAGCTTAGCTGGAACCTCATTCTTCCATGAAGATCAAACTGGGACCCCCAATTTTGTTCTTTCATTCCAGATTCTGTTTGAAAACTACGATTGGGGGATGCCCTGTCTACTGGATTGTTTCTTTGACCAATTTTTTCTTCCACTGGATTGTTTTAATCTCTGACAACTTCATCCTTGGATCTCCTTGATTCCTTCTATACAGCGGAATTTTGCTCGGATGTCATGGCAGGGTGAGAGAACTTCCAGGTTCTCCATAAACATGACATGGTGCTAGTCTGGGAGGCCTACAGACGGCTTGCTCTACAGCACCATCCAGACAAATGTCCTTGGCTTGGTGACGGATTCCACAAACATCCCCCAAAAATCAGACCTACTAACCATTACAAGTGGTACCGCACAAGGCGGTGGCGGAAGTTTCAAAGATAAAACACATTAAAAAACATTGAAAAGAGAGATGAGTTGTTGTGATGCATGGATTGGATGGCAGAGCGAATCCACTGATGGATCGAGAGGTGGTTGAGGCTCTGAGTCTCTCATTCTCTTTCTTTCCTGTTCGTCTCTTTGCAACTCTCATTATCGTTCTCTATCTGTGTGCTTGTCTCTTTGTCCACCCATGTCTCTGATGATCTATCTCCTTCTCTGTCTTTCTGTGTCTCGTTATGTCTCTATCTCTATCTATTTATCTATCCATCCATCAATCGGTCTATCTTTCTGTGCTTGTTTCATCTTGTTTCTATCATCTTCATTCATCTTCTATCTATCCATTTAAATATCTACCTGTCCATCTTTCGACCATTCATTTATCGATCCAGCTATCAATCTTTAAATCCATCTATTTAACAATCCATCGATCTGTCTGTCTTTTCATGTATCTCTCGAAGTGTCCTTCTCTCAATCCACTATCCATGTGTCTCCCTCTCTCATTGTGTTTGAACCATCGGTCAAGTTGCTGTACGGAAACTGTCGAGATTTCAAACGAGAGCCCGTAAGCAGGTAAAAACACAGCCAAACTGGCTATCTATCCATCCATCCACCCATCCACCCATCTATCTGTCAAGCTATCAAGCTATCAAGCTATCAAGCTATCAAGCTATCAAGCTATCTGTCTATCTGTCTATCTGTCTATCTGTCTATCTGTCTGTCTATCTACCTATCTGCCTGTCTGTCTGTCTGTCTGTTTGTCTGTCTGTCTGTCTATCCTATCTATCCTATCTATCCTATCTATCTATCTTATCTATCCAATCTATCCAATCTATCCTATCTCTCCTAATCTAATCTAATCTCATCTAATCTAATCAAATCTAACCCTATCATACCTATCATATCCTATTTAGTCCTATCCATCTTTCTATCTTTCTTTCTACCTATCTATGACCCAAGGCTCCATGTGGCAACATCGATCTTCTCTCTCTCTCTCTCTGTCTCTATCTCTCTCTCTCGTTCCAAAAGTGCTCTGAGACCGCCAGTTTTAAACACTTTTCACTTGGAAATGTGCTTTCCGCCACAACAGAGTGCACTTTTTCGATAAGGCAACTTTCAAAAAATTCAAAAGTTGTTTGAGACTGTCAGTTGTTCACACTTTTCAGTTGCAAATGTGCTTTGCGCCACAGCAGCGTGCACTTTTTCGAGACCTGAACTTCCAAAAGTGGCCCGAGACCGCCAGTTTTTAACACTTTTGACTTCGGAATGTGCTTCGCGGCGTGCACTTTTCAACATCGCAACTTCCAAAATTGGTCCGAGACCGTTAGTTTTTAACACTTTTCACTTGGAAATGTGCTTCGCGCCACAATGGCCTGCATTTTTTCAACATCATCTCAAGTTCCAAAATTGCTCCGACAACGGTGTGTTTTGCACATTTTGACTTCGACGTGTGCTTCTCGCCACAATGCCATGCAGTTTTTGTGCATCTCAACTGCCAAAAGTGCTCCGAGCATGGTGTGCTTTAAGCATTTTGGCTTCAAAATGTGCTTCGTGCCACAACATTGCACCTTTTCAACAGCTCAACTTCCAAAAGTGCTCCGAACCCGCTGTTTTTTTACCATTTTCACTTCCAAATGTGCTTCGCGCCACAACGGCGTGCAATTTTTGATCTCATCTCCCCAGATAGCTCCCCACCCGCCGCTTTAGCAAGCCTACTTTTCGATCCTCCGGAGCCACAAAACATCGCACGACTTTTCTACCTTTTCGCACGCATTGATCTTCTTTCTTTTGAATCGTTCTCTTCTCTGATATTCTTTCTTCTGCCTTCTCTTCTCTGGCTCTTCCCGCCTCTGCTTTTCCATTTGTCAATATTGTCGATATTGTCGGAAGTTTGGCTTCCAAACTTCCTTTGACAATTTATTTATCTTAAGTTATATTGATATATTATACGTATATATTATACATTATGTATATATACATATATATATATATGTATCATATATAATATGTAATGTTACTTTAATTATATACATATTTTTACCATATGGGGGGTCATCATGACATTTCAAAAATATTTAGTAAACCCAGTCTGAAACATGTCAGAGAGATGGTGCCATTCTCGGGTCACTATTAGGAACCTGGCACCCAAGGTCAAGGAACAGATGTGGTTTCGTCCTCAACTTTGGGAGGTTTCAAAGAATGGGACGTTGCTTGCTGTTTGCGAACTTGTTTTGCAGTGTTTTATACATCTACGCCTACAGGTAATATAATGTAGATATTATAAATACTATATATATAAATAATATATGTATATAAATATATAAATAATATTGTTAACTATCTGTATTTTATTTATGCACAGCACAAATGTGTATATATATATATATCACTATATTTAGTATACATACACAATATGTTTTTCTCCCATTTTCTTGGTGTCAGTTTGTCTCTTTGAAGTGAATTTATTACCATTTGCTCGCCATAGGCCGAAGCCGAAACACTTTTTGCCCGAATTGCTCTTGCTTATGAGGCTTTGGAGTTGCAGTTGATGGCGATGTGGGTATGGGTCAAAATGATTGATCCCCCCAACACCGATGGTTTAGTAAGTTGATAATGAAGAAAATTAACAAGACACATAGTTTATATAGTTAAAATTTATTTTTATAATTTGGTTTATTACATACTAGTACCAAAGATGACCAAATTTGTGGGTCCATGACTGCTGCTGCTGCTGCCGCTATTGGTTGGCAACCACGGTCGAACTGACAAGATTTGTCAAGTCATTTTGGTGTCGATATTGAAACTGTCGACTTCTTCAGCTGCAGCAAAGGTCTTAAGGTCCCTATAATATTTCCTTTCTTCAACATCATTTTTTGGTAGTTCACTGGTGGCTCACACCGGAAAATGTCACGTTTACAGGGGAGGTCCAAGGAACGGGTTGGTGACATCCCAAATGGCACAGGTTCTGGGCAACGAGCAGCGAAGAAGGCGCAGGAGTCTCAGCCATAACTTGGGGGTTAATGCCCCTCAGTTTTGGATGTGTTGGAACGCAATCTTGTCACCCAAGGCTACGACCTCACAGGGGAGCTGCCGCAAAATGATGCTGCAGCAGGTGGGTCCATTTTTTGAGCCCTAAAATCAACTGGGAGCTAATGATCATTTTTAGGATTAAACAGGGTGATGCTGTAGTTTTTACTCCCTGTAAATCATCCAACATCCTGCCTGCAAACTGTAACATGGTAGCCCAAGGATCAGATCAGCATGAACACTTTTTTTTTGTATTTCTCATTGGGGGCCTTGGGACTAAAAGGGATGAAGCAAAAGCTGGATGCTTTTAAGATCCCCATTAACCATCATTAATCCCCTGTTGGTAGCACAATGGGCCCCATAAATGGGCATACAGCTTTCCTTATATAGCTAGAGGCAAACGTGTCACTTTTCTAAATCCAAGTTTTCTGGGTCATATCTCCCTCTTTGGCAAACTCCATCCTGTGGCCACCATGGCGAGGTCGTTCAGCGCAAGACACCTTCCTGGCCGAGTACATGAAGGCGGCTCCCAGGACGGCCCGGGCAGCAACGCAGGCCTGGGATACTGATGCCGCCCAAGATTTGGATGCAACTTGCCGTGGATTCTTTTCATTTTGAACTGTTCTTTTCACTTTGTGTATGTTTTTGTCATATTTTATCATTAAACTTGATGGTTTTCCGCTTTTTTACCAGTCAACCTGAAGGTGTTCCTATGTGTTCCTGCAACATTTTACTTGAAGCAGTTTTGGGAGACCTTCTGACTGGGATAACTTGGAAGTTGAGGCAGATTACTCCTTGCACAGCTTGGAGAACTACGAGATCTTGGAGGCGATGGCATCGCTAGCGGTTCATGGAGGGATGGTCATTCGAAAAGCAAAACAACACCATTTAGAATTGCAGTGATGGTAGTGAATGGGCTATATGTATATATATATATAATATGGATATATGTATATATAATTACATATATATATATATGGTACAGGCCTGCAACCCCCCCCCGCGATGGGGATGGTTCCTAGGATTGGGCGTACTACCTCCCTGGAATCCAACTATCATGCAAGGTACCTCTGCTTCCCCGCCCCCCCCCGTGGGGTGGGTTGGGTGTAGTATGTATGTACCTACGTAGGTTGGTAGGTATAGGCATGTATGTATGTATGTCTGTCTGTATGTATGTATGCATGTATGCATGCGATGGGGATGGTTCCTAAAAATTGGGTGTACTACCTCCCTGGAATCCAACTATCATGCAAGGCACCTCTGCTTCCCCGCCCCCCCCCCTGTGGGGTGGGTTGGGTGTAGTATGTATGTACCTACGTAGGTTGGTAGGTATAGGCATGTATGTATGTATGTAATGTAATGTAATGTAATGTAACGTAACGTAATGTAATGTAATGTAATGTAATGTAATGTATGTATGTAATGTCATGTAATGTCATCTAAGGTAATGTAAGGTCAGTTAAGTTATGTATGTATGTATGTATGTATGGGTGTATGTATGTATGTATGTATGTATTTATGTATTGTAATGTCATGTCATGTCATGTAATGTCATGTAATGTCATGTAATGTCATGTAATGTAATACATATATACATGTATACATATACACATATATACATATACCCATATATACATATATACATATATACATATATACATATATACATATATACATATATACATATATGGATATATGGGGGGGGATACCATTGGGGGGGGTTGCCGGCCGCCGGCCGGGACCGCATATATATATATATATATAAATGACGTTTTACATCTATCTTATTATATCATGTCTGCCTTGCACGATATCGCCACGCCCCAGATTTGCCTCAGGATCGCGGCCAAGAGCGGCGGTTTTTGAACCGCCGCGCACGCGCAGGCGCGTGCTGCGTTTCTCGTGTTGCCGCGCGTCCATCCCTTTGCAATGTTGCGTTGCTTGTCCAGGCCTCAGCGACAAGGCGAGCAGACCGCCGTCCCTCGCCGAGTGGACGGCGGATGGGAATGGGCGGGCCCCAGCGCATTTTTGTGCTTGTCCTTTCTTCAGGTTTCCGTTGCGTGCACGTCCTGCACACCGCATTCGTCACTCAGGCCGCGTTCCGGTACAAGCCGAATTATTTGACCAACAAGGCCCGGGGCCGAATATAATTACTTATAATTCCTTCCAAAATCTTCCAAACCTCTCCTTATTATATACACACTGTTTCGTTTTCTTCCTTCTCCCTGCTGCCGAGGAACGCAACAGGAAGGCCCACGCGGAGAACGGCAACACCACTCTCGCTGCGTCGTGCGGTCCTCAGAGCACCCTCTTCAAGATGAATAGAATAAGCAGCCAAGTTGTTGCTATCCAAGGATCACCATCGACCGGGCCTTCCTGGAAGCCCTCTGCCGTGCTGACCCGCCCCCCGCGAGGGCCGGGGGGAAGGACTTTGTCCTTAAGCGGGTCGGCTATAAGGTTTTAACCGCCTTGCTGAGGCGCTTAAGGGGGACAACATTCTGATATCATTCTGTTAATTTCATGTCCTTGCCCAATATACCTTGCAAACAGTGCATGCTTGTCATATGTGGACCGCGCGCCGCCCGCCAGGAGGCAGAGGGATCTGTGTCCCTCGGAGGCCAGTCGTAAATTTTACGACTTCTTCTGCGGCCTTCCCCAGGAGGCGATTTTCCCCGATGCCCTTGGCATAGTAGTTTTATTTCAATCTCGGCCAGTGCAACCCTTTTGCCAGATTCTTGCGTGCAGGTCCAGCTGCGCGCCTTCGAGCAGCTGCCCATCTACACCTTCGAAGGACAAGGCAGGCCAAAATCTAAGGCGTCTCTTTCCTCTTTAAATGTGTGTGTGTGTGCGCGCGCGTGGGCGACTTGGCTCCTGTCAGGTCCGGCCGCAGCAGCCTCCGCTCCCGAAATCGATCCGAACAACCCGGATCATTTCGACATGGAGCTGGAGGCCTGCCTCGACGCCGTGGCGGCACATCCAGGCGCAATGTCAGCAGCACTGCATCAGCAAAACAGTATCTATTATCCTTGTCTTTGCTTCTGCCAAGCTTTTGGTAGGCGAGCCGGAAGACGCCATGATTCCAGCCCCCGAAGCTGCCGCGGCCCTTGTAGGCGCGCCGTTCATTCGAGCATCTGCGCACCATTGAATCATTCACAGCTTCAAATGCAAATGCAGCAACCTTCTTGATGGCACACGTTTTCTTTCCAACTGTCTCCCTGTTGTAGATGATGCTGCCAAGAAGGACGCTGAAGCCGAAGGCGCGCGTTTCTGTCATGTAACAACGGTTTTCTGGACCCCGTGTTCTGCATCCATTTTCCTCCCTTCCCATTTCGCCGCCCAGGGAAACACGCACATGCATGCATGCGCGGGTCAGGTGCCATCTTTCACGATGAGCCCTTCATGGCGGACGCCGTCCAGGAGCATCATCATTGCGCCAAGCGCCGACGCTGCAGACGCAAACAAGAGGCGGGGCCACTTCCACACTGCAGCAGTCGCTTATTGTCGAAGGAAGTTTAGAAGTCAAACTTCCGACAATATGGACAGATGAAAAGCAGAGAAGGGAAGAGGCAGAGAGAGGAGAAAGATTAGAAGAAAGAAGAGTAGAAGAGAAAGAGTAAGAAGAAAGAAGATGCAGATGCGAGAAAAGGTAGGAAAGTCGCGAAACACTGTGTTTTTCGAATGATTTGGGGCTCCGGAGGGTCGAAAAGTAGGCTCGCTGAAGCGGCGGGTGCGGAGCCAGCTGGCCAGATGAGAGATGAAAAATTGCACGCCGATGTGGCGCGAAGCACATTTCGAAGTCAAAATGTGCAAAACACACCATTCTCGGACCACTTTTGGAAGTTGAGATGTCGAAAAAGTGCATGCCGTTGCGGCGCGAAGCACATTTCGAAGTCAAAATGTACAAAGCACACCATGTACGGACCATTTTTGGAAGTTGAGATGTCGAAAAAGTGCACGCCGTTGTGGCGCGAAGCACATTTAGAAGTCAAAATGTACAAAACACAATAAAACACACCATGTACGGACCACTTTTGGAGGTTCAGATGTCGTTTCGCGTGGCAGGCGCAAGGGATTGTGGACCTTGTCAAAAGTGAGCAAAACGTGAGGGTTTTGTAGCATTTTCAACTACAACCACCACTACACCACACTACGCTCCAATACATTACACTGCACTACAACTACAACTACAACTACACCTTCACTACATTCTAGTACACTACACTCCACTACACTCCACTACACTCGACTACACTAAATTACACTACACTACACTACACTACACTCCACTACACTACACTACATTACACTACACTACATTACACTACACTACACTACATTACACTACACTACACTATCTTCCACTACACTACATTACACTACACTACACTCCACTACACTATATACACTTCACTACATTACACTACAACTACAACTGCACAACTACACTCCACTACACTCCACTACACTCCACTACACTAAATTGCACTACACTACACTACATTACACTACACTACACTACATTACCTTCCACTACACTTCACTACATTACACTACACTACACTCCACTACACTACAACTACACTCCACTACACTCCACTACACTCCACTACACTCCACTACACTCCACTACACTCCACTACACTCCACTACACTCCACTACACTCCACTACACTAAATTACACTACACTACACTACATTACACTACACTACACTCCACTCCACTGCACTACACTACATTACACTACACTACGCTACCTTCCACTACACTTCACTACATTACACTACACTACACTCAACTACACTACAACTACAACTACAACTACACTCCACTACACTCCACTACACTCGACTACACTAAATTACACTACACTACACTACATTACACTACACTACATTCCACTACACTTCACTACATTGCACAACACTACCTTACACTGAATGACACTGCACCACAGATAGACAGGTAGACAGATAGATGGATAGATGGATAGATAGATAGATAGGCAGATAGAAAGATGGATAGATGGATACATGGGTACATAGATAGATAGATAGAATAGAATAGAATAGAATAGAATAGATAGATAGATAGATCGATAGATCAATAGATCGATCGATAGATAGATAGATAGAAAGATAGGTAGATAGATCGATAGATCGATAGATACATAGGTAGATAGATAGGTAGGTAGGTAGATAGTCAGAGAAAGAGAGAGAAAGAGAGGAGACATCAATCACCTTTCGATCCATCAGTGGCTTCGCTCTGCCATCCGTGATTCACAACAACCAACCTTTCCTATAGGTTTCCTATTTTTGAAACTTCCGCCACCGCCTTGTGCGGTACTACTGGTACTTATCTGCATATCTTATATAGGCAGACATGTCTAAGTCTAAGTGACCGGGGTCAATCGTGCTTGCCGCAGGACAATCAAGAGCGGGTGCTCCTACCCGGGCACTTCGCCGTCGTGGTAGCCGCTCTTGACTCCTCGCGTCTGTCGCGCGAGCTCGAAGTCACGCTCTACACGGTGGATTGGGGTATGCGAGGACCGACGTCATAGAGTTAGGTTTATAGATAAGTCTGGTCACTTGACCGACCAGCTTCTCCGCATTCCCCCGCATGGCATCGTGTCTGTAGGAGACAAACCCGACACCCTCTTCAGCTGGACCGGGACCGAGAGCGTGCACTTCCCGCGGCGCATGGAGGCAGTCAGCGGGCGCGAGGACTGTATATGACTGTGTAAAACTGTTGCGCCCAAAAATTTTTCTTGTTGCGCCCGGTTGGCAGGAAGCATTGAGCGAGCCTTAGGGAAGGATGCTCGGAGCAGGTGGCCCTGCTCTAGGCGTCTTTCTTCTAGGTTCCTTGATGTGGAACGTCGACCTTTCTCCGGGGCCCGGTGTAGGGAGGGCGCACCCCACTTCCTTCCTTTCGATTTTTGTACGGGAAACTCGCTTTTGTCAAGGAAGGTTATCGAATGGGGAAAGCGAGTAAAAGTGCCTTTGGGCTGCCTGTTGGTTCATTGAAACTTTTCATGGAATCTTTACCCAGGCCTGCAAAGTGCACAAAAAATAATGTGATATTCTCAAACAGGCACATTCATATACCCAGAACCTCCAAGTACCCTGAAAAATTGCTAAAACTATGAAAATTATGTGGTAAACTCCCTTTTTTATGGTAACTTGGAGGGTCTAATATACGCGTTTTTGGCCTTGAAAAAATATACCCTTGGAGGCATTCTAACTGTTGATTGCCGAATAGCTTCATCCTAGGTGGGGGGAGGTATTCTAAGTTCTGAAATGCTGGTAAAAATGCAATTTTCCAGTTTTGTCGTTAAAAAACATATAAACATCTTTTCCAATCAGTGACAGTTACAGGCATTCCAGCTAGCGGCCCATCTAGGAGATAAAACAAAGGCATTTATCAATGATGGGGATCCTTTAGTAAGGCCACATTCTAACTGTGTGTTCAACAACATTAGTGGCTGGGTGTGTCCTCTTTTCCTAGAAACCTATCTACCTCAGGTATGAGTCCAAAATCGCAAGTTTTGTACGGGAAACTCGTTTTTGTCAAGGAAGGTTATCGAATGGGGAAAGCGGGTAAAAGTACCTTTGGGCTGCCTGTTGGTTCATTGAAACTTTTCATGGAATATTTACCCAGACCTGCAAAGTGCACAAAAAATAATGTGATATTCTCAAACAGGTACATTCATATACCCAGAACCTCCAAGTACCCTGAAAAATCGCTAAAACTATGAACATTATGTGGTAAACTCCAGTTTTTATGGTGACTTGGAGGGTCTAAGATATATATATATGCGTTTCTGGCCTTGAAAAAAAAATACTCTTGGAGGCATTCTAACTGTTGATTGCCGAATAGCTTTAGGTGGGGGGAGGCATTCTAAGTTCTGAAATGCTGGTAAAAATGCAATTTTCCACTTTTGTCGTTAAAAAACATATAAACATCTTTTCCAATCAGTGACAGTTACAGGCATTCCAGCTAGCGGCCCATCTAGGAGTCTAGGAGATAAAACAAAGGTATTTATCAATGATGGGGATCCTTTAGTAAAGCCACATTCTAACTGTGTGTTCAACAACATTAGTGGCTGGGTGTGTCCTCTTTTCCTAGAAACCTATCTACCTCAGGTATGAGTCCAAATCGCAATTTTTGTACGGGAAACTCGCTTTTGTCAAGGAAGGTTATCGAATGGGGAAAGCGGGTAAAAGTACCTTTGGGTTGCCTGTTGGTTCATTGAAACTTTTCATGGAAACTTTACCCAGACCTGCAAAGTGCACAAAAAATAATGTGATATTCTCAAACAGGTACATTCATATACCCAGAACCTCCAAGTACCCTGAAAAATTGCTAAAACTATGAAAATTATGTGGTAAACTCCCTTTTTTATGGTGACTTGGAGGGTCTAAGATAGAGAGAGAGAGATATATATATATATATATATGCGTTTCTGGCCTTGAAAAAAATATACCCTTGAAGGCATTCTAACTGTTGATTGCCGAATAGCTTCATCCTAGGTGGGGGGAGGTATTCTAAGTTCTGAAATGCTGGTAAAAATGCAATTTTCCAGTTTTGCACGTGTGGCCGAATTTTTCCAAACAGGCATTCTAACTTTCAGTCCGTCGATATATATATATATAATTATTTTATGAAGAAATATTCAGTTAATGGGAAAAGTGGCATGATTGGTGTAGGTAGATGGCAAAGATGTTCCAGCCTATATGCGCAGAGCTTAGACTTTGGTATTAAGCTCAGGATTCGTCGTGATGAGACCATTTGAGGTTTTTGGATGATGGAAAAAGATACAGGCAACCCCTAAAGCTAGTGGTAAAGACAATGGTTCCTCGCAGATTTTCCTGGCCATCCATTCAGATCAGCAGCTTATTGGAAAGAACCAGGTTGACACAGGTGGAGGTTCACCTACTGTATCGCAACATATCAAAATTCAATTCTTTCTACAATCTCCCAGTATATCCCTAGTGTATTCCAATAAAAGCCAAGATATCCCATTACATTGCCATGTTTTCCCTTTTTTGTCGTCCATTTCCTGATGAAACTGCGCACCAGTTGTCGAGGCATGGAATTGTTTCCAGAGGATTGGGATATCTTGCTGCAGTCCTTGAAGGTGGGGTCCGGTGGGGTCCAAGTTGCATGGCAGCTCCATAGTTCCATCAGTTCGCAAAAGGTTGTGATTCTGAGTCCCATAGTTCCATAGTTGTTGTGTTTTATTGAAGTGGTTTCCATTTTTTGCTGGGGAAACTTTAGCGGAAACAGCCACATTTGGATGGTAAAACGCTTGGTTTCCTGCAATATTTCCATCGAACCGAATGCATGTGTTGTGTGGGATCAGTTGCGACCCGCAGGTATGGAGGAGATGGAAGTAGTCTTGCTTCGACACTTTGTCATGGACCAGATGTATGCATTGCTGGTGCGCCATGGTGAGCAATGGACAGTTCACCTGTTAGGTGGTAAAGCGCAATATTTTGGGGGTTTGAGTACGAACCAGCCTGCAGCACTCGTTTCCATCGAATCGCCAATGCCATGGATGTAGCTGCAAGGCCTACACGCCCCCACTGGATGCCACTGCGTTTAGTGACCGGGGCTATGCTGCTTCCTCAGGATTTGGGCAGTGTGGCAAGGAATCTTTGGAGCGAGAGCAGCGTGAGCCAAATGGTTGATGTTTTGGTTTCAGACCTATTTGACATCATGGGAAGGCCAGGCTGTGAACCACGGCAGAAAGCCTGCGCCCAGGTCATCACTTACTATGATGCTCCTTTGCAGGCCGGAATTCAGCCATCCTGGTCCGACCAAAATGGACCTTCAGGACGTTCTGGCAAGGCAGGAGTCTCCCTTTCCGAGCTGCTTGATTGCAGATCAAAGAGACTGCTTCCTTCTTGTTCTTGTCCTTGTTCCTGTTATTGTTATTGTTCTTGATGATGGCAATCATCTATGATTGGTGCACAGTGCACTTGTCAAAGACACCTCCCAAAGTGTAGCTGCGATTTTTTTTGCTGCTCCACACACCTGCGACGTCCCGATGGGCCGGGCTCAGCCATCGAAATGCGAGGTTGAGGGTCGTTGACGGGGAGACGGCCGAGAGACGTCGTCTTGCAGCCCTAGTCCATTGCTCAGTTGAGCCATGATGCAACCTCAAAACCAATCAACTCCAATGGGCAAATGCCATCCTAAATGAGGCTAACCCCATCAAGACTATTTGGTATACCGCCATGATCCGCCATGTTGGTAGGTGAAAACCTGGTAAAACACCATTATTGTAGATTAAGTATAGACCTGGGGCTTAACATTATGTTATGTGATATTATATTATGAGAATTTATGAGATAATATATGATTTATGTCTAGATTGAACACATTGAAAGTCAAATGCCACAGGAATGGGTGGCACCTTCGGCTCCATCGAAAGATGTGCCAAGCTCAGGGACGGGTCGAAAAGTGGGGCCAGGTGTAGACACTGTAGGTAGGTCATGGCTCAGAGTTAGCTATCCTCATTTTATGGGATAGTTCTGTATAATTAGTATAGTTCTGTATAGTTACGTATAGTTCACACGCACATATATATATATATACATAATACTATTATGTATATATATATATAGTAACATAGTATGGATATGTTATTGATAGTTCATATTCAATGTCTCCACAATATGACAATTCAATCCATTCTGATGATGGAAAACCATCGAA
Source organism: Cladocopium goreaui (assembly GCA_947184155.2). Taxonomy (NCBI): domain Eukaryota; class Dinophyceae; order Suessiales; family Symbiodiniaceae; genus Cladocopium; species Cladocopium goreaui. The sequence goes on along the minus strand of CAMXCT020006664.1, from coordinate 323,492 downwards.
GACACGAAGGCCTTGATGTCTTCACTTCTTCAGGTCGAGCGGCTCAAAGTGCCTGGCTCGGGCCTGAGCGAAGAGAGGCGCCGGGAAAAATGGGGGTTTGGCCCAAGATCTCATGGTCGATCTTCCAAAAAAAGTGCCATGATCAAGTTAGTTGGAAGGTACTCATCCAGTCTTTCTTAGGGATTTAGAGTAAACCCACTGCAAGGATTCCCATTGGAAACCATGTTCTGACCATGGCACATTTGGCGTATCCTCAATGAGCCAAATGTCACCCGCAAAGCATGACATTGCATGAACCTAGTGCCTGGGAAAAATGACCCATGCCGAAATTGAAATCTTGCTGCAAAGAGGTTGTTGGTTGAAGTTTGAACTCCCCACAAAGGATTTCACCACTTGCCACTGATTCAGGTGATGCCCCCCCCCTCTTTTTGCCAATTGATCCACATTTTCTCTGACAAGTTCCCAATTTTGTCTGGCTAATTTCCCATTGTAATTAAAAACTCACCTGAAAGTCCGGTTTAAAACCTCATTTTCAAATGGGAGGTCAATTTTCGGACCACCCTAGGGTGTGATGGGTAAATCTGCTAAAAATCCCTTATGTTTCTGAGCGGTGAGTTCCACACTGTTGGGGGATCCCTCAGCGCCAGACTTCGGGCAGCGGCCAAGATGCTCGCCAGACGAGAAGCCGACCTCGGTGCGGGGCGATATCAGCCCTTTTTTTAAGAAGCAACTGGGGATATTAAGCAGCAAACATACTGAACACACGTGGATGTATCATACGATATCATATGTTGCTGGGGATGACCATTGAAAACAAAACTGGATATTGACCAGCGAAACTATATAGACATTTTGACTGAGAAAGCTGGTGATATTGACCAACAAAAGAATGAATTGAATGTGGAGACGGGCGAATACGCATGGAACCTATCAGCCCATCAGACTGAGGGGGTTCACATCCATAACTAGTTATTTCTCAATTATGCCTTCCTGCTATGTTGGGGGTAATATGATACTGAATCATACTGTATATGCAAATCCCATGCCAAAACCATTTGCAGATGCCCGAAAAACATCACATCAAAGAATTCGACCCAAAATTGGAAGGTTTACGATCCAACAAAGGGATGATGGCCACTTTGTGCTCCCCAATGCTGTTCGAATTCGCTCCGGTCGCGAGGCTCCTTCACAGGTGCTCGCCTGCGAAAGGAGCTTGAGGACGCCAGAAATGTCGTAGAATTTCTCTGTGGCTCTGTGCAAAAGAGGGTATACCGTATATCCCACAATGGTAATCTTATTTGGGGATATACTAGATGATGATGATGATGATGATGATGACGATGATGATGACGATGATGATGATGATGATGATGATGGACTTTAGGGATAACCACTTTGTTGGACGAAACCATGGAGTTCCTCACAGATCTTGTTGAGCCAGGAGATGTTGGGGCTGGAAGCTGGCGGCCTGAAGGCAGCGTGCTGAAGATGTCCTGCAGTTGGGGCTGGGAGAGATAAACAAGTTTTTCCAGGATGTGATGGTATAGATAGTATAGATGATGTTCCCCCCATATCTTCCAGATTTCCAACTTTTCGATCGTTTTTTGGTTGCTATATTTCTAGCGATGAACGTGGAGTTTTGAGACACCCTTCATTGGGCAAGTGGGCCAATGGCGGATTCATCACATCTCTTTCCGGAAGCGGTTGACAACGGGTCGTAAGACCTCCCAGCTGAGTTGATCTACCGTCGATATCCCACAACGAACACAATACCCTTGTGGGTGGCTCTGTCCCAGATTTGGTGTAAGGGATTTTTCTAAAGGAACCCCCTAAATGTAACTGGAAAGTCTATGGTGTCCTGTTGTTTTTTTTTCTTCCGGGTGATTTTCACCTTAAAGACCACTGCAGTGATCCTGGCTGCCCTGTCAGTCCTTTGGAAGCTCGCAATTGATGGGCATCGTCCTCTCAGCCTGTGATGAAGTCGAGGCGCTCAAATTTCTCAAGGGGTCCAGGTTTGTCAAATGGGGGGCTTCGATGGCCCAGGAGGAGGGCGAGGTTGGCATTGAGGAAGGTGCAGGCGAGTCCTGTGGCGTTTCCTTCGAGTTGGCTCAAATGGTCAATCTAAGTGAACTAGGATGAGTCAGTGGTCTCAGTTGGGGTCATTTTCGCTAATTCCAGCTTCCAATTTTTCGGGTCATGATTTGGAGGACCACGTGACTGAACGGCGCTTGGCTTTTTGGGTCTCAGGGACTTCACCTGGATGACTTCACCTGAATTTGGGGTTCCCACTGTGCCAACATCAGGCCAGCAACCTGCAGGGCCTAGTGGCCCTAGTTCTGCCCGAGAAGATAAGGCTGAGGCTGCCATGTTTCTGAGCCAGTTGAAGATGTGGAATCACTTATAGTATCTTCCGGTCATCCGAGATTGCAGCTGAAAACCCGAAGATTTGTAGAGTTGTAGATGAGTTTTGTTTTAGAAGCATAGCTTCTTCTATGGCCAAGCTTGCTTACTCTAAGGTAACCACTTGATCCCATCCCCCTATATTACTTCTCCCTGCAACCTCAGATGTAGTAGAGGAATGTAGAGGATCTATTCATTCTTGGGTCCCCCTACTTTGGGATACTTAATATGAAGGTCTATCATCTTCATATGATCAGGGGATGGGATTACATCCATTCCAAGCTTTTCGCTTGAAACTCTGGGGATTTCCCACTGCCCATGGGGCCCCATGTTGGATAGTATAGTAAGCCAGGTGCACGCGACGGCGTTGTCGCCTGAACCTTGCTGCAGTGGAATTCCGCTCTGCTCCCAGCACTTCAGTTTTTCCATGACCTGACATGTGAGCAATGGCGAACCAGGTAAACCCAACAAAAAAGAATCCACAGGGGTTTATGAAATTGTGTTTGTCACTAGCATGGTGATGGTTCTCATGACCCCTTTATGGTGGGTTACTGGGTTTATGGCACTAGGTCTTCCCTCTATCAAACATGGCGATGGATTTCATCACCCAATTGGGGGATTTCCTATGGCATGCCATGGCGATGAGGTTCTGGCGCCGCTTCTTGGATGAAGCCCGCGAGCTTCTTCGGGGTCGACTCTGAGGCGGCCAGGATCTAGTTTTGAGCCATTTCAAAAATTTTCAAAAAGGCTGGTTTGTGACTTTAGTGCCTAAGTCTGAAGTTGGAGTCCCCAACATTTTCCATGCCGAATGTGCCTTGCATTCAGCGTGAAATGAAAGAGCGCTGGCCAACACCGAGACGCTTCTTACGATTGCGTGAAGGAAATGGAGTTGGACGTGTGCATTGTACATTAATTGTACCACTCCACGGAAGTTTTTTAAAACCGGAGACCCGTATCGTTGCTCTTGTTGCTTTGGTTTCGTATGGTAGCAGCTATGGCTCAATGTCCGATACAGAACCTTAGGGAATAGGGGGAAGTCACCGCCCTTAGCCTCGACGCCCACGATGAAATCCGTGGGTGGAACCTTTGTGGCCAAGCCACAGTATGAAGCTCAGTGGAGTCAGAAGATTGAGGGGACACCACGGGAAATCCATGTAAATCCTATTCCATCCCTCCCATGAGTGAAAACACACACCATGTTTTTCGGACCAAGGACTGGTGGATCTTCGTTTCTGGCGTCCCTGAAGCAAGGAGACTTCTGGGTTTGGGGCTCAACTTCTCAACAACTTGCAGAAATATTTTGTAAACGGAAACGTGAAACCAAAATGTTCAATTCGTTTGTTCTTTAAAGCATATGAATCCAACAAAAGCTCTACAATCTAGTCGATGTGGATTCTTGAATGCAGGCTTTGTGGGCTCCGCAATTCGCAGTTTTCCTGTTCCTCTTGCTGCTTGTCCAAGTGTCAGATCCTGTTTGCAAGTGGACACCATTTTGATTCATTTTGCATTTTCGACATCAGATGGAACTTTTTCAGAAGCAGCCAAATTTAGACCTTGACTATTTCAAATCAAAACATCTGTCATTTCATCAGTTGGAAGCAGTTTCAGGGGCCACACTACACACTGGTAGGGCCGGGCCTGGCGTGCCGGCCACTGCTCCAGGTTCTTTTACACCTTTGGATTTATGAAGCTGCTCGGGCCCCGTGGGCCCCTGCTGCAACGCCAGCCGATTGGGCCAAAAGGTTCTGGTGGTGAACAGGTTTTGGGCAATCCGCCGAAACTCGAGGCCAAGTATATGCGTCATTGTCTCTGCCTTCTTTCTGATGATCAGTGGCATGCCAGAGCCTTGGACATGCTCAAGCTGGTTCCAGTTATTCCAATTGAAGTTCACACCATGAAAAGCCAGGCTGTTCACTTTCAGAAAGGAAGGCCACTTGGAACCTGGGAAGTGGGATCTGGTTGCAAGACAGCTGCCAGGTAAGGGCCGTTTCGGCATGGTGCAGTGAATCAATGAATCTCCAAAAGGAACTTAGCACAGCGGCTTGATATGCCACTTGGACATAAGATATCCGAATGCTTTACTTTTTATTCGCAAACATGCAAAAACCACGAACAGAGGATCAATCACCGTGGATGACAAAAGTACGTAACGTATCCATTCACCGACCCCATGATCGTAGAATCCTCACATTTCTCAGTTTTCCGCGTCAAATCTCCCCATCATTTTGCCAGTAAATTTGCCGACTAAATAAGATCCCATTTCTTGCCGAAGGTCCCAGTTTTGCAAATGGAAGTCTTTCATTTTTGCTGCTCAGAATCCTAAACAGTTCTACTGTTTTCTTCATTGCGTCACTTGGAAACTGGTTGGGTCAATTTGTTCCGACTGAAATGGGAAATCCACCAAAAATGGATAATCTACTGGGAAGATTTTTAGTTATTTTGTGATCTTAGTGGCCCCCTTGAGCAAATCCATGGGAAAAAGCTCCAGCTGAAGCATTGCCAGCTCGGAGCTATTTGCCCGTCGCCATGCTGCTGCCTGTAGCCGTCCTGGCTGGCTCCGTAGGGGGGCTTTACGTCTATGACGTGTGCGCGCAGCAGTGGCAGCAGGAGGGAGAAAGGTTGGATGTTGGATGTTTACATTCAAAGATCCATTGTAAAAGCCAAAGCTTGGGCTCTTGTGCAAAGAGTACATAATCTGACAAACGGGCTGCCCAGTTTCAAGAGAAACCGATGTTACACTTGCAGGGCAGGACCTGTTCTGGTGTGCTAGGTACGCGATCTATCCGCAGTTCTACACCAACGCGAGGCCCGAACACCACTGCACGAAATTGACGAAAATCTTGGGGCCAACATGGAGGATACATGGGGCCTATGTCCACTAGGCAACCAACCTTCCAATATCTTGCAACCTTTTGGAGTAAACAACGACTCGGGAATTCATCAACAGAAATTGGGACATCTGCATCTGCAGGGTCTACACCGATGTGCAACCCTCTCAGTCCAGTGCAGCAGTTCCCAGCTCAGATGGGCACGAATAGTGAAAGCCTTTGGTGCCGTTTCCTAGGATGAACGGAAACCTCTGAAAGAATTCTATTCTTCAGTTTTCAGTTTGGATAGTTTGGCACTCTGAATTCCCGTTCCGGAATGGTGACGTGACAACCCGATCAGATCCGATCAGGTCGCAGATGCAGGGAAGCTGGTCTTCACAGACGCAGCTTATGTCGTGGCCTGAGATGAAAAAACATCAGCTGGTTGCTGACGCTTTCTGACGCAATGGGGGCTACCCGAGGTCGATACCAAGCACTCTGTGTCCTACTTGACCGAGCGCAGGGCTCTCAACTTGCCGCTGTTTAAGCTGGATGACAAGATCTCAGAGTTCGAGATGACTGTTCCATGCTGTTACTTCAAAGTTTGAGACACCGGACTCTTTGGTCAGTGCTACCGTCAGGCGGTTCAGTCTTCTGCCGCAAGCTGAGATAAACCTGATGCCATCGATGCCTCAAGACATGGAGTTTCTGTGTCAGTGGTGGTGCCAAGGTATCGCTCCAGTGCGCGATCCAAGTCATGGAATTGAAATTCAGGACTTGGTAGAAATCGGTAATGTCTGAAAGCTAGAAAGGGAACCGATGGAATCAAAGAGGTTTGACAAAAACCTTGGTGATGCTCTTGCGATGAACCAGTGAACCTCCCTCATTTGCTACGGACTGGATAGCAAGAAATTTGAAGAGCCGAGATGCATACAGAACACTTTGAAAGGCTGATTGTCTGTTTCAAATTTCCAGTTGGTCAGACGTTGGTTTGTCTGAAAATTTGGTAATCAATTCTATCCACTGGTTAATCATTAAGTTCATTTACTTTCCCCAATCAACTGTCAATGTTGCTGGTGACTTCTCCATTTTCAGACACATCCAATGGGTGTTTCTTTCCCTCGTGTTTTCGTGCGATCCGCAGTACTGGGCCGTTGGCACGAGTTGCTGCTCGATGATAGGACAGCCCCAACAAGTGGCATAGTGGGAAATCTCAGGCATGGTCTTTTCATGTGGTAAACCTGGTAAACCCAATGCCAACCTATCATCATGGTCTTTTCCAGCCATTGATGGTGATTTTATGGATGGTTTATTCTTGACTTTCGAACAGGCAAACCTACTGCAAAATGAGTGAAAGTCCCTGGCCCTTGGCATATTCTTGGCATTCGTCGATTTGCGGCTTTCGCTGAAATGGTCAACTGACAGGAGACTTCTGGTGTGATGATGCGAAAGACACCAAGGCGGGTTTTCCTCTGACCAGGATGGTAACGCCGAGTGTTAAGGCTGGGGTTCACACCCGCCATTGTCAGAATGATGTGCCATGATTCCTTTTTTGTGCTCTGATCCCATAAAATGTGATGACTATAACTTGTACATACTTTATACTATAACTCCCTCAGGTTTTGGCGGGGTTCGTGGTGGCTTTCCATCTCAAACCCGCAGTCGCCGCAGTTGCATGAGGCCAAAGGCGGCATTGTGATCTTCGACAACGAAGGCTTCTTTTCGGGCAGCAGCTACGATGAGTATGGCAAGGCTGAGAGCTGGCTGATGTGGGTAGTGTTTATTTTTTCTACAACCACTAACATTTGGACCCAATATGTGACGACAACCCACAAAATATGAAGATCAGTCAGATTTTGATCCCTCCAGAGAATTGAGTGGTTTGATATCCAAACAATGCCTCGCACCTTCCCCCCTCCCCCCACTTGGATGAACATTGCAGGTGGTTCACAACCCCGCTTAAGGCGTCCTTTCAACTAAGGAAAACTGACCATTCTGATTGCTTATATCATCCACAAATTTGTTTGCATAAAATGGTATTAAAAACAACATTTTTTGCAGCTCAGAAGTACATCACAGTCGCTGTCAGTTCAGGCCATGTCATTTTGGCTAGGCCAGTCGCAAGGCCGAAGCGACCTACCAGCTCCTTTCGGTGCCACATCCAAAGTTGCTGTGCCGAGACAGGGGGATGCGCCATGTCTTTGGGATGATTTAAGGGAAGATCTGCAGGAACCCCATTGGTTTTCCATGGGTTTTCCCATTAAAAAGTGAGAACATGTCCCTTAAACCATCCAATGACCATGTTCGGCGGATTAGATGAACCTATTCATTGGATTGGGGGAATGGTCATAGCACCATGTTCAGCGCCATGTTCATAGGGGTTAACATGGGTTAAGACATCCCATTCATGGTGGGAAAACCATAACCCATATGCATCCATATACATCCATATACATTTTTTTGGGTCTATGTCTATGTGGATCAAAAATCATGATGTGGATCTTTATGAATTCGCCAGCACTGGCTCCGGTCCAGTGGCCTTGGTTGCAGTTGCTGAAAATGTGCATCGTCCTGTGTTCCAAGTGCAGTGTCCTTGCTTGGGCCCCCCAAATGGTCGAATGACTACAGAAAATGTCAAGTCCATTTGTTGTTCATAAACTGCACCTTACATATCGACACATCCTGAATGACTGTAGCACTGTAGGTATATTCGATGGGCCTGTGCCTCAGAGATTGGACAGCAACTCTAAGATGCGGACTGGTCCGGACTGGTCCAAGTCTTCAAAAGTGGCCAGTCGACGGCTGGTTCGGGGCTCTTCGGGCCAGGTTCACGACGACAATCTGAACAAAGTGGCCAATGAATTCACCCTAAAGGCGGCTGCACGATCCTGGCGATGATCCACCAACAAATGGCTGATTCCGGAATCCATCAGAATCCTATGAGTCCATATGAGTCCTCTATATATAGTATATATATACATAGTATATATATAATATATATATATGTAGTATATAGTATATATAGTATTATATAGTCCTATGGGTGGTCGAGGGTTTCCCAGTAACGAATAAACAGCCGTCGCAGCTCCCAGGCGGGTCTTGCTCTGACGGCCATGACCCTGGCCTACGCCATCGTATCAGCGGGCTTGGTCTGGAGCCCAGCGGGGAATGTGATCAAACTTAGACATATTTGGCAGAGGTTCATCGAAAATCTTGTTCAACTGAAATAAAAAAATGTTTGTCATTTCCCTGATTTTGGATTAAGGCTTTATGGCAAGATGCGATTGTCAACAAGTAGGACCGAAGAATCTACTAAATACTCACATTCTAAATTTCTAAAACCTTTTCACATCCATTAAACAACAATTCTCACCTGCCCCTCCCCCTCGATCCAGCTACCCTGCGTGACGTGTCCTGGAGGCCTTCGCGCTTCGCAAGCCGCGGAGTCCGTACGTGTCGGGGAGGCAGCCGTTGGCACATTGGTTGATGAGGGATGATCATCCAGCTGTACACCCGCTACGTTTTCGGGTTCACTAATAGGGATTTTCATAGGGATTTTGGCACATAGACTTTGGAAAGTTGTCGGATTCAGATTTCTGCAGGATATGATCACAATTCTGTATCTACATCTATGTTTTTAATCTATACAGGCTATACATCTACGTATCTAAGTATTTCTAGCCTATCCTATCTCCAGAACTAGATAGAGATTTGCAAAAGGAAATGAGTCAATCTCATGCCTTTGGACTGAGGCTCTAAAGGTTTATACCGGGCTGAGTGGCTGAAACGCTAGCCATGTTGTACATATTTGGAGCAGACGATTGGGATGTAAAAGCCTGGTGAAAGCTGGGTGGATGGGAAGGAAACCCCATGCCTCCCCGCGAGTTAGGAATGTGCCAAACATGGAGTACTCCATCTGAACACCACAATGGCAAAGCGTTTTTGGTATCCATGGTGCCTTCAATCAGAGAACTATTCACGGTACGTGGCACTTTTTCAATGACTAGTACTTTTCATGTCATGTCACGTGCTTCTGCAAAGATTGGCTGCAGCTATACACACACATATATATATATATACGTGTATATATATATATACACATATATATATATACACACCGATTTGAATGACATTTTTTGTGCGAATCACACTATTCACTTTCTGGCTTGTCAAAGCCAAGCACCCAAAGTTGGGTTAGTCAATGTCTCCCATGTACTCTATTCTTTTCATATTTCATGAGGTTCACAGGGGTAAAGTTGTCGATCCACACTCTCCGGTCAATGCCTTCTGCTTGGTGTTTACAGACCTTGCAGCCTGGGGCCCAAGCGGCAGAGTCATATTTTCCAGGGCCCGTTAAGAGTGGCATTGAATCTCACTTTTGTCTTTTGCAATGCCGGCTGTCACCATTGCCTTCAAATATGAAGAGCAGGCGAAGCAGTTTGGAAGGTCGTGGATCAACTGTCAACCGTGAGTTTTTCCAGGTGATTGAACAAACCAAAATGGATGTGTCATGATGTGTCCAGAAAGAGTGATTTTCACCCCCAATATATGGCCTGCAAACAATGGGAACATTGTAATTCCTACAACCATGATAATTCATGATAACATGATAATTCTATATAGGTACTGTACCAATTTCTTTTCTGACAAGCAACAATGCGGTAGGATGCTGTAACTTCTTTGGATTCTGCTGAAGCGATTCAGTGAGTCACTGCAGGAGTGGACACACAAATTTGACATGGATGTGAATGCGTCCATTTTGGATTTGAAAAGTGCCTGGGCTGACAAATGCCACCAACGTTTTTTCGTTGGTTCAACATTGAACGTTTTACAGCCGGGTGCCCTCAGAGGTTACACTTTCAATATTTTCATCAAACCGTGGCCAACACATTTTCATAGGGGATATGTAGCAACATTTTCATAGGGATATCCGATATCCCCAATAAATGTTGATCAATTATGGGATATTTATATATATATATAGATTCCCGCCCCCGGGGGTTAAGATGCTAATGTTGTTTCATGTTTCCCTAGTGTTCTGGTTCAAGTATATGAGTTTGTGCCCCCATTGCCGTGTTTTCAGCGGCGTGCCGACCTGCGCCGTTTGCAAAACCCACTTTAGAGTGGGTAGCCTCTTGCAAGGAGGCAAACTCAATCCCTATCAGGAGGGAGCGGCTCTGGGGGCATTGCGAAACTGCGCGGGTGCCTTAGCTGATCTTGTGGAGGTTAGTGGCAGTGGCCCGTTCGGAACCCGTGCCTTGGGAGACGGTGAGGAAGACAAGGCAGAGGTAGGAAGATCACCCGTGCCTGAAAAGAAGGAAAGCAAAGAAGAGGACGCCTCGCAGGAGAAGAAAAAGAAAGCCTCGGAGGAGAAGAAGGAAAGTGCAAGTAAGAAAGAAAAAAGGAAAGCAAAGAAGAAAGAAAAGGCCTCAAAGAAGAAAAGTCCAAGCCGAGAGAAGGAGGAGAGAAGCCGTGAGACTGGGAAAAAAGAAGATCGTGAGCGAGAAGAACCCCTACGAGCCACAGGAGTCAGAGAGCCACATCCGGAAGAAAGAAGGAGGGAAGTCAGTCCGTACGACCGCACAAGAGAGGCGGAGTCCCGAGGAGAAGAGAAGAGGAGAAGGACAGATTCAGGTCCGCCTACCGAGTGGGAAGTCAGAAGTGATCCGGGCCGATACGGTTTAGATCAGATCCCCATTCGAGGCACTGCGGGCCGGCATTCCCGGGGTGAAATAATCCCTGCTGGACGCCGAGCGCCACCTGAACCGGCGGGGTCACCGCCCAGGGAGCGTGCAAGAGATACCAGTCACGGAGATCGACGGCGATACCCGGGGCAAGGGAACCCTGCGAAGAGAACGGGCAGGTGGAAGGGCTATTCACACTATAACCGAGGAGTGGACTACTGGAAAAATCGCGGAAAGAGACGGTAGAAATGGCGCCCAAAGCCAAGGCAGTGGCAAAAGCAAAAGCGAAAGGGATGCCGAAAGCCCGGCCCAAGGGGGTCGCAAAAGGAAAAGCGTTAGCCAAAGGAGGCGCAAAAAGAAGAGCGCGGGGAGTTATAGCCCTGAGACGCCCAGCAGGCCGGGATCGGAGAGCAGACGGTCCAACAGACCACAAAGCGGCCTGGGATGGGGGTCACACCGTCCGAGGCCGCGACATCAGCCTGGATTGGCTGAAACAACAGGGGGAAGTTGTGATAGAGGAGGCGAAATACTTCCACCGCGACTGCAAGGTGGCAGGGCAGATCCAGGGAGTCGAGATAGCCAACGACCAGGTTATACTACGCCTTTGCCCCACAGGCACCACGGACGAAGCAATTCTCAAGTTGCAGTCGGCCACACCGGCTCTGGTCTTGAGAGTCCTATTGTGCGGGGCGGAGTGCAACCACGAGGAGACGGCAGAGGATGTTATCCACGGGCTCCGGCTGCGCAAGCCGAGATCAGCAGAAGCCGAGGAACCGTGGACAAAGAACCTGGAGAAAGTTGCACCGGCCGCAGAGCAAGACGAGCTCGGAGCCCTGAGGCGGCGCATGGAGGGGCAAGAAGGGGCCCCCCATGCGCGCGGGGAAACGCCGAGCAAGAAGAAAAGAAAGAAGAAAGAAAAAGAAAAGGAGAAGAAGTCAAAGAAAGAAAAAGATCGAGGCAAAGAGAGGAGGAGGAGGTCTTCTACGGGCAGCAGCTCAGGCTCAGCCGCGGGGGTGATAGCCCTGGACGGTACGAAGCCCAAGATAGCCTCACAGAAGACAGCAAAAGCCCTTTACAAGGGGACGGGCCTGGATCCGTCGGAAAGAATCCGGACCCGGGTCATGAGGCGAGCTCAGAAGTATGTCAAGAAAAAAGGACGCCGAAGCAGCAGTGGCTCGGAGTCATCAAGTGTCAGCTCAAGAAGCGAAGGCCTGGACGCCGAGGGAGAGAACCTGTTCCAGCAGGCGGCGCGGGTGCGGGGGGTGGCAGAAGGGTACCCAGGAGTACTCGCCAACCAAGCCCTGAACCAGATGAAGGCCCACCTGCTGCAGAGCTGGGGGGAGGAGGACAAAACCAAAGGAGCCCCAGCGGTAGCGGTTCAATACTACCGCCAAGTCCTCCAGCGCAAAGCTGGCGGAGCAGCGGGGCGAGAAGTCCTCACGCTCTGCGCCATTGCCGACTACTTGGTGAAGGCAAAGCCAGCCCAGGCCTTGGATTTGGCGTTGCAACGGGTCAAGAGTGCCGAGGCTACAATGGGGGGAACACACTGGAGTGTGAGCCAGAAACTCGAGGTGTTACCCCCCGAGCAAGCCGTCCTCACAGGCGTCGCCGAAATGAAAGAGGCACAAAAGATAGCCCAAGAGGAGGCCAAGATGCGCTGGATGGCGGCACAACCGGAGGGGCGCCCTCAAGCAGGAGCCAAGGCTGGTGGCAAAGGCAAAGGCGGAAGCAAATCCGACTATGGTCGGGGAGAAGGCAAGAAAGGAGGCAAAGGACAGCATCAGAAAGGCGATTGGAAAAAGAAAGAAGAGGCGACAGGAAAAGGCAGTTGAGAGGCATGAAGGAACCAGACGCTATGGCGGGGTCTCAAGCCCTGATCAAAGATCGAGGATCGGGGTGCAATAGCCCTGAGAAAGCGGAAGTTTGGGGAGGCGACCAGACTAAGACAGTCCCCTATAAGGGTCGGACGGCATTGGCCACCCAGGGACGAGAGGAGCAGAAGCCTTCCAGCTGGAGTACGGCACCAGCTTGCCGAACCTATGATGCTCCGGCGCAATCATTGCATGTGAAAGCTGCGGCAGCGGAGACGGCGACAGGGTCAAATGACCATGGCACAGGCCGTGCGGCGCTGGGCGAAGACTCAGTGAGCAACCTCCGAGAGAGCAAAAAAGGCGCGTGTCAGATTGTTTTTCAAGGGCTTCCTATGGGGTGGTGTGGTTCAGATCTTTTCCATTGTCTCCTAGAAGTATTACCACTTCGCAGCCAGGACACGGGTAGGGGATCACCGGGAAATTTATTTCCCCTACCCACTTCTAGGACGGTCTTGCTGGACCACAACCCTGAGTTAAAAGAGTTTGAGGTTTTTTGGTGTTTGTCGGTTTGTTTGAGTTTGAACTCCCTTTGGGGAAGTGGCCTATATTTTGAAGGGCAGCCAAGCGAAGGGCAGTGCGCGTGCCTGGATTCAATTCTCAAAGACGTCAAGCGTATTGCTGGCATACACCAAGCAGTAGAGGATGTTGATTGGAGTAATTTTTTCAATGTTCGGGCAATCGATTACAAGGGTGACGAAGTGAAAGTTGCGAAATGGTTCAGATGGGAAAACATTGGGGCAGCACTGCCCGCGGAGGTGGGTGTTGTTCCTCCGGAAGAGATTTGCTCTTTGGGTTGTAGGGACTACGTCTTGAATTTCGACAATTATTTGAAGCCGCAAGAGGAGTGGCCGGAGCTGACCTGCCCTCGAGTTATGGTCACTGACTCTGATTGGCCTCAAGTTTGTCATGGGTTGATCTCCTCCGGGGTGTGCACTTTTATCCCTGAAGAGGAAATCTTTACAACCAAGACTGGGCTTGTTCTAAATGGTATGTTTGGTGTTTCCAAAGACGAAACTACCCCCACAGGGGTCCCCATATACCGATTGATCATGAACTTGATCCCATTGAACGCTCTGTGCAAACCCCTGGCGTTATGACTTTTTCTTAGCCTAAAGGGACTGTATCCAGAATATACTGGAATGCACGTCTTTTGCATGCTGGAAATGCATGTAGTTTCAGGGGGGTGATTTGTGCATGTTGGAAATGCATGTTTTTTTGCATGTGGAAACTTGTTCCCTTCTGTGTTTGAAGGGCTAGTTGCAAAGGCCATTCGAATCATTTAGCGCAGTTCAAGGCCCCAGCAGGGTCTTGCTACAACCAGTCAAAGAGAAGGAAGAGCAAAGGCTGCACAGAGAGTAACAGCACATATGACATATTATGATCAACAAATCCAGAGCCAACATCTTTATATTTATATACTATATTACTATAGTTTTGGCCCTGGGGCCCCACACGCAAAAAACATGCATTTTGGATTTGGGTGTTTTGGCCCTGGGGCCCCACACGCAAAAAACATGCATTTTGGATTTGGGGATTCTGGAGTCAAAATTTGCAAAAAACCTCGAAAAAATGCATGTTTTTTGCATGTTTCCTTCATTTTGCTAGGGTTTTGGCCACCAACATGCAAAAAACATGCATTTTTTCGAGGTTTTTGGCAAATTTTGACTCCAGAATCCCCAAATCCAAAATGCATGTTTTTTGCGTGTGGGGCCCCAGGGCCAAAACACCCAAATCCAAAATGCATGTTTTTTGCGTGTGGGGCCCCAGGGCCAAAACACCCAAATCCAAAATGCATGTTTTTTAGCCATCAATCAAGCATTATCAACCACTTAACCATAGATTAAGCATTGATTAGCCATTAATCATTAATCAAGTATTATCAACCGTTTAACCATTCATTGATTAACCATTGATTAGCCATCAATCAAGCATTATCAACCACTTAACCATCAATTCACCCTGGTTTATTATCACTATATGTGTTGTGTGTGTGACCAAGTGCCTGTCCCACATGCATTTTGAGAAGAGGGCAGTTCAGCACATACATTTTGAACATGCATCTTTTGGCAACATGCATTCTGAACATGCATAAAACATGCACTTACTACATGTACACTTCAGGCTGGAAATAAAGTCATAACCCTGGCGGGGGATGTGGATTCTTTGCCAGCCTGGAGCACCATGAGTCCGTTTTTCCTGCAACCCCATGAGCAGCTTTTGGTATCGAGCGAAGACGTGAAATGCTTCTTCTATACTATGAGCGTTCCTTCATGCTGGACAAAATATCTCGCTTTCAACAAGGTTGTTCCCGACTCAGTGTTGCCTCCTGCCCTGCAGGGGCGGTGGGTATACCTGGCCAGCAGGGTTTTGCCAATGGGTTTCTTAAACTCGGTTAGCCTGGCTCAACACGTCCATCGCAACCTGGTGAAATGGAGTGCTTTGGATAGAGAGTCCAGTGCAAGCGGGGCCAATGTCCCTGAAGCTGAGTTGCGGAAAGACCGGGAGTTCTCTGAGCATGGCACCAATTGGCGGGTCTATCTCGACAACTATGACCTCCTGGAGAAGGTCGTGGATTCCGATGTAGTGACCCTGGAAGGCACCCGTGCCGCGGGGATCCTCGCATTGAGGCATGAATATGAGAAGTGGGGGGTTCCCCGCAATCTGAAGAAGTCAGTGGAAAGGTCTCGCAGATGTGAGCTGCAAGGGGCCACGATCGACGGACAGGAGGGGGTGGCTTTCCCACGGGAAGCCAAATTGGTGAAGTATTTCAGCATGGCTCTTGACCTATGCCAACAGGTGAAGGCAACCCAGAAGCAGTGGCACTGTGGCGGCCTTGTGTATATCAGTATGTTCAGGCGGCCATTGCTAGGCGCCTTGAATCAAGTTTGGCAGCATATCTTGGCTTTTGGCAGATTGAGGCGGCGCATTTTGGTGACTCCGCCTGAGTGCAAGCTGGAGCTGCTTAGGTTCCTTGGATTGATTCCCTTGGCTAGGTTGGACTTCAGGCTTGACATGCACGAGATGGTGACATGTAGTGATGCCTCTCAGCTGGGTGGGGGCTTCTGCGCCTCGGAGCGCCTGACCCCATTGGGGTTCATGGTATCGCAAGGTGCTTTGCGGAGCCAAGTCCCTGAGTCAGCTGGCGATCTGATGGTCTTTTCCATTGGGCTGTTTGACGGCATCGGGGCGCTGAGGGTAGCCCTTGATGTGCTTGGTATCACGGTGGCAGGGCATGTCTCAGTCGAGTGCAATCCCTCGGCCCAGCGCGTGGTGGAGTCGCATTATCCCGGTGTTAGGTTGGGTATGGTGAGACGATGGGCATGCCGTTTCTCACAATAGCATGGTGGTCATTGGAGCTGGCCCTCCGTGCCAGGGGGTGTCAGGTCTGAACTCAGACCGTAAAGGAGCATTGCGAGACGAGAGATCATGTCTTTTCAAGGAAGTTCCTCGGGTACGTCAATTGGTGCAGCAGGCCTTCCCTTGGTGTCCAGTCCATGTGATGATGGAGTCAGTGAGCTCCATGGATGCCGCGGACAGGAAAGCGATGAGCCAAGGGTATGAGGGAGAACCCCTATACTGCGATGCAGGCACTATGACGTGGTGCCACAGGCCACGGCTTTACTGGATCAGCTGGGAAGTTGAGCCTGGTGAGGGTGCAGAGTGGGACGCTACAGGCGAAATCCTTACCCTGAAACTGGTGGGTCATCAGGATATCACGGAAGTGATCCGTGCGGGGTGGCACAAAGAGGATGAGGACCGAGCTTTCCCCACTTTCACTACCAGCAGGCCATGACCCAAGGCGGGACGCAAACCAGCAGGGATCCATCAATGTACTTTGGAGGAGCTGGAGCGCTGGCATAACGATGACTTTCGCTTCCCCCCGTACCAGTACAAGCAGATCAACTGCCTGCGCAACGGAGCCGGGGAGTTCAGACTCCCTGATGTCTCTGAGCGGGAGCTCATGTTGGGTTTCCCCTTGCACTACACTGCCATGTGCCTGCCGAAGTCGCAACGGAAAGGAACTGAGTACAACGATACCCGGCTCACTCTGCTGGGCAACAGCTGGTCAGTTCCTGTAGTGGCTTGGATTTTGGGTCAGCTTTTCTCATGGCTAGGATGGATCGGGGCCAAGAGCCCTCAGGATATCCTCGACGCGTGCAGACCAGGAACCCATCCATTTGTCCGGGGGCGGTTAGCTCGGCTGCCCCTCAACCCATCGCGGAAGGTGAGTGACGCGGACCCTTATACCTTAGCATGCAAGCTGGGGAACTTGGTGTCGATCAAGGGTGAAGACATTTTGCTGTCGACACCCACAACGCAGGTGGCAAGATTTCATCGTCTGCGCGCCAGTGTACCGGCCAAGATGTGGAAGTGGGGTGTCATAGCAGGATGGAAGTGGCGACATGGGTCCGAGCACATCAATAGCCTTGAGTTAAGGGCCGTGTTGACCACGCTTCGGTGGAGGATCGAAAAGCAAAAACAGGTTGGTTGCCGGATGGTTCACCTGGTTGACAGTTTGGTGTGCTTGCATGCCCTGTCACGGGGAAGAAGCAGTTCTCGGAAGCTCCGACGCACTATGGCTAGGGTTAACGCCTTGGTTCTGGCGGGGAATGTCCAGGTAGTGTGGGCTTACGTCCACACGGACGATAACCCGGCTGACCGCCCATCCAGGTGGGGGCAGCGAGTTCGCACTAAGTATCGCAATGCCAAGGAAACGACTTCTTGAGTCAGCCCTGCCCCAGGACCGGGCGACCCAACGCCAGAAGCTCGGAAGCCTTAGAGAACTGACAGTCCAACCTGCAACCAAACGAAGATATGCCTTAGCCACTGAAGCTTTTTTCTCCTTCCTGCGCAAAGCTAACCTCAGCCTGCCATCACAGAAGTCGAAGCTCGACCATTTGCTGTCCGACTATATCGAGTATTTGTGGAGCACAGGGGCTGGAAGGGCACAGGCAGCAGATACTTTGGCAGGGTTGCAAGACCTACAGCCGGATCTTCGCCATCATTTGCCCGAAGCCTGGCGACTTCTCAAAACTTGGTCAATAAATGAAATTCCAGCACGGGCGCCCCCGTTCCCTGATCACGTGGTCCACGCCATGGCGGGGTGGGCCTTTTTTCATGGTTGGTACTCCTTTGGGGTGTCTATTATCCTGGGTTTCTACTGTATGCTACGCACAGGAGAGATCTTGAACATCAGATCTTGCAACTTAATGTGTGGCCGCAATGACAAACAGGTAGTAGTCAGTTTAGGCCTAACTAAAGGAGGGAAACGCCGGGGGGCCGCTGAAAGCGTGATCCTTGGCTATGAACCGGCTGTGTTGCTTGTGAAATGCTGGAAGAAAATAGCCCAACCTGTAACTCCATTAGTCAGATCAACAGCTCAATGGAGAAAACTTTTCAACGAGTGCCTTCATGCGTTGCATGTTGAGGGCCACCAATTTAGACCTTATAGTCTCCGCAGAGGTGGAGCCACTTTTTGGTTCAGCCGTCACCAATCTTTAGACAGACTACTAATTCAGGGCCGCTGGGCCTCACAAAAGACTGCCCGAATATATTTGAATGAAGGGCTTGCAATGCTAACCAGCATGCACCTTCCAAAGACTCATCCCGATTTGAAGCCTTTCTTGAGTGTTTTTAGTCTGACAACACGTGACTTGAATTTCACAACACTTGAGCCTCCAGTTCCTGGAAGATCTGGGGGCCTTGGTAGGAAGCGTCGACAGAGAGCCAACAAGCCAAAAAAGGCTGTTTTTCTGAACGTGAGCGGTACTTTATTTTTTGTTTGACCTACAGGAAAACCCCCTCAAGGTGATCAGCTACTCTACAGCTGGAGGTCTGGCTCAGCATGTAGGGGGAGATCCATGAATTTTGAGGTCCATGCCAGGGGTCTGGCCCGGCTTGAACCTATGAAACAAGTGTCTGGAGATGACATGTCGGGGTTATTTCCACTGTAGGCTATATCCTCTTTTTATGTTCTGACAAAATTGCTGCGAAGTGGAAACAAAAGAACGCATTTGCATCTTTAGATTCCCGCCCCCGGGGGTTAAGATGCTAATGTTGTTTCATGTTTCCCTAGTGTTCTGGTTCAAGTCCCGCCCTGCCCTCCCGAGGCAAGACCTTGATGGAGGGTAGGAAGCGTCGACAGAGAGCCAACAAGCCAAAAAAGGCTGTTTTTCTGAACGTGAGCGGTACTTTATTTTTTTGTTTGACCTACAGGAAAACCCCTTCAAGGTGATCAGCTACTCTACAGCTGGAGGTCTGGCTCAGCATGTAGGGGGAGATCCATGAATTTTGAGGTCCATGCCAGGGGTCTGGCCCGGCTTGAACCTATGAAACAAGTGTCTGGAGATGACATGTCGGGGTTATTTCCACTGTAGGCTATATCCTCTTTTTATGTTCTGACAAAATTGCTGCGAAGTGGAAACAAAAGAACGCATTTGCATCTTTAGATTCCCGCCCCCGGGGGTTAAGATGCTAATGTTGTTTCATGTTTCCCTAGTGTTCTGGTTCAAGTCCCGCCCTGCCCTCCCGAGGCAAGACCTTGATGGAGGGTAGGAAGCGTCGACAGAGAGCCAACAAGCCAAAAAAGGCTGTTTTTCTGAACGTGAGCGGTACTTTATTTTTTTGTTTGACCTACAGGAAAACCCCCTCAAGGTGATCAGCTACTCTACAGCTGGAGGTCTGGCTCAGCATGTAGGGGGAGATCCATGAATTTTGAGGTCCATGCCAGGGGTCTGGCCCGGCTTGAACCTATGAAACAAGTGTCTGGAGATGACATGTCGGGGTTATTTCCACTGTAGGCTATATCCTCTTTTTATGTTCTGACAAAATTGCTGCGAAGTGGAAACAAAAGAACGCATTTGCATCTTTAGATTCCCGCCCCCGGGGGTTAAGATGCTAATGTTGTTTCATGTTTCCCTAGTGTTCTGGTTCAAGTCCCGCCCTGCCCTCCCGAGGCAAGACCTTGATGGAGGGTAGGAAGCGTCGACAGAGAGCCAACAAGCCAAAAAAGGCTGTTTTTCTGAACGTGAGCGGTACTTTATTTTTTTGTTTGACCTACAGGAAAACCCCCTCAAGGTGATCAGCTACTCTACAGCTGGAGGTCTGGCTCAGCATGTAGGGGGAGATCCATGAATTTTGAGGTCCATGCCAGGGGTCTGGCCCGGCTTGAACCTATGAAACAAGTGTCTGGAGATGACATGTCGGGGTTATTTCCACTGTAGGCTATATCCTCTTTTTATGTTCTGACAAAATTGCTGCGAAGTGGAAACAAAAGAACGCATTTGCATCTTTAGATTCCCGCCCCCGGGGGTTAAGATGCTAATGTTGTTTCATGTTTCCCTAGTGTTCTGGTTCAAGTCCCGCCCTGCCCTCCCGAGGCAAGACCTTGATGGAGGGTAGGAAGCGTCGACAGAGAGCCAACAAGCCAAAAAAGGCTGTTTTTCTGAACGTGAGCGGTACTTTATTTTTTTGTTTGACCTACAGGAAAACCCCTTCAAGGTGATCAGCTACTCTACAGCTGGAGGTCTGGCTCAGCATGTAGGGGGAGATCCATGAATTTTGAGGTCCATGCCAGGGGTCTGGCCCGGCTTGAACCTATGAAACAAGTGTCTGGAGATGACATGTCGGGGTTATTTCCACTGTAGGCTATATCCTCTTTTTATGTTCTGACAAAATTGCTGCGAAGTGGAAACAAAAGAACGCATTTGCATCTTTAGATTCCCGCCCCCGGGGGTTAAGATGCTAATGTTGTTTCATGTTTCCCAAGTGTTCTGGTTCAAGTCCCGCCCTGCCCTCCCGAGGCAAGACCTTGATGGAGGGTAGGAAGCGTCGACAGAGAGCCAACAAGCCAAAAAAGGCTGTTTTTCTGAACGTGAGCGGTACTTTATTTTTTTGTTTGACCTACAGGAAAACCACCTCAAGGTGATCAGCTACTCTACAGCTGGAGGTCTGGCTCAGCATGTAGGGGGAGATCCATGAATTTTGAGGTCCATGCCAGGGGTCTGGCCCGGCTTGAACCTATGAAACAAGTGTCTGGAGATGACATGTCGGGGTTATTTCCACTGTAGGCTATATCCTCTTTTTATGTTCTGACAAAATTGCTGCGAAGTGGAAACAAAAGAACGCATTTGCATCTTTATATATATATATATATTTATGGCCTTTAACCCAATAAATATCCCACTTTTTCAGCCAGAAATATCCCAGAAATCCATGGGATATCCATGGGATCTTAGGAACGATGACCTCGTCGGCTCCGGAACATGCTGCATGGTTTGAGCTGCGTCCCTGCCCCAGTTGGTTCAGGGACGCCCAAGTAGTGGGATGCCACTAGGATTGGCTGAATTTGACCAATGGATGGGTACTGGTAAAAAGTTTAGACTTGTCGAAAAAAAACACATTTTTTTTTTTGAAACAATGGGTCACTCAAGAGTGTTTTGAGCACCGCATGTGGCCATGCCGGGGCCATGCCGGATGTTATGCCTTTGTCAGCACCTTAAAAAACCGAGGAAAGGATGGCTTGGCTGTGAAGAGTTCAGACTCAGTAGATCCGCAGGCGAGGGCGATGGGTGGTCGCACACATTCTTGGGCTATGGGGTCAACGGATTATTCTACAGGTTGGGTAGACTTTTTTGTTCGGGCATCCAAGTTTGGCCGAAGCTGGTCAATACAAAAATGACACTGGCTCAAAATGACAGACCCAAATGGTCAGCGATTGGTGGCTGCGTTGGTACCCATTTGAGGCCACAGTCCTCCAACGATCACTATCCGTATCCCTTTGATGATCTGCACATATCTGCACCCCCACTACTTATGAGTGGGCTCATATTCCACAATCAAGTAAAAAAGATCAACACCCATGGATCCAAATCGGTTTTGGTTTTGGCCAAAACCCAATGATAATCAGTTTCCACTATCACCCCATTTGTTGAGAAGTTTTGGTGGTTGTAGCCAGGTGATCTATGACTTCGAGTACCTTGGCCCCGACGCCCACGAGCCCGCCGGCAATGGCTTGACGAATGGCCATAGCACCGAGGCCGTGATTCACGAGGTGAGATGCTGGAGATGGGTTTGGCTCAAGGATTTTGGACCCGGAATTAGCACATGTTCGTGTATGTATGTAGAATATAATCTATGTATATATACATATACATATACATATACATATACATATACATATACATATACATATACATATACATATACATATACATATACATATACATATACATATACATACACATACACATACACATACACATACATACACACACATACATACATACATACATACATAGATAGATAGATAGATAGATACATAGATACATAGATACATAGATACATAGATATACATACATACACACACAATATTATGTATATATATATATACATTTACACATTTGGTAATATATATATATATATTATATTTTCCATGGTTTTCTCTATTTGAAACTTGAACTTGAGACCATGCACTTTTGGGCCAACATGACTTTGAGCCATACATGGAACCTGACATTCGCAGGACGCTGAAAGTCCTGCCAATGACTCCACGTCAGCTCCAGCTGTTCCAGCTGTGCCGCGCTGGAGAATCACTGGAGGCATCCCAAGACCCCAAGTTTTTTCGGTAAGATCAATGGATATCCCTAATGTAGAAAACTTATATATTCGACAGGAAATCTGAAAAAGAACTTGTGGAGGCTCTGAGAACTGGTTGCAATCACCAGTGGCAACAAAAAGATCCACCCACCCTCACTCGGAAAGGAGCTGATAAAGGCGGAATCATCGTGCGACAGTCGGAATCGTTGAAATCGCCAGAACTGGGTCGAGCCACGATCTCAGCTTCAGACGGTACAAGACGACCCCCAATTCACTTATGTTTGTTGGTGTATGGCCCCAACTATATTGTAGATTCTACTACGCTGATGACACTGTTCTCCTCGCCATACTTTGGACAGTAGAACGAATTTCGAAGCAGTTTGGAGTTTGGACTCTTGCTAAACTGGAGTATATAAATGTTCCTGTATTGCGATGAACAGAAATAATGTAATCAGATTCGATGATGGAACCAAACTTAAAAGGTGTACAGAATGTACGTATTTGAGGCATCACATCACCCAGTCATATCACCCAGTCATTCAATGTAGCACAGAAAGTGGGTCAAAGAATGCAACAATCTATGAACACCTGGTTCAAACTCAAAGCTTTTTGGAAAGCTGCGCTTGCACCACGAGGTGGAAGCTACGTGTTTATCACGCGATCATCCAAAACAAACTCATTTATGAGCTAGAAACCCTTCACCTTACCCAAGCCATGTTAGAGAAGATAGATGCGTTCCACCTCCATGGGCTTCAATCCATTTTAGGACTAGAGACCACCTTTGTCAATCATATGAACACAAATGAATTTGTGCGGAGGACTGATTCTGAACACTCGGGACGTGAAATACAGTTGTTTTCGGAGCTCCTCAAGAAACAAGTTGCTTTAGCTGGACATATTCTCAGAACCGATGATAGTGATCCTTTCGACAGACCGCCTATGAACCCAGTGCAGCATATGTGGTTTTCCATGGGAAAGAGGAGGGTAGGAGGTCCGAGGCAGCAATGGCGACACTTTAGGCACAAATATATTTGGGACAATCTTTCGGACGAACGAACGGAGTATGAAAACACAAACAGAAAAAGACAAAACCAAAGAATTCATCAGCAGGCTCTCGCGCGGACCTTTGAATGCAGTCGCAATGCGGGCCCACAGACACTTGAGTGCCCATGGCCGCCAAAAACACTAATGCTGCATTATGATCTCGCTCGCTCTTGCTCTCGCTCTCGCTCTCTCTCTATTTATATATATTATAATATATATTATATATATACATATGCATGTATATCTAAAATATTTTACACAGACACACACACACACACTCACATGTATCTCTCTACCAGAAACCCGAGTCGCTGGAGTTACAGCCAGCCAATGGACCAATCCCATCCAACCTTCGATGTTTTTTTTTGGGGGCAGCCAAGGTCTCCACCGGAGCCATTGTTGAAGAAGTGGCCCGGGTGGGCGAGCGACTCTGCTACAGGCACTTTCTGAGTGCCTGCCCGGTGTCAAACAGCTGTCTTTTTCTGATCCTTTTCGGATACTGTAATTCTGTTTGGAATCAATTCAATCCAATTCAGTTCAATTCAAATTTCTGACCTGTTCATATCTTTTGACTTTAATATCTCCCTGGAATGAGCCGCCCCGGCATGGATTCAAACGCCCCAAGATGGGCCAACGGTCAGGCTAGAAGAAGGAAGTGGACCTGCCAAGGGATGGGATCCTTGGATAGTTCGGATAGTTTGTCGATGTCCCATGTTGGATGATCCCAAAGTTGATCCAAAATCATCAGGGACATCTCCAACACGTCACATCATCTCCAACACGTCACAATAGTTGGATGATCTGCAAAAACGATTCGCCTGAGTGCTCGCAACATGTGACTTTCCCAACTTCTGTGCCTTGCTGAGAATTCGCGCTATGTTGAGATTTTGGGTGTCGAAATGAGGTGAGCATTCGGGTCTCTGGGAAGGAACTCGTTGAAAAGTTGGCGTAGACTCTGAGTCTCCACGCGCCTTGGCGGTTCAGAGGGCTGTGGTGCCCTGGAACTTCGGGGAAGATGACCGAAGTTCAGTTAATGAAGAGCCAGAATCAGCACACTGCTTTGAAGCTCTTCGACACTTGGAGATGTCGCAACCGAAACACACACACTTTTTGCAGACGTTCATCACATCTTGCATCGGTTCTTGATTGATGTTTTGCATGATCCATCAAGATGATCAAAGATACGCAAATGAGCTCATGCAGTGTAGCAGGCTCAAATGAGCTTGCACAGTGGGCCGTGGCAAGTGCCACATCTTTTCCGTCAAAAAATGCTTCGACTACCCCAGCAAGACATGGGTATGAGTTATAATTTATGGGCTCAGTCAGTATTTGGGGATGAACATTTATTTATCAGCCATTTTGGGAGTCACAAGGATCCATAGCCACATGTTGATTAGATTTTTTGGCAGGAAGGTCAGGCTGCATCCAGTTGTAGCCTTTGCCAAATCTCTGGCTCAAGATGCAGCAAACCTTGCTGACAACCCCAGATGAGTGGTATCCAGAACATATCTCAGTACACTAAGGGGGTTGAAAACTGTGTTGAGCACTTCCCAAGCAAGTATGTAGGGAAAGAACCAAAAGAAGGCATCGACTGCAACACTCAAAAGGACACGGCAAAAAAGAGAAACAAAAGTGAGGAGCCACCCTCATGGGAGGTATTGGCTAAGATGAAGGAAACCACATGTTGTTGGTCACTTTTACTATCGATCATATCATGTTTTTGTCCCAACTGGTATTTTTCTTCTTCAACAACAGGCAATTTCTACCACTTTCAGGCATCCCCCCAACCTCCCCCAACCTCCCCCAACCTCCCCCAACCTCCCCCAACCTTCCGCGTTGTTTTGTCCATCTTTGGTCCATCGCGCGTCACCGCGATGTCGCTGTGTATGATGGTCGACGGCCTCGGGGTAGGGCCCTTCCTGCGCAGCGTGGCGCAGCAGACCTGGGCTCAGTCCAAGCCCGGCGCAGTGGTCACCTGGATGGTCAGGGACTCACAACTGATGGAAGGCCATGGAGATGGGGGATGAGGCCAACATAGGCCAACTATAGTTGACATGAAAACTCTTCATTTGATGATTTAGGAAGATTTAGGAAGATTTAGGATTTCTACATTATCCCATTCAAGGAACTAAGGAATCATCATGATCACGGAAAAAGCATTGCCATTTTGGAGGATGCCACCGTTTTCAGACACATTGGGAAAGTTGAACTTAGCGCGAAATTCGCGAAATGGTTCTGCCGTACTTTTTGGACGGTTCCTGGTGGTTGATTCATCTTTTGGGATGGCTTGCTTTCGTATGTTTGAAGGCAAGACTTTGGATTCGAAGCAAGGACATGTCCAAAACCATAGATTTTGGTACAGAGTCCTTACCGTTCTGCAACACACCCATGTCAAGAAATGGCGATGGCCCATGCGCCAAACGACCCCCAAATCCAATGATTTACGGGTGGCCATTGATGATTCACAATGCGGTGGCTTAAAAGGCCAAGAGAGGACTTCAAAACATGAACCTCTCTGATGACCCTGGTTTGCTCCAGTGTCTCCGCAGGAGGTTCAGACCATCCTGGCTTTTCCATCGTGGAGGGAAATCAGGTCTGGGTACATCAACCATTGCCACCTTAACGGCTGCGTGAGAAATACCAGCACCACGGCTTCAAGGTCTTGCAGGACCGGATTGTGAAGGGGGATGTCCCAAAATATGTGTTGGGTTCATTTGGGTTTTCCGAATGTTCCAGGTCAGCGCCAGTTGAAACACTTCGGCATCGATGGATTGGGTTTTCCTTGCTGATTTGGGTTCCAGATGCGTGGACAAACTGAAGGAGCTGGAATCAGATTGGTCCCCGCCATCTCATTGGGGTGGTGCTGAACTCAGAGGGTAGCCATCAGCATTTTCTCTGGAAACCACCGCACTTTTTCCCTGAGTCAATGATGCCAGAACATACAGTAGCGATCCTAATCCTAGCACGCATTTATTGTTGAGCTTAAAACATGTTCGTTGCGAAATAAGACTTGACATGTCTTGACATCAAACAACTTGAGCCCCCGGCGCAGTCAGGATTTCCGTCATATTTCTCTTTAATCTTTTCTTCTTGTTCCAGTCTTCAACTCTCACCTGTTTCTGTGTTTTCCGAACGAACAACTTGTCGCAATCCCAGAATGGAACAGAGAATATTGAACAGTTGGACACCTGGAACCACTACTTCTATACGCATTTGGGGTTCCTCCATGTACAGGAGTAGAACATCAAAATGAAACATCCCCAACAGGAAATAATCTCAATACTGAGATCGATGGATGGATATTCCACCTTCCTATCCAAAGGATACATACAATTTAGCACATTTATAATAGGTATATATATATATGATTATATATATATACACATATGTATATATATATATATACATATGATTGTATATGTAGACATCCCTGCCCTATGGTTGTCTTGTCAACGTGTATGATAGCCGAGGCAACGAGACGCTAATCCTGGAGAGCATCTCCTGGCAGGTCTTGCGACGACTTCGTCTTTTGAGTACCCCAGAGGTGCTCCAAGAGGACTGCGACGCTGGGACACGCGGGCCATGCGGGCCACGGTGGTAGGGGATGAAACGACTGGGGCGAGATGGGACTGGTGAGGAACAAATAGAAAGTTGAAAAACACCAGATTCACCAGAAACAATGGGGATCTACTAGAACCAATAACGACCAGTAGCGAGTTCGGATCACCATAGATGGTTGGTTCACCATAGAAAGCCACCAAGGATGACCCAGGTTCGGGTTGACCCAACCTTCAATGATCGGAAGATGGAGCGAACATCGGCTTCAATCATCAGTAAGGATGTGCTAAGCAGCAAGGCCCTAGAAAAAATCCTGCCGGAAAATCACCCCAAATAGGGATAAGAACCCAAAGAATCAGTGATGGTTTCGAACACACAATTGGAAAATTCATCAACATTCCAACCCTTTAAAAATCAAACCCATCGATAACGGACATGTCTCCTCGAGGGACAACCACTGCTGTTGGTCATTTTGCCTTGTTTGGACTGCGAACCAAATCCAATCTTTGGGTCAAAGATTTTGGGTGAAAACCATTTCGGAGCTGACTTGGACTGGTTTCATGTTTTTTTCCTAGGTTTTGTGGGGGAATTCGGGGTTACTCTTGAATTCTGAGTCATTTGCTTCCCATTGACCTCAGGACACACTCTTCCCCATGTTCCGTAGAACCATTTTTTGTAGTGATAGGTTTGTCTGAAAATAGGGTGTGCCCCAAAATTCATGGATTTCATTGGGGAAATTGATGATAAACATTGATGATAAACATTGATATTGGATCTTGGGATCCCTTTCAGACAAACCGTTAGGGACCCAGCACCCCATGAGATTTTCGGATTTTTGACGTGCTGCAGGTCACAGGATGTCACAGGCTGTCACAGATTCTGCCTCGCTCAGATCAAACGAATCAGCAAAGCCTTGGCCAGCGAGGGTATCAATCAGCAGAAAAAATGTGGAGAATTTTTCACCAGCAGAAGAATTTGGGATGACATTTTAAAGATCGGGGCCAAATAGCCAAAGATATTTTGGTATCATAAGCCATTCAAATAGCAATTGTTGTAATTGTTATGATCCCCATCACTAACTGTGAAGTCCTGTAAGATTCCCTCTTCAGAGCGTAGGTGAGTTGCTCCGATCTTGGCCAAATCTAAAGACATCATTGATCAGAAAAGTATGTTTATATAATATAAATCATTCAGATCACATAGACTATGACCACCATCCTAGTTTTTTCCCCATCAGAATATAGTTTATATCTCGAAGTAAAGTGATAGTAGGGTTACTATATTAGGTCCTAATAGCAGGGAACAACACCACCTTTTCTTAACCTCCTAGACTTTCAACTCCTCGTTTGGGGGGTTCTGGTGGTCCAACAGTCCCAGATTTGGCCCAATTTTATTTTCATGGACCCCTATGTTTGATGGCGAACGCTAAAAATCATGATATGTATTGATATGTAAAATATTGTATGGCTGGTGAATTTTTAAAGTTTCCATTTGCACCATAAATAATTCCATAAATCTGCTATTTAAATACCACCCGGAGCAGATGTCTTTGGCTGGGAATAGCCCAGTGGCCTCTCGCCATGCGAGCTGGAGCTTTAGCTGCTGCCCACGCACCTGCACTGCAGTCCATCCAGAGATCTCAGGAAGATGCAGATGGCATCGATGGTGCTTCCAAGGAATTCATTCTGAAGCGGCTGAAATCAAGCCCTTCGGGTATTTTGGATGTGAAGCAGTCTCCAAAATGGCTGAAACTTGACAGAATCCATCGTGGTCACGTAGTTGCTCAGACGGAGGTTGATTGGATCCTCACACCACAAGCAAATCTACTCATTGCTGTGGTCATCGCCTTTCAATCCTTTCTGCTGGGTGCTGAAGTGAGCCTGGAGCTCGACGCTCAACAGGATGGGCTGAACATGCCACTGCGATGGTCCATAGCCTTCGAGTTTCTGGATGTGGTTCTACTTCTTGTTTTCTCCGTGGAATATGCTTTGCGCTGTCATGCTCTGCAGATGCGCTTCGTGACCTCTTTTGCCGGTATCATTGATTTGCTGTTGCTGGTCACTGGCGTCTTTTCGGCGGTGGTGGTGGCAATCGATTTGGCCTCGGGTGTTTCTGATAACCTCATGATGGCAGTGCAGT
This sequence comes from Cladocopium goreaui, assembly GCA_947184155.2. Lineage (NCBI taxonomy): Eukaryota > Dinophyceae > Suessiales > Symbiodiniaceae > Cladocopium > Cladocopium goreaui. The sequence goes on along the minus strand of CAMXCT020006664.1, from coordinate 294,392 downwards.
CGGCACGAAGGCTCCGCATCTTGCGCATTGGTCGGATTCTCTCCATCTTCCCAGCCCTGTCCATGTTGATCAAGGGGCTCATAGGTACCATGGTTGCAATCATGGACAGCATGATTTTGGTTGGTATGATGTCTTCTGTGGGCGCCTTGGTCTGTTGTGAAGCTATGGGTCGCGAAGTTCCGTTTGAAGAGCTCTTTGGTTCGGTGGGCAGCAGCTTCTTGATCCACCTTCAACTGGTGTTGGTGGAAGCATGGCCGGACATTGCAGAAGTCATGATGCAGAATCATCCCTTGTGGCTGACTGTTGGTTTCAAATGGTTTGTTTTTTTAAGGTTCACCACCAAACGACACAGACTTTTCAACCAAAAAAGAACGGTATCTGACTCCCAAAAAAGGGGACTGCAGTCCAATTTGACTCCGAGTTTCTTTTTGATGCCACTCAGGTGGGCTCTGTATGTCATCGCTTTTTTGATACTGAGTAACTTCACCATTCTCAACGTGGTCACTGGGGTGGTTTGTGATGGGGTGCTGGAACTGGCATCAGGAAAGCCTCCATCTTCGGCCCAGGAGCAGTACTTGAAGTTTGAAGCTCTGAGGGATGAGATCCGTGATGTTTATCAGATAGGCCCCAAAGATATTCTGGGCCAGCTGGATCGAAGAGGATATGTTGCTTTGCTGAAGTCGCTAGGGGCCAAGGTGCTTTTAGACAAGATGCATATTGCCTTGCCATCCACCAAAGATTTGGAGAACGTGCTTGACACAGATCACAATCGTAGCATATCACTTGAGGAGTTGCAAGAAGGGCTGATGCGTTTGCGAGGGAGTCGGGTCAACTTGATTGGCCTCGATTTGCAGTGCCGCCTTTTTCGAAATTTTTGGTCAGCTACTGCAGCAATGTGGCAAGCAGAATCTAGCAGCAAGACAGCCAGCCGCAGGGCGACGCAAAGGCTCTCTGACCGCATCGATGGAATGGAAATCAACGCCATCAACGAGCTGGAGGCGGAACCGAACTTTCGAAGAGAGCAGCAACTGTCAGAACTGCAAGGTGTCTTTGACCATTTGGACAAGTTGCGTGAGTCCCTTGAAGCTTTGAACAGTTTGAACCAGCAATGTCAATGCCAGGAAGAGATGTCACCTCTGTCACCGGTTTCGGTCCGACATACAGGGACGCAAACCGAAAAGTCACAGGCCTCATTCATTCCGATGGTTCCGGACAATGACGCCGGAGCACGACCCTTGGGACTGCCGATTCAAACGCGGCCGGGTCCATTGGGTCCACTTCCACCGGTTCCTGCGGTGGACAGGACATGCCGCTGGAAAAGTCAGCAATCCACCATGGAAATCCAATCATATGTGCAGGCCCGAATCTAGACACTATAGCCACTATAGCTTACATGAGTAATCATTAGTATACGCACTTGATATATGACATTCATATTACTGTAGCATGTAGTAGTACGACATAAATGAGATATAGTGTATACATATATATATACACATGATCATATGATTCCATATGCACATAATCACACTTGTATGAGCCAAAGGCCCAGTTTGAACCGCGGATTTTGGTCAATTTGGGTAGTGAACCAAAGGCTAGTTCCAAATCGCAGTTGCTTTCAAAAAACCAGTCAGTGCACATTTTTCTTCATTCAGAAAACCCATAGATTTTCCAGACCTTTTCCTTGGACCAAAAGTTCCCGAGGATTGGCTGGGCTACTTCCGCGCGAACTCAGTGGTCAACACTGGGGCCATCGTGGAGGTGCTGCAATTCCTCTCCAGCAACGCTGGCTGTCCCATGGCGCCAGCACCATACCGACATGGGGGCCATGGCAAGAAATGAAGCACCAAACCCAAACCAGAGAAAATTGGAGGTTTATCTCAGAAGAAAGGGAGATTCAACATCACAGGCTTGGGTTTCAACCTGCAAGAATCACGGTTCAACCGTTTTGGATGGTTTTGGCCAAAGATGATCGTGCCTATGAGCATGGCGACCTAAAATGAGACACTCCTGGACCCACAATTTTTGGCTACCTTTTCTCCCAAGGAACTTAAACCATCCATTTTTTGGGTTCATAGGGGCTAGATCTAGATGAGATTATATGGCTGGTCAGGAGAAAAGCTCATCCACATTGCAGTGTGTCACCTGCTTTGTCGCGCTCAGGGTCGCCGAACACCCCAATCATGCTGGGTCGGGGCATCATTGCAGAACAGCATGGTTGCTTGGAGGCAACTTCAACTTGTCCAAGCGAAAGAGACACTGAAATAGATTGCAATGGACCAAGCAGTGCCATAGGAGTTCATGTTTGTACTTTTGTACCCATGCAACATCAGGCTGAGGAGTCCCTGCTGTCTCCAAGGTGTGACAATGCCAGCTCTGTCTTGGGGAGGCGACATGCTGGAAGTGATTTGGTCCTCGCGTGGCATTTTTATGAACCGACCTGCCTTGCAACGGACGACGGCCTTGATGACTGGGAGAGCGGGCAGAGAGATGCCCATGGCCATCGCGGATTTGACCCGGCTCTTCATTCCACAGCTGCAGCTAGGCTCCAAGCCACACAGAAGGTGCAGTTGATGGAGTAGCTTTATGTAGCTGTCTAGTTCTTGAACCACTGCGCAAATTTGGGTTTTCGGTATGAAACCATTCAATTGTTATAGCACCTTAATGAGCTCTATATAAGTAAAAATAAACATATGTATATATATATATATGATTGTAGAGCTTCGCACACAGGCGATGCCATGAGGGTTATGTATAGTAGTGTGAGCGTTGGTGTTGTTCATGTGCTTTGCGCGTGCGCGCAGGCGCAGAGCACAGTGTGATGTTCTTGTGCAGCTTGTAACCATCTTACCACATCTTTTTGTTGAATTTTTGTGCTTGTTCTTCTTGTTCTTCTTCTTGTTGTTGTTGTTGCTGCTGTTGTTGCTGTTGTTCTTGCAGCACAGCTTATTTTCGCATTTTTGTGGACCCCTAAAAATCGCCAAGCGGTGTTTCCGCATATTTTTGAAACCATCGGAACAAAAATCATGGTAAAGACCGATGTTTTCTGCGCCTCGGAAGCCCAAAACCACGGTATTTGCGATGTTTCTTGCCTCTGGTAGCCAGAATCGCGGTATTTGCAATGTTTTTGTGCCAGTGCCTAGCGAGAACAATTGTATTTACGCAGTTTTCACCATGTTGCAATTTCTAAGAGCACAAACACACTGTATTTTAATACGATGTTTTTCCTTCCCGAGCGCAGCAAAACATCGTCAAAAAACGTCAAGCAATGGTTCAAAAACAGTCCAAAATCGACTTCGGCGACGTTTTTTGGCAGCCACTGAACAAAGTGGCCGTCCCATGCACTGTTTGCCTTTCCTCTGACGCGCTCCCCCTGCTGATGGCTGGGGTCGGCGGATAAATATAGATATACATAATATATATATATAAATAGAGATATAAATAGAGATATAAATAGAGAAATAAATATAGATAATATATATATATGAATAAATATAAATGTAAATATAAATATATAAATAAATAAAAACATATAAATACATATACATACACGCATACGATATCATATTATATATATATGCATATGCATATACATATACACATAGACAGACATACAACTGTTTGGGGAGAGTCCATCATCCCCCGCTAAGGCCAGTGCTCCAATCGGGGCTGGTCTTTGCCTTCGGTGGTGACAACCACATGCAGGGCCTAGCGGAGTTCGTCTTTGCCGCGGCTCTGCGGGCGCGGGACCCTGAGCTGAAGCTGCGGTGGATGCCGAACCAAGTGGAACGCTTCATGGAAGGCGACCTGGTTGGCGGGATTTGGAACCATATTTTGTTCTGGGGAGATGTCTGTTTCTGATATATCTGGCTACGGTATGGTACAATTGATATATATATATATATATACGTATCTGTACATATATATATATATATACGTATCATATATATATATATATCTGTATATATATATATATTATTTGTATATATATATATATACACATGTAAATGTTTGTCGATTTTGGTTTTGGGGTTTTGAATGAATTTACCATGGTTGACCCTTACCAAATGGCGATTTTTTTTGGCACTCTTAAGCTGTCGCACTGAGGAGAAATGTTGTTGGAACGTTTTGCCTTCAGATTGGCATCAGCGATCTTTGGATGGTCTAAGATCGATTGGAAGAAGGCCGGCGGCAAACCGCTGAAGAGAAGGGCAGGCTTTCAACGACCGTTGCTGAAGAGGTTCAGCCAAGGGAGGACCAAACTTTGGGGCAGCTGCTTGTGGAAGGATGTGCAACAGTTGAGGTGTCAGAGAAGCTTATTGCCACAATGTATCTGAGTCGTGATGTTGTTCATGGTTTCTATTGTCCATCCTGGGATTATAATTCCAAGAATTTCAAAACGTCATATTTTGGTCCCAGCTGGTGCGGATACCAGGTATCTTGGTCTTCCATCCAGTGGATTCCGCTGAACTGATGCGGGACTTGCACTACACAGTGTCAAGAACGGCTTGTTTGGCCGCACCAAACCTCAAGGCTCCCGGCGTGCCTCTGGCCAATGCTCCAGCGCCACACCGAGCAGTGATACATCGAGGACAGCTGTTTACCAAAGCGTACAGCAGTCAACCAACGTCTGCCCATCGGGTAGCTACTCTTCTGCACCAGGTGAGAAACGTGAGTTGTTAGTTGTGGAAATCCAGCAATTGAATTTGTCAAGGGCAAAAACTCGGCAAAAAAACATGGATGGTGAAAGATGTGAACGCATATCAAACAGAATCAAGCACGCGTAAATTCTCGGTTCAATGGTTCGCTAGTGGAATCGGCCAAGGATTCCGGGGCTTCACCCTGGTGCCAGACGGTGACAAAGAATCGCCGCCTGTTGTCGAGGTTGGTGTCGTTTTCCTGGTCTCCACGACCGAGTTACTGGGCGACGGTGTGAAAGGGGTCGGTCTGATTTTGTTTTAAGTCATGGGCTTCTAGCAGTTGTAGATCTGGTTGTATCTGAATGGGGAATGCTGACGTTTTCTACCAGTTGAATTGGGTGAATTCAAGCTGTAAACTCAGGCCGAAGCAGCCGTTCTGCAGAGTTGGTTTCAGGCCGAGGTGCAGACCCCAAGCCCTCTGAAGGAGGGAAACTCATGGATTTGGGGGTGCAACCTTTTTTGATACAGTATTTCTTGGTTGCGTTCCTTCAAGGGAGCCTCCCACCAAAACAGGTTCAACAACCGCAACAAACAACACATCGGGCCATGCATGTTCGGTCTGGCTGAAGCTCTGCGCCAGGCAAGCACCGGCCCTGTCCCAAACTGCACTTTGCGCCGCGTTTGCGACCTGCTTGGGAGAACTTTGAGAAACCCCTTGCCCTTCATCGGGATGAGTGGGTGATTCTGCTGCAAGAAGCATCCATTGAGACCCAAAAAGGCTCCAATGATGTCAAATGAATTTGCTTAAAACTGAAACAACACCCCAAACTTCAAACCGAGCATCTTTTTTGGGGATCAAAGAAAACTACCAAGGTCCGGGGTCCTTCTGGCCAAGTGCGGTTGAAGCATCCAGTGACGATCCTGCTGTCTCTTCCAAACAGTGGGACCACTTGGATCATGACCGTGCCCTCCTCAATGGCCCTAGATCATCTCTGGTTGGAACTGCGGCTAATTTAGTTGGGTGGTATCCTCCAGAAGGAATAGATTCAATTTTATGTTCAATTATATTCTTGTAAATCAATTGGATTTATGATGATTTATGTAAATCCAACCAGGCTTTCCATGGACAGCGTCTGGCTATTTTTCGGCGGTGAGTCGGCCGATTTTAGCGCTTTATTTTTGAGGTCTTGGAAGCAGCCCAAAAACACAAGGCTCACAAGGGGTCTTGGGGAGTTTTTTTTTTCAAATCCCGAGGGATCAACGGATTGGCTGGTTGATGATTAACTTGATTAAAATTGCATGCAATTTTTTGGAATTGTCAGTCATTTTTAACCCACAAAACCTGTGGGAAAACCTGCTGTGACAGGGTTGTATCGCTGGTACCAGCGATATACTTCATCCCAACTGCAATGGGCTCTTGATGAAGGACTCGGTGAAATCGCCATGAGTTCACTCCGGCATGGGATGTATTTTGCAGTGTCCTTTCTGAGGATTTTAACAAGGTCAGCAGACAATGTTTGAGTCTTGTTTAGATGAAGATGGATTCGTGGCGGAATCCAAAACTGCAAAAAGGCCATGAGAAGGTTTTCATTTGTAGGATTTTGTAGCCACAATCATACATAGCGTATATGTGTAAATACTATTTATTCCACAACCTGTTCTTACATAAAGATTCAACCTATTGGTTCACTCGTGGATTAGCATTTGGATCACGAAGGAGCTCTCAAAAGTTGCGGGTGCACCCGAGAAGCTCGGCAGAGTCAGCTCCGTACGGTTAAGCAACGTCCAGGCTTCGCTACCAGCAGAGCCCTAAACTGGACCCAGGTGTTTCTCAGGGGACAAGTCAAACTCCGGCAGATTTCAGAGTTTCAGGATTTTCCTGGCGCAATAGTATGGGGTCAATACCAAATCACCTCAAGAAACGGGGCAGATGAGAATCAAGATCGAGTCTTCTATTCATTTTTTTGTATGTTCATCAGTAATTGGATTGTGAACAACCTCCCAAAAACCCAAAGTATTGAGTCCATGGACTTCACCCTTTTTTATCCGTAATATCCAGTTGACACAGATATTTTTTACCTGGGACGGCCCACTTGGGCCACACCAAGTCACGATAGCTGGCCCAACATCTTCGAATCTCCGCCGGCAGCTGCCATGGCGCCTTGGTAACATGGCGTGCTGGGACATCCCTGAACTAAATGGGCATTTAAATTATCTAGATGGAAACGGGAAGTTCCCCCTTTTTTTTTATCAGTTTTTATTGAGAAAATCATCTATAAATGTGGAATTTTCCATTGCCATGTTTGATTGCCAGGGGGTATATAACATTTCAGTGGCAACTACCGTTCCAAAAACCATGGTTCTTCCTGGATTTGGTTTCTTAAATCAATACAGCAGAGTCTTCAGAAGTTCACCAAATGAAGTTTTTGGGAAGTGTTTGTCCGCTGTCCCTAAGTAACACAATAACACACCTGTACATGTAGATATAAGACACAAACAAACACAAGGTCAAAACATTGATAGTGACCGGGACGGTTTGCTCATTTGGCAACTGAACACTTGATCTTCAATTCTGTGCCACTATTGTCTCTGACGCGCCAGCTGCCCCGCAGCCTTCCAGAGACAACAATCAAGTAAGATACATGTGTATATATATAATATACACACCGTAGCAGCAGGTAATATAATATATTATATATATACACATATGGGCTACAGTTACAGCCAAAATTTAGCATAATGGAAAGTAGTATTCGAGCCATCTTTATTTTTTGGAAATTGAGCTGGGGCTTGGAAAGCGATGATACACTCTTCAAAAAACGATAACAATTGATAACATTTGTTATATTCCCCAAACCCGAAAAACGATAATACGCCGCTTCCAAATTGATGACTTGGAGCTATATACTAAATATTGACCGTGGCCCATGTACGTATATAACGTAGCTTGAAGTTGTAGTAGAAGTACAGGAGAAGTTCTTGCGACGTAGCATCAAGTAATATATGTATGTATGTATGTATGTATGTATGTATGTATGTATATATATATACACCACGTAACTTGAAGCTGTAGTAGAACTACAAGAGGACTTCTTATGACGTATCATCAACTCAATAGAAGTCTTTATGACGTAGCATCAAGTAAGATAGATAGATAGATAGATAGATAGATAGAAGGATAGGATAGGATAGGATAGGATAGGATGAGATGAGATGAGATGAGATGAGATACGAACGAAGGAAAGAAAGAAAGAAAGAAAGAAAGAAAGAAAAGGAAAGAAAAGGAAAGAAAAGGAAAGAAAAGGAAAGAAAAGGAAAGAAAAGGAAAGAAAAGGAAAGAAAAGGAAAGAAAAGGAAAGAAAAGGAAAGAAAAGGAAAGAAAAGGAAAGAAAAGGAAAGAAAAGGAAAGAAAAGAAAAGAAAAGGAAAGAAAAGAAAATAAAAGAAAACAAAAGAAATAAAGAAAGAACGAAAGAAAGAAAGAAAGAAAGAACGATAGATATAACGTAGCCCGAAGTTGAAAAGAACTTCAAAAGAATTTCTTGTCACGTAGCATCCAGTAGGTGTGTGCAAGTGCCAGGACGTTATTGCGCCAACCGTCCCCAACCCCCCCCCAACTAACCCAACCCCGGATAAAACATAGAAGGGAAGGCAGAGAGAGCATAACTCCCCCGGCCTCTTACGGGCGCAGCCACCGGTAAGTGCAAATGGTCACTGTAGAATGCAAATGACATGTAAGTGGAATGACATGTAAATGGAAACATTATACTCTGACCTAACAATCGCGACTAACAAAATCCGTTCCGTTTAGGGTTCCAATCCTAGCGAAGGATTCGCAATGGTTCATCCGAAACGTCCGAAACCACCAAGGACTTTTTGTTTGAATTGGTGACCGATCAACTCCATGGCAAAGCACTTTCGGAGGCCGACGGGGTGCGAGGTTGTCTACGGGTCCCATGTTAGTTGCATCCCCATGTTTGTTGCTGAAATCCAAATGTTGGTTCATTCATTTCATTCAAACCTCATATTAATATTCTTCGCATTTTGTTTGTTCGTCAAACTATCCACACAAAATATTGTTTTGTCTGAAAATAGGGTACCCCCAAGTCCCATGGTGAGAAATGCCAGATACACCCAGATATTCTTTTTTTTCATATCCCTATATCCTCATGACATTCCCATTATCGTCCCATTGTGTATCATACATCTATACAATTATGACGATCCCCATTATCATTCCCAGATGATATTATTTCCTAATTCATCCCATTGTTATTCCGGCAACCTCAAAACGCCTCAAAACCTGAAAACACTCATCTCGTTCCCATATCAGATGATATACTGATTGAATTTCCAATCTGGCAATTGTCACTTTGATGTATATCCCATTATCCCATTACATTTTAGATAAGCAATACTAACGATATATACAATGATTACTATCCCATTACATTTTATATAAAATCCCATAATTATGGGACTATTATGGGACTATTCTGGGACTATTATCCCAATGTTCCCATGATATTCCCATTCTTCTCCCATGATTTTGGGTCGGAGGTGCAACAGATGCGTTTGACGGGCGCCACACTGGCGGGTGAACCCTTGCATCCAGCCTTGGTCTGGCCTTGGAAGGGACTCTTGGCGGTTGTGAAATTAAAATGGAGGTAGCCCCAGATCATCCATTTATAGATGGGATTTTCCATTGTGGTAGCCACAATTTTAGGATACCTCCTAATATAGGAACTACTGTAATGTATTACTGTATTAATATGAATAAACATGATCATGATATGGGGATTACCAATGGCTATTAAAGTATTGTTGATCATGATAGTGCATTGATCATGATAGTACATTGTACATATATATATATGTATACACATAAATTATGGTCAGTTATGATTGTGATTATAGTAGTCACAATATGTTATAACTCACGAATAGAAATGGATGAAGAAGGCCTTGGCAGTCCAAAGTGCTTTGAATCTTCGATGATTTTTCAACTCATCACAGTTTTCACCTGGAGGTTTGATGGCTCCGCAACATGACGTTACTGAGTTGCAAGAAGGCAGCGGGGCAGCTGTTCAATTCATGGTGCGTGACACCCAGGCTACGAGAATTGGTCTGGTTCTGACCAAGGACTGCCAGTTTCTCCAATTATCTTGGACGAACACTGGACGACTTTGCCACTGATGTGCTGTGTTTCCTTTGCCAGGAGATTATCAATGTTTTTCAAGCAACTCGGAGACAGGTCCCGGTTCGAAGATGGGATGTTTCATTGCTTCCTACATGCTCCAGTATCATGCAGTATCATGCAGTATGTTTCGTTGTTGGCCAAGCATTTGTGAAAACAGTATTTTGAAACACAAGCAATGATACTTTTTACATGATATTCTGGAGCCTGAGGTTTCCAAGTATTTGGAAATGCGACACAGATCCGGTCTACGCCCCGATATTGTGGCTTTTGCGTTATACCGACATCGAGCCCACTGTGTCTCGCTTGTGGCAATGGTCAACCTCCCAAAGGTGGTGAACATCGGGGATGATTTGGGCTCATCCCCAGACTATCCTTTTGTGAAAGCGTTCGGACACAGGGGATGTTGGCCGTTTCAGCAGGGATGACGATGAGTGGGTCTTGGGGTACCCTATTTTCAGAGTTAAAATCACATATATGTATATAATTATACACACATAAATCTACATACCGAAATGTTGTATACACACACATATATATATAATATACATACGTATGTAAAGAACTGGCTAAAATCCCAAGGCAAGGGCTTCTCCGGAAACGTCCGCAGGTTTTCCAATGTCAAACGTCAGCTTAGCCCTGTGCACCTCAGCCTGGTTCAGAGGTAGGTCACCGGTCACCAAGAAATCAACATTGGGAGCCCCAAAACCTGGATGATGGGGAAATCCTGCTGATTTCATGGGGATTTCATGGGAATTTAATGAGCAAATGTGGCTTTCATTTGTTCCAACCATTGCAAAATGGGGATGGTAGACCCTGTGGCAAACTTGTGGCAAACTAAGATGAATGTCGAAAACCCATGGCGAAGCCCCAAGGAAAATGATCGAGAGGGATTTCCAATGTTTCCCATGTTTAATTTACTGCAGCATATCAAGAAACATCTGCAGGTTCCCGGGAGTAGTTGACGGTCCATTCCTGGTGATTTTTGGAGTTGTGTGAAAAGCTATTGATCCCACAGAGAAGTGACCCGGACCAAGGCAAGGAGTGCTGGTATCACCAGATGCTGCGGGCTTTCGAAACAGCAGACTTCAGGCCCTCAACTCAGCTAGATGGCTGAGGCAGAAGAGAAGGACGACCGAGAATTGGTTGGAGGGAACATTTACAGGAAACCCCTTTTAATTGGGGCACAAACCCATGGTATCCCATGGTTGTCCTATAGATTTTCTCATCCATTGATGGTTTCAAGCTGTGCCCCTTCACCGCTCAGTAGCGATCCTGCAATGCGTGGTATCCAACGATTTTGGCTGAGCCGCGGGCACTTGGTGGGAGGCAGATCAGGCGAGGAACAGGGCCATGGTTCAATGGGGATAATGATTATAATCCCTTGGAATTTGGGGCTACCCTATTTTCAGACAAACCAACATTTTATTGTGTCTATATATATATAGACATATATATATAGAGCTGCGTATATGTATGCACACATTTCTGTTGAATTGTTTGTCTATCTATCCGGCTAGCTAAACATTATCCATCTGAGCCATGATAGCTTGGTTGATTGGTCAATATAGGGACTTATACTACCTATTTGTTTGCGGACTATGATAACCCTTAGTAGGGAAACCTATAAAAAGCATCAGATGGAATAGGGGTACTGTATTTTTAGTGGCTCATCTATCCATCCGTCTGTCTACGTATCCAGCTATCTATACCTGCAGATCTACATTCTTGCACAATGTTGTACTTCTATGCGAGAGAACAGCTACTAGCAGTGATTGACTTGCCATTTGCAGCCATAGAACTCCATAGCCAGGCCCTTCTGGAATGGTCTTTGCTCATTTGGTGGCCTGGTTCCCGCCTCCCAGCTGCAAGCTTAAGCAGCATGATCTCATCCCCAACGAGGGGGTGTAGCGTTCGGGATCAATAGAGGTTGATGTTGGATTGCAAGGAATCCCCATGCAGGGTCATTTCGGTCCGTACCTCAAGCAGGTTCAACCAAGATGCAACATGAAACCATTCTCCAGGGCACATGAACTGGGAGACCCAGCCCAGAGGCTCAAAACAATTGTAGTTTGACAAGTCCCATGGATTTTTTCTGGTGCCTGTGGTGCTTGCTGCTCTACCATGCGGTAGCATTGCGCCATGTGGAGGATGCCTTGGATCAGTTGAATCAGAAAGTGAATGACTCCACCACCACAGCCTTCCAATTTTCGATCATCAACAACTCTTCTCTACCGCTGAATTTTCTGGCTTTGCCGAAGCTGGTGCAGATCTATGCCCACACCAAAAACCGGGTCAGGCCAGGTGAGAAATTTTCATTCTTGGCCGCTTTGGGAGCCTATGATTTGCATGTCACAGTTCAGGATGGACAGAACGATTGGTACCAGGCGAGTGAGACGACCTGGGGTTTGACCAAGGAAGGAATCGCCCTGTCCATTAATATTGCAACGGGTGCTGGGATCACCGGCAGCCTGGCGATCACAGCCGCTACTGCTGTCACTGCAAGTCTCACTGCTGTGGCTGCTGCTCCACTGACGATCACTTTAGCAGCAACTGCCACTGGTTGGTGATTTCAGATGGCAGGCATAGATTTGGCCCTAGGAACGTTTCAGTTTGGTTCATTTTGGAACATTTGTTTGGCACTGCGGACTAATGATCCGTGAGTGACACCTGTTTTTTCTTGGAGGATGAGTTGGCAGACACCAAACAATATCTGTTGATTAAAAAGAGCATGTCACAATTGCTTATGGTCACCCTTGCTGGTTGATCATTTACGCATTGCAAATTTCCAGAACTGCTCCATTGAAAGAGGCGATTTGCTTATGCCCCCCCAGATCTGGAACTAGCCAAAGATTAGGCTTTCAGGAAGCAATTCTTCAACATTTTGTTCCACAAAGAAATGCCATCTGAGCCTTGCATCTGCATTGTTTCCTGCAGACATTCCTTCGTTCCTTCCACATCCTCCAAGGCCACCTTCTGGGGCGTAGCGGTCTTTTCAACGATGGCTTGTAGCTTCCTTTCAGAAGTTTCTGTGGATTTCCTGCGAGAACAGCTGGAAGAGGTTGGGTGAGATCCAGAGATTGTAAAGCAAAGAAGTTCATATAGAAGTCCCACAATTTGGTCTTTGGATGAAGCCATGAGTTTTGTTTTGGCTCCCTTCACCATCTCCAGGTCGAAGGTCAATCTGATGGCATCGAGCAGCTCCGTTCGGAGCTGAACCACAGGAGGTTGAACTTGGTGGATTTGACGCATCGCTTTGGGCACCGGGGGAGTGCCCATTTCGACAATGGCATAGAGTACCTTTGCTGCTGCACCAAGCCGACCAAGACTGCCATGGTGTGCGAAGTGGTCCCTGCGGACAGTCCCAGCAAGCATTGGTTTCGGTCGGGCTGTCCAGCAATCTTGGGAGATGACTACCAATCTTTTCTCGAAACCCTGAAGGATGACTCCTTCACGGGAGTGCGGAATCGTGGGAGATGTGTGGTACCACATAGCCCATTTGCACAACTGACCACGGGGCCTGAGCGACTTGTGCCATTTTCCCGCGTGGTGCGTCAGCCAGAGGTGGTTGAAGCAGTTCGGCAGAGTTTTCCGGCGCTGGATGTGAACTATACCGTGATGACCTTGGCGACAGCAGAGAGATTTTTTACCGCCATGCAGTCCAAGTTTTCGGAGTGGAAGATTGTGAAAGGAGGAGAGCGGAAGTTTGTAGTTGCTGGAGGTTTTATCAATCCAACTCCCTTGCCAATGGCCAGCGGCAAGGAACCGTGGACAGAGATTGAGTTCCTTCCCTTGCAGATGGGCGAGATTGAGCCGACCCACGGCTGTCAACTCAATGACGATATGGAATTTTGGAGGTCGAAAGAGAAAGAATGCGAAGAACTGTGCAAGGAAAGAGGTTCAGCTTGCATGGGGTCATGTGTAGCTCCCTTCAGAGATGCCTTAGACCAGGAAGTTGAGAGGGACCTGGAAGTGCAGCGACTGGCACGACTGGAAGGTCAAACTGTGCAGGTCCTGCAGAAGGAGGCGTTCTTCGAAGCCGCAGTAGTTGCCATAGTGCCCTTCACCAAAAAGATGGAATTGTTTATCGGTTCCATTGGCCAAGTGCTAGATGTGGACATCCACTTCTTGACGGCGCAGGTGAAATTTCCCAAGGAGGTGGTGAAGTTTCCACTTGAGGCACTCGCAACGCTCGGGAAGGGACGCAAGGGACCCAAGGGACCCAAGGGGCCCAGACCCAATCATCTCCCCAGCCCTTCGTTGTGCCCGGTGCTCTCCAGCGAACAACGCAGTGCCCTGTCCTCGCCACGCTTTGGGCAGTGCTGGAGCGCCTGCAGCGCCAAGGGATTTTGGAATTCTGCGAAGGCCGGTTTGAAGACGGCGGCCACCCTGGGGTCCAACGGTGCATGGTGCTATACTGCTCCGGCGAAACAGAACCTTCAAGGTTTTACCAGATGTGTTTTTATTTTTTTTGTTGGTGCATGTGTGTTTTTGAAGTTCTTGAGGGAGTTCTTGATGCTACACAAATCTATCTCCCTAAGTGGGTTCAACCAGCCTGTAGAAAGGCAACTTTTGGTACTCAAAATCCTTGCACCGAGGAAAAGACAATTGGAAATTGGCGCACTGTGTCTGGAAGATGATGATTGTCAAACTCTGGCAGAGGATCCTCAACCAGAGATCTGGAGCTGTTCAGATGAGTGCACATGAGCTTTGATGCCGGTACTAGCTATGTACCAGCTGTGAGACGCGAGAGGAAAGTAATTATCCGAAAAGATCATGTGAACACTTCATAACGCTGCGATGCTTCTGAGCTTGCAGTTCCATGCTGGCCTGAGGCTCCTCCGAGCGCAGCCTTTTGGATTGCGGGTTCTGGACTATGCTCGATTGCTGGTATTGGGATTCTTGGCGAGTCTTGCAAGTCTTGGCACCTGCAGCCATTTTGCACTGATGTTGGCTGATGTTAAATGTGGTTTACTTGGATGTTCATCCCAGTTTGCACAGTGACAACCAGGCATTTGTTTGATTGTAATTGTATACTGTATACTGCATCATCTGGCCGCACCTGAGACCGACTAGAGCTCCGCAAGTACCTCAATGAAACTCTGCCTCTCGGCGAAGCTTCGGGTTTGGCTCAAGGTGCTCCAATGAGAGAAACTATTTGGTTGTTTCATATTGTTTTACTCAACTATCCACTTTTTCAGATTCTAAACAAGAGATTTCTGGTTAATTCTGGTTGTGAGAAATGTTTGGATAGAAGAGATACAGAGATACACCATGCCCTGTGGCTGAGGCCCGGAAATCTCATCCGGAATCCTGGGGTTGAGGCCTCTGAGAGAAGTAGATCATATCGTTGTGAGCGCCGCTTGTCGTCGCTTGCCTTGATTTTTTCTGGACGTTGTTTCAGCACGCTAAACCGGCACCTGTTGGAGGCACTTGCTGAAAGCTTTCTGGCGTTTCGCTTTGATGATCCGCCTGGATTTCTGGCCAAAAGGGTCGGCTGCTCAGTTGGTGCCTGCAGCCAGTACCGACTACTAGACTACTGGTAGTGTAAGCCCTCGGGCCGAAAATGCTTGACCTCCAAAAAAATGAACCGCCGCTAAAAGCCGAAGTATACCCACTTTTTCGTGAATTCATGGAAGGTTGATGTACATTCTGAGTCTGGTGGTCAAACATGGCAATGGACAATTCCCTATTTATAGAATTTTATAGATTATTTTCCCATCAAAACCTCCATTTGCCGTGGATGTCCCAGCCATGTTTGATTACCGGATGGTACCCATTTGTTGCTTGGAATTCTTTGCGCGCATACCAAGGAGCGAAGCTATCATAAGCTTGGTGCTGAACCCTTTGCACGAGCGGCTATCGCGGAGCGAGGGGGGTAACACTTGGGTGTCTCTGGGGTATACCCCTAAATGACAAGTTAATAGGGAATATAATCGAAGGAAGTTTAGAAGTGAAACTTCCGACAATATGGACAGATGGAAAAGCAGAGCTGCGAAGAGTCAGAGAAGAGAAAGCCAGAAGAAAGAAGATCCAGGTGCGCGAAAAGGTAGAAAAGTCGCGATTCACTGTGTTTTTCCAATGATTTGTGGCTCCGGAGGGTCGAAAAGTAGGCTCGCTAAAGAGATGAAACGTTGCACGCCGTTGGTGCGCGAAGCACATTTCCAAGTCAAAATGTACAAAACACACCAGGTTCGGAGCACTTTTAGAAGTTCAGATGTCGAAAAAGTGCACGCGGTTGTGGCGCGAAGCACATTTCGAAGTCAAAACTGTTAAACAGTTAAGCGCAGTAAAAACTGACGGTCTTGGACCACTTTTGGACGTTGAGATGTCGAAAAAGTGCACGCCGTTGTGGCGCGAAGCACATGTCGAAGTCAAAATGTGAAAAGCACACCACGTTTGGATCACTTTTGGACGTTCGACCGCGCCACATTACACAACCACAACAACAACAACTACTACTCCTCCTCCTCCTACTACCACTACTACTACCCCACCTCCACAGCAACAACAACAACTGCTGCTACTGCTACTGCTACTACTGCGACTTACTGCTACTTACTGCTACTGCCTACTGCTTTTTCTACTACTTACTACCACTTACTACTACTTACGACTACTTGCGGCTACTTACTACTACTTGCTACTACTTACTACTACTTACTACTACTTCCTACTACTTACTGCTACTTACTACTGCTTACTACTGCTTACTACTGCTTACTACTGCTTACTACTGCTAACTACTGCTAACTACTGCTAACTACTGCTAACTACTGCTTACTACTGCTTACTACTGCTTACTACTGCTTAGCAACGACTACAACAACATCAACTACAGCTACTACTGCACCTACAGCTACCACTACAACAGCAACAGAAACAGCAACTACTACAGCAACAACTACAACTACAACTACTACAGCTACAGCTACAACTACCACTACATTACAACTCCAAATCCAGCTCCAACTACAACTACAACTACAACCGCACTACCTCCATCAGTGTATTCGCTCTGCATCCATGCATCACAACAACTATTCACCTCCGATTCACCTCCCCTATAGTTTCCTGTCTTTAAAACTTCGGCCACCGCCTTGTGCGGTACTACTGGTATTATCTGGTATTGATTAACCATCGAGATTGTGGCCCGGGCGTGTCATCTTTTAAGACAAATCCACTTGTCTGCAAAGGTGAGTTTCGTTTTCTTGGATTCTTGTTCGAAAGTAAAGCTCCAGAGAAGCCCAATTAAGATCTTACAACTTATACCTTATAACTTATAACTATTCCACTTCCACTGGCATCATATGGCATCTTTCAGCAGAAAGTGGGGCTTGTTGCTTTAGGTCAACTCCTAAAGGAATGGAGTGTTCATTTTGAACAAATAACAATTCCAGTCATTCAAAAGAATGTATTATTTGGTAGTGTGTTGTTGATATCCTGGTTTACTATACGAGTTCATTTTTCACTTTTTCATTCGATATTTATCCTTTTCCGTGAAGGAGATGCAACGCCTGGCCCCTCACCTGGATTTATCTTTATTATCCCAATCATTTCTGACCAATATTAATCCCAATCGTAAAAATATCAATACAAAAAACGCACTATTAATATTTACATATATATGATATAAATTTAAAAATAAATATGTAAATAAATAAATATATATATATATTTGAAAATATAAATAGATATAAAGATTAGGATAATCATAAATATATAATTAAAGAAAAATAACTAATTTCTAACTTATTTTATAATTATATAATAATTTGTGTAAATATTATTTTTTTGAATATTAGTTTTTATTGATTTCGGATAAATATGAGGTTTTAATTTATTTTATTTTTTATTTTTTATTAAGGATATTTGGATTTAAGGTTTCTTTAAAAATATAATATTATGTACTTATTTTACATTTCTAGATCTGTAATATTTATATTTTATATTTTCCTATCTTGTAATTTCCGATCTTTTGTCTTTATATCTTATATCTTTAGATCTTATATTTTATTTCTTTTCTCTTTTTATTCTCTTTTTCTCTGATTTTTCTCTTTTCTTCTTTTTTTTACATTTGTTTTTTTCTTCTCTTTTTTTTTTTATATCTTTATATGGGGTTTTTATTTTTGGTTTTGTACTCTCGCCTTCTCCTGCCTCCTCCTCCATATTATCTACATCATAAATAACTCTATTTATACATTTTATCGTTAACTTGTCATTACACAACTTGCTCACACATACAATTCAACTCACATATAACTCTACTCATACAATTTGCTCACACACAACTCTACTCACATAATTCCCCTCCCACTACTACATGTCCACACAACTTATTATCACATAAATTTTCATCATATAATTTGCTCATAGACACAACTCTACTCACATACTTTGTCGTCAACTTGTTCTATTCCCAATGCTATTTGTCCACAGGATTTATCATCATACAATTTGTTATCATACAATTTATCTCCTCCTCTACATCATCCACATCCACATTATACACAACTCTACAAACACATTTTGTCATTAACTTGTCATCACACAATTTGCTCCCATATAATTCAATTCACACACAATTCTACTCACACAACTCTATTCCCACTACTACTTGTCCACACAACTTGTTATCACACAATTTGTCATTATAGAACTTGCTTACACATAACTCTACTCACATACCTTGTCATTAATTTATTTTATTCCCACTACTATTTATCCATACAACTTGTCATCATTTAATTTGTCATTATATAACTTGCTTACACACACAACTTTACTTACAAACCTTGTCATCAACTTGTCATGACACAACTTGGTCGCACACAATAACTTACTCACATATAATTGTTGGCGTGGCAGGCATGGCACTTGGAAACATCCACCTTGGTTTTATTTGGTAGGCATGGTACTTGGTGACATCGACCTTCACTTTGTAAGGTAGGCGTGGTACGTATGACATTGGGCTGGCTCCGGTGGTGCGCTTGGGCCGGAGTGGCCTGGGTGGCCGCCGCGGCTGTTGGCGTGGCAGGCGTGGTGCTTTGCGACAGCCACCTGAGTCACGTTCAAAACTGCCGGCAATTGATTTTAGTATTCGGTGGAATTTATTCTTTGAAAAATTGAATGGCGTCTCACGCGCGCAAGCTTTTCACAAGCTTCGCGCAAGCTTATGTACGTGCAAGCTTCGCGCAAGCCCGAAATCACGTAGATAATTGAAATATAAAAATGAATATGCAACGAAAAGGATTACACAACATACTGGGACGAGACGAGATGG
>CAMXCT020006664.1:326-270621 GCA_947184155.2 Cladocopium goreaui | reverse complement strand
TCCAAAATTAACCCAATATCCAATATCCAATACCAAAAAATAAACCTTTATATCAAGAAATCCAAAAATATCCAACCTACGCCCAATAATAATCTAATAATCCATCAAATATATATATATATCATTATATCCACATATTTCAAATACATCACGAAAAAAACGAACTCCCACCATCTTCAAATTTAAGCAAATCTGCGAATGTCTTATAATATATTTTTAAGTATGTTTAAACAATAATGTAGAGGTATGTATCAATTCAAACCAAGAAATACAACAAGTTTCAATCTAATTTCATCTGAATCCATTGATAATTCATTGAATTCATTGATTATTTCTGGATCGAATTATTATCTTGAGATTCTTGAGTAAATATGTCGCATTTGTCGGAGTGAAACCCAAGCGTCGTCGCCAGAAGATCTCAATTATTTCAAGAGGTTCACGAAGTCGTCGAAGACGACTCTGCCATCCTGCACGAAAAAAGTTTCAAGCAGCAGCAAATCTTTTCTTTTCGGATCGAATCATAACCGGTACTTTATAATTACTTTGTCCAGGGGAGGGGGATGGATTGAGGGGAGGGATTGAAGGGAGGGATTGGGGGGATAGGGGGATGTGGATGAATTTGGATGTACTTGGGACATGTTTTAACTTTCCAAATCAAAAGATTGCGCTCTTTTGACTTTCAGGCCTCAATTTTGAGGCTTGCAGCGTCAAGCGGTTGAAACCGGGAATGCGTTCCACTTTTTGGAAGCTGACCATGTCACACCATGTCACACCATGTCACACCATGTCACACCATGTCGTCCAACGGAAGTTCTCGAACAACTTGACTACAACTTTTCCCATGGGCTTCTTGGTCAATGTCAATTGTACATATACAATCATATACAGTATATAATTATATAGTTATAACATAATATACATATAATTTTCTATATATACGGACTTGAACTTTTATCTTCTTGTGCGGGTGAAACATCCAAATTCCGAGCATCTCACTTGGGCTGTGCCTGGCTTCGCGAGGGGACTTGGTGCAGATGGAAGCCGATGCTTAATCTTTCATGGATATTTTGGATACGGGAAAGATTGGGAAAGATTGGGAAAGATTGGGAAAGTAGAGAGTAACTGTACTGAGTAACAATTGAACATCCCTCCATCATCCTCCATCCAAATCCGACCCCAAACAGCTGATCTTTGAATAATTGGCAGTGATATGGCGATGCAAATGGCAACATCTGGAGATTTTATTCCCGAAGGATTGCGACAAAAGTGTCACGCAAATTTTCTTCCAGCGGCGCAGTCACTTCTTTTGCCTCACCAAATGAACACCTCAGTGGTCTCCGTATGTTGCCAGTTGTGAAGCAGAGCGAAAAATCGGGCTCAAGAGCTGTCAAAGAGTAGGAGCTACGGGAAGCTTATCCGTTGGTTTGGAAGCCAAAGAAGGGAACCATTTGGACACGGGAATGTCTAGCTTTTCCAAGTGCTGCTTTCCGATTTTCATGGTCTGAGCTCTGCTCCAAAGTCATGTTTCAGCCTCAGCTATGGCCGGAATCAAAGGCGTGGCTTCGAAGGAGAATGCCACAGATTCCGGTCACTCCATCCTTACGTTCGCATTAAAACATATTCAACAACATTTAACAACTGTGTTGGATGTGAGAACAACTTAACACATCAGCACTCTGCCAAGGAACAGGTTCATCCTCAGGATCAGCCCGTGAGTGCTGTCCTCAGCAGGAGCTTCACTAGGTGAAAACAGTTTCACAACTAAATGATCTAGATGGGAAACTCATATATCTAATATATATATATATCTAATATATATATACACATATATATTTACATATTCAAATATTTCACATGTCTAGTCAAGAGTGAGCACGAGGAGAATGACGTGCACAGAATGGGTGATCTGAGACAGTTGCCAGGAAATCCCCGCTGACTCTCAAGGCATTCTGGTACCTGTTGGAAAAATCGTGCAAGACCACAACATACCACAAGCATCTCACGAAGGTCATGAACCACTTGCCTCAAATCCCCAACTTTGGGGAAACTCTGATAGTGGGACACAGTCACAGAGTACATCCATGAGAAACCCTTGATGCACTCTTGCCACTCAAGTGGGGTAAACACTGTTTCGACTCAGGAACAAATTGAACGTGCCTACCATCTTGAACATCTTCAGCCAAAAAAAAAAAGACTAACATGTAAATCCCAATCTTGCTTACCCAATGTGCACGGTTGTTTACCCGATGTTTATCATGGTTTATCTTGTCGTGTCTGACGTGGCGCACGTGGACCGCCTATGGTCTGCATGGCTGGCATGAAGGATCTTCCTGGCCGCAGGCTGACCTTGTAACGTCAATCTTCACTTGCGGTGCCTAGAATACCACTTGATAGATTATGAAACAAAGCCTTTATGACGTAGCTATACAGTTATACAATGTTATACATGGATTATTAGTAATCATTAGTAAACTACCCAAAATTGGGAACACAAACACTCAACTTCTCAACCACTCCAACTGACCCCTCCGACCCATACCCTGGCCGGCCTATGCGAGTCAATCTTGGCTTCCAGCTGGCGCTGCCCGATGAGTTTGGCCACCTATGCATTGGTCCAGGGTGAAGAGTTTCCAGTTTATTGTAGTTCCATGACTCCCTTGTAGTGTGGGTGGTATTGTGATGCATTCTGCTGCTTAGTACGTTCAAAAAAAGTAAAGCTATATACATACATCTATATATATATATAATAACACCTTAGTGCCTTAAATAATTAATAGAATCAGTACTTACAGTATATCAAAAGAACACCTTTTCTGAAAACACATAAAACATAGCAAAGCACGCTGAAAAACACGGGCCCAGATAGCGTCATGCACTCCCAAAAACTGGCATCCCTTCCCATGCCCACCTCCCGCTGCATAGACTCAACGTCAGTGTTGAAGGCTTCCGCCATCCGATGAAGCGACACCGACAGAAAGGGCGCAAAGTACTGCACAATACCTCGGCAGTAGCGACTTCACCCTCTGATCGTTTTATCGGGGATTAAACAACCAGCTGTGTAGGATCTATCCCTACAAACCCTCGAACTAAAAAAAACTTTATCTGGACATGATCATTCGTTGATTAAGGATTTTGGAGGCCATTGCATCAAGAGTTCAAACATGATTCAACTACCTAGCTGAAAGATCTGAAAGGTCCAATGGAAGAAGCCACTGTGCTCCATTGCTACTTAAAGTAGACCTAGCTCAAACGGCTTGAGTTCCTGATATTTCACGGCCAAGCTTCACAGGAGAAATCCACCGTCTTTCAGACGACTTGGGCAATTGGGGATCGGATGTTCAAACAAACCTATCCGGAATCTCCAACCCATCAAACCCTTATTCCATGCAGCTGGATCACCTTTGTTCCTGATCTGCTCGCAAAGATTGGCCTCAGTTTAGAGGGATTTAACAATCTTTGAGGACCGATTTGAGTTGCATCCTCCAAGCTCAACCAATATCCCAACGGCCTTCAGACCAGTCAGTAGGTCAAAGTGCGTCAGTATACAATGCCATCTTGAGCTTCCAGCAACCTGCCCATGTAAATGTACATCCAAGGACAGGGGCTCCTGGTACAGGGACTGGAGTCAACTGAGGAGTTTGTGTCAAGATGATCCAAAATGGGGATACACAAAAATTGCCATTTACAAATGCGGAACATGATGAAAACCATCGATGAATAATGATAAATCCTAGGATTTTGGGGGTACATGTTTTCAAAAACTAATTCATTCTACATCATCGCAGCCAGCAAGGCCCAAAAACCTGAGGCAAGTAATCAATGTATGTATATATATATATGTATATATATATATATGTATTATATTAGTTATATATCTTATATATATAATATATAAAATATATTATATCTTATATATCTTATATATCTTATATATCTTATATATCTTATATATCTTATATATCTTATATATCTTATATATCTTATATATCTTATATATCTTATATATATTATATATATTATATACATTATATATATATATATTATATATATATTGTATATATTGTATATATTATATATTATATATATTATATATATTATATATATTATATCTATTATATATATTATATACTATATATTATACACATATTATACTTATTATACTTATACATATTACATATATTATAATATATATATATATATCTATTATTGTAACTTCGATCGCTCTCAATCCTTCAATTTCTCCAGAGACGCCAAGCAAGCTGCATACCTGGTCATCTGCGACTCGGCACGTCTCTCGTCATGCGAAGTTTGGCACAGCGTGGCACAGCGTGGAGCCTGCAGCTGCAGAAGTCGATGGCCAAGTCGCGAATCTGCCTTGGCACCAAACAGGAAGTACGACTGGCTGACTTGGCTACTTGTGATCATTTGAATCCCATGGAATCTCCATGAATAATCAATAGATATCAATAGATATTGTGATGGGAATGGGATCCATGATCCATTCAAATCTGTTTCATGCCAAGTTTCATGCTGCCTCTGAAACAACATGAAACAACAGGTTACCCCAATCCAGGATCCGCACAGTTGGAACCACCTGTCTCCCAACGATGGCCATCGCCACTTCGCCATACTCCATACCTTGCAGCTCTTAGCCTCGCACGGAGCCATGTCAAGGCATTCGCGGAACGTCTGTGAGTCCAAGAACTTCTGCTGGACCTTGCGAGCGAAGCTGAAATTTTGCTGTACTCTCACCAAACGTTTGGCCGATTCCTCTGGCCATGCTCATGTGTCCGTCAAGTCATTAGAGTACCTGTTTGGACTCACCAATGGTTTGTTCCTTCTAGATCCTTCTAGTATTATCAGCATTCGACCATATATCAACCATATATCAACCATATATCAACCATATATCAACCATATATCAACCATATATCAACCATATATCAACCCATCATTTGGTACTTTGGGGGTCCATCTATCAACCCATCCCACATCCCCACGTCGGAATTTCAGCCTCTGTCCGTTCCAGCGAGCCAAGGCCACAGAGAACACCATAGAGAGCAACCTATAGGATGATTGGGCGATTGTAGGATGATGGGAATCATTGTACATATTATAGACTATCTGATCTAACTACATACAGTATCTATAAGCATAATCATCTATAATAATCATAATCATCTATAATATTCTATAATATAATATGATATGATATGATATAATATAATATGCTATAATATAATATAATATACTATAATATAAATATAAATATACATATAATACAATATAATATCGTATAATATGCTATAGTATAAAATAATATACTATAATATGATATAATATAGTATACTATACTATAATATAATATAATATAATATAATATAAACTAAAATCATATAATATAAACTAAATATAATAAGCTATAATAATCTACAATATAATATAATATAATATAATATAATATGATATGATATGATATAATATGATACAATATAATATATCTAAATCAATGCATATGAAATGTATACATGCTTGCTGCTTGATTACATCTGCCTTTTAAACATCTTACAGTTTCGTGATGGAAACACCTGGAATCAACCCGCAACTTCGGATCAAGGATTGGGACGAAGGACCCTCAGCACTAAGCTTCATGCATCTTGAGGACTCAGCAAGTCAGAGAAGGCAGTACCGAGGTCCTAATCGGCTGGATTTCTCAATAAATCATAATGTTTTCCAACAAACGCTATATATATAATCTCTATAATCATGGGATCCTATGGGATACCTTTCACAAAATATGCACAGCAAACAGCACACTCAACTGTTTTACCCTTGAGCCAAAATATACGTACAACACAGTGGTTGTGTGACAATTATATGGAGGTGTAAATTTCAACACCCCTCCATCAACGCAGGTGCTAGCTTTGCTACACCTTTGTTGATTCTAACTTCTTTGCTCCAACAGCTTTCCCTAGACGGTACTCCTGACACATGTTCTTCATGTGTCTCTCACAAGTTTCGCGTCCTATGGGTTTCGTACATAGATCGGCTAGATTGTTCTTTGTACCGATCGGGCAGATCCGCAGGTGGTTCTCAGCCACACGTTCCTGGATCCATAGATAACGGGTCTGGACGTGTCTTAGCTTTCCGAGACCTCTCCTGCTCGCTGTACCGCGTGCAGCGCTACTGTCGCTGTAGATCTCTAATGCCCTTTCGGCTCCCCAATCTTGCATGAGCGCCTTGATGCTCAAACCAATTGCGGATGCTCGTACGAGTGCATAAAACTCGCTTTCTCCCGAGCTCAGAGCAATGGTCGATTGGAGATTCGATCCATATTTGATGCAGTGTTGTCCCATCATGACAACGAATCCTGTTGTGCTTTTCCTCGTCAACAGACAACCCGCATGATCACTGTCAGTGTAGACTTTAATCACCTTGGGTGTCCTCTGAGGTTCGTAGGTGCACACGACCCTTGGCTTTCCGACCAGGTATCTACCTAATCGTTTCAAGTCCTTGACGTCTGCATCGTTTGGTGCTTTCATCTTTCTCGTCAGTGATTTCGCTGTTTCTGCTATGTCTGCACGGTCTTGTGCTAGGAACTGTGCTCTCATCACTAGACTTCTGTATAGTGTGGTCTGTTCTGCTGTCACCGGTGGAAGACCTACCGATGCCAGCACTTCGCTGCTCTTTTTCTTCTCCGACGGTGTCACCACACTTTTCGCATTTTCCAAGTTCAATTGTCTGATGATCATTTCTGCGTGTCTTGGATCAGCTTCGTATGTCACTTTTCCTGTTTCATGGTCGTAGGTCACAATTCGGTTCAAGACTGTCAGATGTGATCCTCCACCTTTTCCGATGAGTCCGTCACATCTGAACTCATATCTCTCTTGCAAAACCTTCTGCATGTATTCTTGTCCTGCCTTGTCACTCAGGACTAAAAAGTCGTCTCCATGTACTAGCAGCTTGATGTTCTTCTCCTTGTGCCAGAACACTGATGTCCAAGCTTTTCCACATTCGAAATTGTGTTTCTTCAACAACTCGCTGTACTCTGACTGCCAGACATGACTGGCGTCTTGCGTGCCATACATGGTGCGCTGCAGTAATGCGCACATTCCTTCTTCTTCGTCACCTTGTGGCAGTGTGACGTATACCGTTCTTTGTGCCTTTCCGTAGAAATGCGCACGTGATATGTCGTAGAGTGCCAGCTGCTCGTTACTGCCACTTGTGGCTAACATCGAGCATAGTAGCTTCACCGCCTCCAATGGCGGCATGTTCGAAAACAGCTGGTGTCCTGGGAGTGAACCATGTTTCTTCTTCACTTCCCGGACCACTAAGCGTGAACGGTAGTTCTTCTTCGTTGAATCGCCTTTGTTGCGATCAATCCATTTCAACGTGATGGGTGCTTTTCCTGTAACTGCCCAACATTCGCTTATGGGTCGTTTGACGTAGACTTCCTGTTTCTTCACCCAAGCAAGTTCTTCTTGTCTCGCTTTCAGTACCTCCTCCGTTTCCAACTGAACTCCTGTGATCTCATCAAAGAAGATCTGCTCATCACCTTTGTTTTCAAACTTCAGTACGTATTCGTCTTCATAGTCCTCAAGATGTGGATCTTCATCCGGGCTTGGTCCTGCATCTAATGCATTCACTTCTCGGTACTCACCATCTGCTTTCATTTGTTGCTTGATGGCCTTTAGTATTCCTTTCACCAGTTCTGGTGGGTATACCCGTGCCATTTTGGCACGTCCATTGACGAGATGGACGTGTCTATGCCATTCTCCAGTTCCTTCATCGTTCGAGCAAACGCCCGACAGAATCTTAGCCAACTCCGGGCTATTCGTAACCCATCTGGTATTTTTCCTGACATAAGATTCACCACTGGCGTCTTTAGCCACCATTTTCCATCTGCACATTGGTCCCTCAATTGTGAATGTTCCGGGTAGGTTCTGAACTTCCTTGACACATTCTTCATTCCAACTGGCTGCTGGTTTTGGATGTTCGTGTAGGAAGTACCTACCCCTCCTTGACAGTTGCTTGTAGTACTCGCATGCTTGCTTTAGCATCCTTCTGCCTTCTTCCAGCCTTTGCTGTCGAACAGCTGGATCAACTCTCCCTGTGTTTAGAGCTTGAAGCGGTGAGAACGCTTCACACGGTGGACTTCCAGTTACCAGGTATGGATCCTCCTCATCCAAGATCCTTTCCAGACTCTTCACATGATTTGGATTCAACAAGTTCCATCCAGTCTCCAAATCAACTGCGTATCCTGGCCATAGTCCATAGTTCTTGCACTTCTCTGTCAATCTGGGCGGTGAAAAGATTTCACTCACATCATGTGCTCCGAGAGACTTCAAATCTTGCAATGAAACTTCCCAATCTTCGTCGGGTTCAATACTAAAGTGAAACAACGACTGGACATCTCTAACGTGACTTGGCGATGTAACTGGTGACCAAAATTGGTCATGACTCATGTTTGCACCTGGGGCTGCAGATCCTGAAGCAGTCCCACTGGCTGAAACAGCCGGAGCGACCGCTTGTCCCTCGGAAGTTCCACTGGTTGAAACAACCAACGGCCCCTCCTGCTCCTGAGCATCGTAGTACAGATCATCGATGTTGTCTGGTATCCGTTTTCCTGACCTCAAGGTATCTGACCTTGTTCTCTTCTCACCTTCAACTCTTCCTCCGTCTGATCTTGTCCTTTTCGGTGATGTTGGTTGTTCAGGTTCTTCAGGTTGTCCAAGTGCTACTGATGATCTCACTTCGCCTTCAGTGGGATCCGGCATTCCTGTGATCACTTGTTTTGCCTTTTTCTTTTCGGTACCTTCCTCTTTCCTTTTCTCGACGTCTGCTAGACGTTTCCTTCCTTCTTCCGTTTGTAGCAACCTCTGTTCTAACCTGTATCTGCATGTTGCATTGTGTGCAACTGCTGGCAATCCAACCATGATTGCCTCACAACCTCTGCAACCTGGTGTGTAGTCCATTGTACCGTCTTCCTTTTCCAAGTCCTTCTTTCGGACGTACAGATTCCTAGGACCTCCATCCCGTACACTCG
The DNA here is from genome assembly GCA_947184155.2 of Cladocopium goreaui. Taxonomy (NCBI): domain Eukaryota; class Dinophyceae; order Suessiales; family Symbiodiniaceae; genus Cladocopium; species Cladocopium goreaui. The sequence continues at coordinate 261,575 of CAMXCT020006664.1, read as the reverse complement.
GGGTTAATCTCTGTGTTGTCTCAGGCAACGTGATGTGTAGTCTGTGTTCCACATCTTCGGCACTCCTTGGGCGAAGCGCCCAGGGTGTACCTTTCAATTCTTTGAGTTCCGTTCGGTCCCATCTCTCCGATTCTGGTCTCCTGTGGACGGTATTGCCTCTAATCACACCTTGACTTGTCATCACCAACACATCGGCGTTCCTGCCGTGCGTTCCAACGTAGTGGCCACTCATGACCCTACTTGCTAGATCTCCTTTCTTTCTTTCGGATTCACCTTCCTTGGAAACCCTGTAGGAATCCAACGGTCTAAAATAGACCTTTTCGCCAAACGTCACCATAGGTCTGTTCCATTTTCTTCCAGTCAATCTTTGGTATGGGGTTTTCCCATCATCTTGAATACTGAATCTACTCAGGCAAAATGCCGCATGTCTACTTAGCCATGTGAGTAATGGATGCGTATCTTCCAACTTTCCAAAGTGTTCCTCAAGTTCACTCAAAAGTGCTCTTGACTGTCGCTTCTCGTCCCTGATTGCGACTTCGACTGCACCATTGGCACTGTGGTCCCCAGTAGGTGCTTCTTGCAGGATTATCTCAATTCCTGCTGCTTTAGATTTCACTTCTCGTTTCAGAGCGACGATTGCTGGTTCTCCGTCACTTTTCAGAATCAACCTGTTGTACCCTGCTTCGTTCAAACAAGCCAACATGAAGTTGACTGAAAACAGGTCTGGTCCTTTCGTGGGTATTGTAGTCGCCCACGTCATCTTTGACTTGCTGTCTTTTACCTGCAAGTTCGTTGATTCTCCATCCTTCTCACCATAGTAGAAGTAGTCTATTGATACGACTGGGATTTCACTGTCCTCATCCCGTGAAACTGAGCTGTGCTTTGCGTACGTTGCACGAGCTCTCATGCAATGGCCACACCACGATCTGTGAACTGCGTGGGCTGTGGCAAGATGTTCCTCTAATTCTTGGGCTGTCGGATCGCTGACTTTCCTTGCGACCTTTGGCCTCTGTACCTCGACAGCTTCTGCCGGGTCCTCTGCTGAAACAGCAGGGGCCCCAGCTTCCGCTGGCGACTCCTCCATTCTCTCTTCTTCTTCTAACGGACTTACGGCCAACCCTGCCGTTAGTTTCCCGACTTCCTTTCCAACTTCTGCTTTGTGGTGTCTTCGTCAACCCAGTAGTCAAACACGTAGACACCCCTTTCTATTCGCAACTTGGTGGATTTCCCACCTTCTTCTTTCAACACTTGGTCTACAAACTTTTGGATTCTCTTTGCTGCATTCGACCCAGCTGGAACTATGTTACCACCCTGGTTGTCCAATATCACCATATTCCTCTTACACACTTCCGACCCACTAGCCAAGATGCGGTGCACATCGGTCACCCTCGCATTCAAGCTCTTGTCCGTGTAGTTGGCGTCACTGCCATACAACTGTACTTGGCCATGGTCAGAAAGTAGTTCACCTGAGGCTGTTTTGTAGCGGGTGGACTGCTTTTCACCGAATGCATACCTTCCAAACTCTTTCAGCGGTACGGTTGAAACCGCTGCTCCAGTGTCAAAATTGACAACCACATGTTTGTACAAACCCTGGAGTTCTGGTTCAAACTCGTTCGAATCGAAAGAGTTCAAATCCGCCCAACTCATGATTCCATGTGTTTCATCATCGTCCCCAGGATTTGCTGCTCTACGTTCAGCATTGGTCATCCTAACATCATCCATCTCATCTTCAGTCCTGGTGGTTACTGCATCATCATCATCTTCTGCATCTACCCTTGCAGCACTTGACGCAGCTCGGCCGGATTTCCTTTTTCCTCTCTTTGCCTTGCCCTTTCCGCGACCTTTGTCGCCTTTGCCTTTGTTCTCAAAGAATTCCGGACTTCTCCATGGTGCGTTCATGTACATCTGGTCCTCAGTGCGATTCTCGAACTCCCGAAGTCCTTTGATCTCCGTGGTCACGCTAGGCTCTCTCTCTTCTTCTGGATCATCCATGACATCTTCATGAGGTCTTTCTGACATTGCCTCATCTTCTCCTTCAGTCTTTACCTCTTCCTTTGGCTCCTCAGCTCTTCGTTTCTTTGGTGCTGGTGGTGGTCGCATTTCAAGCTGAGAAATGATCTGCTTCGTCTTCTTCTCCATACGTACCAATTCCATCTCCTTGTCATCGTGGAGCAGCTTGCATTTCGATCCATACCTGCACGAACCGTGCAAGAAGAATCTGCAATGTTGGTCCTTCAGTCCATCGATGACAGCCTGGTCATGAGAGAACGGGCATGGATCCCTTTTGCATTCTCCTTCCCATGCCAACGCTCGACAGGCTGTGGTACGCTGTCTCCTTTCCTTTCTCTTTCTGTTCCTCTTCTGCTTCTTCGCAGCTGTCTTTCCTTTGGTCTTCTTCTTGGTTCTCATCGCGGTTCGACCTTTCTCCATCACTTTTCGTTCGTCATCCCTTGTCTCTTGTCGGAATGACTCAAACTCTTCCTTGGTGAGGGGTCTGAACACCTTCTTTTCCTTATAGGATCCCGTTCTTGACATTCCACTGGAAACCTTCATTGAACTTCCTGATTCCTCACCTTCCTTGATCACTTCAGTCTCCATGCCTTGGTACCCAATCTGTTCCGTATCTGCTGGTATCTTTTCCTCCTCTTTCAGTGCTCTGGTTCTATACTCCTTGATCCACTTCGCATGTAGTTCCTTTCGAACTTTAGCTCTTTCACCCACACCTTGCTGTCGGTGGATGATAGCTCGGCGTCGTGCTTTCTCCTTACGCCATGCTTCGTTGTGCGGAACTCCTGCTGCGATAGCCCTGAAGTAGCGCGCATCATGCCACTGCTGATTCGTCAGGTTCTCTTTGGTCAGCATCTTCACAGGGTTTTCTCTGGTACTCTTATCCTGTTTCGAGATGTAGTTGCGTAACTGCTTCAACTCCTCTTCAATTTCTGTGATGCGTTTCTCTCATGTCTTTGAACTTCTTCATCATCTTCAGCATTTTCGATCATTTCGACCAACTTACGCTTCTCATGGTGCAATCGGCCAACTTGAAGTCCTTCAATGGTACGATGCATGAGAAGGCCAGTCATCGGGGTCACAACTCTGCCTGAATCAGGCAGGGTCGTTTCCTTTGTGTCTGGTTTCTCATCATCTTTCGCTTCCATTTCATTCTCATCCTTCTCCGGCGATTTTGCCAACTTCTCCAACTCCAATCGCCTCTGGACTTCATTGTCGTCCTTTTCAGCTGTGAGGAATTCCTTAGCTTCGTTTAGGATCTTCCTGATGTTCTCTCTTTCCTGATCCATGTCGTACTCTTTCATTTCATCAAGGTATCCTTCCATCACAGCCTCGACATCCTCGTCATCTTCAGCTTCATACCCTGGATCTTCATCAGGCTCTTCTGGTTCTTTGGTCTCAGCCTCGGCTTCATCTTCGACTTCATCTTCAGCTTCAGAATCTGTGGTATCATCCACAGTATCTTCATCTTCTTCTTCTCGGATCCCCCGAAGTTGTCTGGCCAGTTTCAGCCGACCCAACTCCGTGGGCAGACTTCCTTGCAGCATAGTCCATTGCTGCACTTGTAGATGGCCCTGCACGATCGTCACATGAACTGCAGGCATCTTCGAGTCCTTCTCGGCGGAACACCATCTGAGCCATTGACTGGGCAACCGATCCACGGTACTTGCTTGCAGCTTCAACTGATGCCGCAAGTCTTTGTCTGTACCTTGTGATCGGAATGTCCCTCCATGTCATCGCAGCTCCTTCTCTCAACAGTCTTCGGTACCTTTTCCTTGCTTCTACTCGAGTTGCATCTGGCAATCCAACATCCGGTACTTCGACTTCTCCCGGTATCGGTTCATCGTCCGAGACTGCCGTCAACATGGCAAGCTCGAGATAGCCGGTTTCGGCTTCTCTTTCAGGTTCCTGATGTTCACCCTGTTGTTCCATGCTGCTGATTTGTTTCCCTTTTCCTTTGGATTTTCCTCCTTTACCTTTACCTTTGTTGTTGTTGTTGCTGTTGTTGGGAGGTGACCTGCAATCCTTCTGGTAATGTCCAGCCTTTCCGCAGTTGAAGCAAACCACGGACAGGCTTGAGCCAGAATTGCCACCATGTTTTCCATGTTTTTCACTCGACTTACCTTTTCCTTTTTCTTTGGCCTTGCCTTTGCCTCCATGTTTGCCTTTACCTTTGGAACCCTTTCCACCTTTCTTGCCTTTTCCTTTGCCAAATCCTCCAATGTCCATGTCATCTTCACCTTTCGGTTTGCTGCCAAGTGACTCAATTTTGAGCTTCACTCCAACTCGCGTTTCAAGGTAGCTGGCGAGTTCGGCATGCATGTCATCGAAGTCCAAGAAACGACTTCTGTTAAGTTGTAGGTGTCTTTCGACCTCTGGAGGGCACATGGACTCCAAGATCGACATCTTGATGTCCTGAGCTATGCTCTGTCTATTTCCTGCGCTGTCCTTTCTGCTCTCGTAGCGGTTCACAAGTTCCATCCATCCTTCAATCTTCTCACTGAGTTCCTCAAGCTTGCATTTTCCTGGATTCAAGATGTGCCTCAAGAGTGCCGATTTCTTGGCACCAGTAGATGGATCGTATCGGCGATTGATACGTCGCCAGGCCTCGAGTCCATTGGCCTTTTCTGTATTCCTCAAAATCATGAACGGTTCTCCCTCAAGTAGATTCTGCAACACAGAATAAATCTGTGCGCTCTTATCCTTCAGGTCATCCACTGGACTAGCCGTGCCCACGCCGAAAGCAGCTTGGGCCCGAGCTTCCGTCACAGTGTTTTCCTGTTCTTCACACCAATTCAGCACTTGCTCCATTTCCGGGAACACTGAAAACATGAATGACTCTGTCTTGATTCTCCATCTGAGGTAGCTCTCACTCTCTTTACCACTGAACTTATCCGGCTTTCCAATTCCTCTGTTGTCCACTAGGTTGATTTTCTTTTCATCTTTCTTCATTGCGTTTGCGACTTCTGTCTGTGCTGTTGCTAGTGCTTGAATTGCGGGTCCCATCTGTGCTCCTGCCGCTTCCAATCCTTGCATGCGGCCTTCCAACACAGCGTTCCTTTCTTGGCTCTGTTGGAGCAACTGTCCAAGCTGATTCACTCGATCAGCCAACTGAGCTAACTGCTCTTCCGGGGTAGCCATTGGTATCACTTACCCAAGGAGCCCTTTACCGGAGCCAGAGCTCCGCTACCACTTTCACAAAATATGCACAGCAAACAGCACACTCAACTGTTTTATCCTTGAGCCAAAATATACGTACAACACAGTGGTTGTGTGACAATTATGTGGAGGTGTAAATTTCAACAGATACGATACATTAGTCATAATTTATCGTATTCAAGCCACCATTTCCAGATGTTTTCCCATCATTTTCCCGTACCATGGGATACCATGGGACTCGTCCGCTCCTGCGGCTTCACCTGCGCGAAACTGGTGGCTGCATCTTTGTATCTGCCCGTGGCCATGTTGTACCTGCCACATGGTGCCACGCCATGTGGACACTGCGGAAGGAGAAGGTGAAAGAAGGGCTGGGACGGCTGGGACGGCTGGGAAAAAGCTGGCAGCTTCGGTTTCAAGAAGTCAAAGTGAACAAAACAACGTTGCAGGAGTGCTTCAAACAACGTGCTCAATATGGGGATTGAATATAATAGAATGAGGATACTTGTCTATATAGCTGTTCCTAATTCCATCACACAGAAAACAAGGATAACATGGGGCTGAGTGTTGCGTGACATTTGCCCGTCGATGGCCGCTGGAGACTCAAAACAGACACATCAAGTAGCTCAGGGTCCCTGGCAATCCATAGGCAGCATAGATCTTTGACTGGCTGGAGTCGTCCTTCAGTTGATGGATCATTGCTGAGGCCATTGATGGATTACATCTGCCAAGGCCAGCACTTTGAAGGGCGTGTGGTGCGCTTTGCTGGTGAAATTCTGAATGTCGGAATATTGGCGCCTTGGAGCAGAAAGCTCGTGGCCCTCACCATCGCAACCACTGGGATCATCATCATCATCATCATCATCATCGTTGGTACTGTCCGAAGCGTAGTTGTTGATGGGCCATTGATGGGGAATTGAAGGCTCTCTATGATTTGTGTCCCTCTTCGCCAACAGCAGCATCTTGGCTCAAGACTGTAAAGCTCGAAGTCTAATGATCGTCATGCAGGTAGCAAAAACTGCCTCTGCTGGTGGATTGCTGCAGGTAGCGGAAAAAAAACTGTCTGCAGAGAGGAGTGGAGAAATGCTGCAGATCTGATGAAATCACTGCATATATCTAGCCTTGCTCAGTGAGATTCACAATTCTTCACAGCTAACCTTGAAGCGCTCACCATTCTTTCCATCATGTGACCATCAGACCATCAGTTGTGACAGTTGTGCCTGCGGCTCAACGCAGAACTCCCGGCTCTTCGCCAGGTATTTCTCCGCCGCTGCATAGTCACCCTGCTCCAAACAAAGGTTCGTCAGCTGATGGTAACACCTCAGTTGGCCAGGCAAGCCGTCGTCGAAACCGAGTGTCACGCAACATCTCTCAGTTTTTCGATATGCAAGCATATATATATATATGTGTGTATATATAATATGATATATATATATAATATAGATACATACATGTTTTCTTATCAACCCTGGACCAGAGATGGTTTTGATGCAGGACTACGCATGATTTCCATTAGGACTATTGCTGGCAACGATGGTTTCATGGCTCCGAGCCCCTCGCGCTCGGATGTTCTCTTTCATCTGCGAGCCTCTGGCCTCGGGAACAGCTTCCCAGGCGGGATCGCCCAGGTGGGTTTCATGGTAGTTATTTTTAGTAGTTATTTTTAGTAGTTATTTTTAGTAGTTCCCATCCGCTATCCTCCGCAGGTTTGGATAGAGGTCTCTCCGAGTCTCCCATTTTTGGATAAACCCAAGGCACCCGAGTTCATGGCTGATGGCTGGAGCCACTGACTTGTCCACTGGGCCCCGCGCTTGGCTCAAGTCCTGCTCATAGAGCTCCTTGCAGAGGGATGGAAAGTAAAGACCCCCCAAAATCTGTAAGTGTTGATTGTTGACTCCAGTTCTTTCCTAAAGATTCTAAAATCAGCGGGTTCCCCAAAAAACCCACTAGATGGTGATAGGGTTTTTTGGAAAAAAGACACACGCATATATATCTATATATAATATAATATATATATATATATTATATAATATATATAATATATATAATATATTATATATATACTATATATAATATATATACTATATATAATATATATATAATATATAATATATATATAATATAATATATATAATATATATAATATATAATATATATAATATATATAATATATATATAATATATATAATATATATAATATATATAATATATAATATATATAATATATAATATATAATATATATATATAATATGTGTGTGTGACATATTCATTTTTTGGGGTACCAATGTTATAGGAATGCCTGATGTGAGTTAGGCTCATCTGATTGTCGCTGTCATTGGGGTCCGTCATGTACAACTTTCCACTCAAGTGGTGTTTGGCCAATCAACCGATCAATCTTGGGTACCCTGCACATCCTGCACATACTTGTCAATCTGATGAGTGTGCATGATTAAATTACATATTATCATTATTGTTATAATTATATACATATATACAGATATACAATGTATATATATATATCCCCATTTGTAGCAAAAGATGAAGTCGTGCCAAAGTACCCAAGGTTTCCGGTCTCCCCTGCTAGCGCCTTGAGGATCCCATTCTGCTTCTGGGTGGCTTCCACCTGGCGATGTGAGGTCTTACCCTCTGGTAAACTAACATAACGAACTGGACAATCACCATTTTCAATGGGAAAATCCACTATTTCTATGGTCATTTTCAATAGCTATGTTTGTTTACCAGAGGGTAATGGGAAAATCATCACATGAGGGATTTCAAGATGGATTTCATGGGATTTCCTGCCACTATTTGCCACTCACCAAGCTGCCAGTGGCACCCAAACTTGGTCGAACATGGGTACAGCACTATCATTCCCTTCCAGCAATTCCTGGGCGTTGAAGCTTCGGTTGGTCGGCTGGGGACATGAATCTGTGGGACCCCTATCCCAAATTCATTCAAAAGCACGATCCATATCTAAAGTCCCATACCTACTCTATGTGGATATTTATGAAGTACTAACGTTTGACCCACACCCATATCCCGACGCGAAAGTGCTGACTTCAACAATCCAAACTGGCACATCCTCCGCGGTCCTTGAGGGAGTTGTGGGCTTCACAGTACCTGCGCCATTCACATCCCTTCCTGGCGACTGTCCAACGGCGAAAAACCTGGGGCCCATTGGGGCCCGGACCCTTTGCAGTTTGTAGTCCGCTTGAGAAGATCCAAACAAAGCCTCGAGAAAGGTCTCCGATGACTCCAATCACAACTGCAAAACCGCCAGTTGGAGCATACCATTTGCACCAGCGCCCCCTGGTTTCTGACTTCAAAGCATCGATCTTGAGATTGGTCTTGGAGGTCTGGCGCGGCGAAAGGCTGAAGTCTGAGACACCTGTTTTTCACCAAGCGACTTCTCCTTGACATGAAGAGACCGTTTTTGATAAGTAAATATCATGTCAAACAAAACAAAAACACAATAACACACAAACAAAATACATAGAACACATCATGCACATTAAACCAGATTAAATTGCAGTAAATCCATGTAAATCCGATTTAATCCCTTTCAACTCCCCAGTTCAACTCCATTGAGTTCTTACATGTTCTTACGATCGCCTGCGAGGCGATGAATTGCAGCCTCTGGATGGCACCATGGGTGCCGTACCTGGCGCAACCCAACATGTTCCAAGCAAAAACCGGTTGGGTTTTATAACCAAAATCATCTATCATAGTACACGTTAATGTTTGATAGGCCATCCCCAGAGAATGTGGTAGACCCAGTAATAAACCAGCCCCAAAATCATCGACTCCGGACATCTTCCAACTGTCCTTTAGAGCAGGGGAAAAACCTTCTTAGAAGGGAAAAAAACCCTGCAGAAACTGGGAGACTACAGCCTGTTCATGAGACAATGGCCGCAATCACCCCAAAATCATCATAAACGTTCTTTCTTTTGCTTGAAACCATTTGATACCATCCCCAAATGGGCGGTTTTTGGTATCGTGTCAACCCATTGGGTTTACCAAGGACATGTCATCTTCAACCAATTCCAGGAATAGTAGTTTTTCCCTGAGGTCCTCCCGTGGCCCAGGGAGTAACTTGAGTAACTTGGGGATGGGGATTGGGGCCATCTTGAAGTAGTTGCACATCATGGAAGGATATGCTTACCACCTATCAAGATCATCCGAGTACCAGGTAGGGAGCGCCTGGTAACCGTTTCAAATTCGCGACCACAACTAGCCATAAAACTATGCCAGATTTCCCTTCTGAGCACTGCCCCGTGGTATTGATCCAACCATCGCTGAGTTACTGGTTGCTGTAGGTTTCCAAGTCTTCACTCAGGAGTGAGGCCTCAAATACCGAACCGTACGGCCACACGGTCCCGAGAGGATTCCAGTGGATTCCAGGCATCTTAAACTTGTCTCAAGTGGGTCCACTGGTTTATCTTCATGTTCTCTTTAAAGGAAACAATGACGCATCTCAATTTCTGGATAACTATAAGCAGCTGCGGGCAACTTATATACAATTTCATGTTTTGCAATAGGGCCACAGTGATAGCAAACCTTGATGCCTTAATTGTCGTTATGTGATGTCATGTCATTCTATCCCAATGACATCTTAATCTTACAAGGGCCATAACCCAGCTAAGGTAAGGATCTTCCAACTACAAAATGCCTACCACTTCAGCAAAATGAGCATCAGACCGCCATGGGTGCAGCTAGTTTGCGCTAGCAGGGCAAGCTATTGGAATGAGTTTCGCTTGGGGTAAAACCTGGGGTACAGCTCCTTTTTCTTGGGCGATTCAACTTGAAGGTGGGTGGCAATTCGGAAAAGAGGAAGAATTTTCTCATCAGGACCTTTCGCTGTCTGAATCCACTTTCATCACACATTGCTCCAGCTTGAGCCAGAGTCCAGGCCAAACAGATCAAAAGAATGAATCTGCGTGCGTCTGCAAACCACATTCCCCCAAAACCGGGGCTCTTCCATGGGAATGATGCGATTAACCACTGGATTCAGGGTATAGCCCATTTTTGGACAAACTCTCAGTGGCAGCAGGCTGGGTTTGATATGGCAAGCTTGGGGTTGCAGCAAACCCTGGGCCTTCTGCTTGATGAGAACTGCCAAATCTCCAGGCCTTATCGGATAAGCAACAGGCTCATCTGGAGCCCTGGTCAGTTTCTTAGCTTTCTTAGCTCCAGGCTGTTTGGCTTTGTCACTATGATCACCTTCTCCCTTAAAGATGATCCTTGCCAGAGATCAATGGTTTGAGCCAACCATTGCACATGGTGCTCATCGATTCAACAATGCCTCAGGGCCTCTTCCATTTCCTCTCAATGCATGATTACTGCAACGTGGGGAAAAGGGGAAAGCCAACCACTACATATGTAATCCCCCAAAGGTGACGTTTGCCCCGCATGAAACCACTAATCAACCACTATCAAACCACTACGGTTATAGATGTCATACCGCTACTGATCAACAGTGGAAGCAACCACTACCCCCCACAGCTGGGGAAATATGGCCACGCCGCTGGCTGCGCTTGGCGCTGCACCTCATTCCCGCTTGCCATCCAGGTCTGATTGGCAACGTGACCGCCTTCTTCTCCTTAAACAGTGAGTAGGATGAGATTGTGCATCTAGGGGGCTGGAAACATCCCAAGAAATTATTGGCATCCCAAGTGCACCAATGATCAATTCTTTCATGATTATTGTGGATATGTAAACATAAAGAGATAAACACATATAAAACAAGAACATCAAAAGATATAAAGAGATCATCATCACCATCATCATCATCATCATCACCATCACCACCACCACCATCATCATCATCATCATCATCATCATCATGACCATCACCATCATCATCATCATCATCATCATCACCACCATCACCACCATCATCACCATCATCATCATCATCATCATCATCATCATCATCTCATCATCATCACCATCACCGCAATCATCACCATCATCATCATCATCATCATCATCATCACCATCAGCACCATCACCACCATCACCACCATCATCACCATCATCACCATCATCATCATCATCATCATCACCATCAGCACCATCACCACCATCATCATCACCATCACCATCACCAGCATCATCATCATCACCACCACCAACATCACCATCAGCACCATCAGCACCATCATCATCACCATCATCACCATCATCATCACCACAATCATCACCATCATCACCATCATCATCATCATCACCATCAGCACCATCACCACCATCATCACCATCATCACCATCATCATCAGCATCATCACCATCACCATCACCATCAGCACCATCACCACCATCATCACCATCACCATCACCATCACCAGCATCATCATCATCACCATCACCATCACCATCAGCACCATCACCACCATCATCGTCACCATCATCATCATCATCATCACCATCACCACAATCATCACCATCATCATCATCATCATCATCATCACCATCACCATCACCATCAGCACCATCACCACCATCATCACCATCATCATCATCATCATCATCACCATCACCACAATCATCACCATCATCATCATCACCATCATCATCATCATCATACCATTCCTATGTGTCTGAGGCTGTGTACCTGGTATGGTGCGAAGCCAGGGCCAAGTCGGGTCCTTTCCACCACCACACACCTGGGCGACCACTGCAGACAGGAAGTCTACATTATCAACACATCTGGAGTCTATGATTACCTAAATTGTGTGAATAAAGCCGGTTCTACACTTCTACACTTTATGCGTACCGTAGTTTAAACATCATGTGTACCGAAATTACAATCTATGAATGTATTATAATTATATGTATATTATATGTATATTTTAATAGATGGTGACACACATATATATATATACAATTATATACATGTATATATATATATATATGTATATACATATGTATATATATATATGTATATACATATGTATATATATACATGTATATATATATACACATTAACCATCTTAATTGTTCTTCTTATGCCTGAAATATGTCTGAACTATTTCCATATTTCTTAATACAATCATCTATAACTGCGAGCCAGAATTGTGATCCTTCCCCGGTGATCCAGACATCTGGAGTCTGGGAATTGCATTTGGGTCGACTCAGAGTCTGGGATCATGTGACTCCGTGACTCGCAGACATATTGTGCTTGTTCATAGTACAATTATAGATGTGGCAGAAATTATAGCAGATCAAATTCACACAGTGTGTCGATACTATATATAACCTATGTAGATTTCTGATGATTTCTGCACTCGAGATGATTGAAGGGACTACATTGTCTATGCTTCCATATGATACATTTACTTGAGGTCCTGTAGTCTGCTTCGGAGGTGGCCATTGTATTCGACTGGCGACTTGTATCAAATCGCATCTATCCCAATGCGAACCCCTTTAAAAAAACATCGGGACTTCCAAGAACAGCGTGCGATTTGCAGGAATTCACCTGCGTGATATAACCATATGAACCCCATATAACCCACAATGTATGGTGAGGCACTTGGAGGTCGTTGTACTAGAATCTAACATAATCTAAATAGAAATAAGATGAAATAACCATGGTTTGGTTCAATGTCATCTCCGTCGTTTCAGGTACTTCTAGGATGATTGATCATAATTTGGTTATGCGGAATATCTCACAACTGGGTAGCAAACATGGTGAAGTTCCCGTGCAGAAAACCAACTCTTTCATGCCCCGAAATGGGTTGGTGAGGATGGTATTCCGACAAATTTATATTGTTGTTAGTTCAATGCCCATTTTAGCTGCTTAACGTCCCCATTGCCACTGGTTCAAAACCAAAAACTATGCTACTGCAGTGAAAATCAGGTTTTTTGCTGTTCAAATCCCAAATTTGAATGTTCATTTCCCAGTTCTTGATAATTATCTCACAACATCTCACAACTTTTGCTAGTCAAATCCCCCATTAAGGCTCCCAAAATCATCTCCCGGGCTGCTTACCTGGTGTTGCCTTCCTTTAGCTCCCCCAGAGAGCACTCGATCTCGCCAGAGGGGAGCGATGATGAATGATGGCAACTGGGTTTCTTTTTCAGGAAACATATTCACCGGAAACCATGTTTCAAACCAAAAGGGTGTATTCCTGTAAATGTTCTCATTGACTCTTGGAGACTGCGGATGATTTGAGGCAATTTAAACCATGACCCCATGATTTGAGACGACTTCGGGTGATTTGAGGTGATCTGTTTTAATGATATCAGATAGTTTCAGACGATTTGAGACGATTTCAGCATTTCAGCCTCTCAAATCATGATCCCTTGACAAACAATGGAGGGTCAGCACCAATTCCCAACGAATCCGTGGGGCCTCCAACTCTATCGTTGGCTCCTGGTGCTGCAACTTTGCTGCAGCTGGGTTGACAAATGTCATGCACGAATTTATGAAAAAAGGTGTGGCAAAATATATGTTTGATTGGCATTGATTAGCCATCTTTCAAGACCTTGAAGGCAACGAAATGCGGCCAATGGCACCGTGATTTTTGATAGTGAACCATGATGAACCATCAAATGACCCGTCCTTTTCAGCCGATGGGATCACGGGCAAAGTCTCCAGCTCCGGCTCGTACGCCACACTCAGCGGATCTGCGGACGAAAAGAAGTTCTTGAAGAGCTCGAAGGGATCACCTACATACCTGACATGGGATTGAGATATTTCAATGATTTTCGATGGCTAGTAGAACTACCTACGACTGGGGAAGAGGGAATTGATATGAATTGATTAGGATCATGCCCCAAAAGTAGCAGAAGAGAGAGCCATGATTGCAGGCGGGATGGCGGCCCACGATGAGGTAGTAAAAGGCCACTAAATGAAAGCAGCTGGTCATCTTGTACAACTTCTTTGGGATGCTTTGTCTTGGCTTCAATCGCTGAGCCGTTCACACAACAACATACAAAATCCAACAAAATCCCAAGGCAACAGGCGGTCACTGGTAGGGATCAAAGTCGAGGCCATACGGAGGGTTCCTGCGGTTTGACGCAATGAGAACTCTGATGCAATGCGGAAAAACATGGATAAACTGTGGCTAAATGAATCTGTACATATATCCATATGTCCCATCAAGATTCCCCACATGTTTGCTTCTTAAATCTGCCAATCCGCGGCCAAGGTGCTTGAGGCCGACTTCACCATAGGCGTCATACCTTGAACGGAACTGGAAGAGGGCCACTGGAAACTGCGAGAAATCCAGCTTCGGCAAGGACTAAGGACGGAGCCGTTGCCGTCGCAAGGGGTCTATGAGCACCTTGGTTCAACGGCCGTAGCTGCAGTAACTGCAGTTTTTTGGCATCTGAACTATCTGAACTCTGGTCTCTATGGTCATCTATGGTCTCTGCTCCAGCGGTATGCGTCAAACTGCAGGGAGGCCCTTAATATCCTTAATCTTAGATTTGGAACCCAATTTCGACAGACGACATCTACGCTCAATCTGATCCAATGAGGAGGTCACATCATAGGCTTCAGCGATGTCGCGGAAACGCGATTGAGCTTCCACCTGTGAAGCAGTCTCTGCTGCCACCATCAACTTGAGCTAAAAGATGATGTAAGAAACAGTCATTTTTATACACTGTTGAAGGGTATGATCATACATACCAGTACGATCCGGTACTAGCTTTGCCTATTTATCAAAATCATAAAACCGCAAAATCATTCAAAAACCTCCTTCCAATGCTAAAATTTCTCAGTAATGTCACTGAACCATGGTTGTTTTTTAGGCCCAACCAGCGGGCCGCAACGGTGACGCCCGCAGACTGCCTTGGCCGCGGGATTCTTCTGCGGGTGCCACTTGGCTGCCGCCTTGGTCTGGGGGTATGGTTGGCCTGGGGTCAACGATCGAATCGAATTCGAGATGAAATTGTATGAGATGGTTCACCACTAAAAATGACTATTCAAATGCCCATACTAGTAGAACTAGCAGATTTTAGGTGGGTCTTTTGAAATTTCTAATCATCGCTCAAGTTTGTAAACTCACAGTTTTTGCATTGAAAGAAGCAGTGCCTTCGTTTTCAACCAATGTGATGCCCAGACCCATGTTGGTGCCTGGTTGTAGAAAGCAAATCAATGTAGCGCTGAAAAGCTTTGCTCTTTCCAGCTTTGAGATCTAAGCAGCTACGGTATACTTGGAGTATGATTCTACTCTTCAAAGCATTCCCACCTTCCTAATCTCTCTATCACTTCACTGAGTCCCAAACCCATTGGTAACCTGAACGAATTTCCCGCGTGGTTGCGGATCGAGGAATGCCCAGAAGGGCATAGTAGTCCCGCCTAGATCCCGGCCAAAGATTCGGACCAACTTTTGAGATTCCTTTCTCCACTTGACAGGACCATTGAAACTCCAGCTGCATTGATGGATTTAACATGATTTAACATCAAAAAAAACAAAAAAAAGGATTTCCCAATGACTTCCGGAGGAGACTGACGGACCGTGCATCTTTGACCCTATCCATTGCAGCTGAGAGCCCTACGCCATGGTCGGCCCGTGTCTCAGAAATCAGGAAATGGCATGTGCTTACAGCCAAATGGCCCCAGTGCGGAAGTAGCACAGCCGCAGATGTAAAGTTTCTCCATGAACATGCCAGCTGTTACCCTCCGGAAATCTAACATGGCAGTGGATCCTGCCTGACCTGCAAATGACGTTCCTCTTAAACATGAGGATGTTTCATTTCCAGTGGTGATTCAACACTCCCAGCTTCCGTAAAAATCGGAGAAACCTCGGGTGAATCCTTTGCACTTACGGGATCTTACGGGGTATGGGCCAGAATTATTAACCCCCCAAAAAATGGATGCATTAGTACTTAACGAATCTTTAACACATGACAACTTCTGTAGGTCCATTGACACCTCATTTGTGACCCATATTTGGCGGTGCAGTTCCAGTTGTAAGTGGTGTTGAAATTATAGTTATAGTTAGGCTTATATCATGTTATATCCCAGCAGATCGGTTTTTTTTCATCCCATGGTTACACCAGCTATACATAGCTATACCACTTATAGCCATGAAATCCAGGACCCCAACAGCCCAAAGTAGCCGTCTCTGCGGTCCTCGATCTTGCAACTGTTCCGCAATTCTCGTGCCATCTCCTCGAGTTCCTCCTGAAATGCTCGGAAAGACGAAGGAACATAGGGATCTATGTCTACATGTATTTAATTATAAGTACATACCATACCATACCATTACTTACATTAAATTACAATACAATACATCACATGTACATTTAAATATATTTTATATATACACTCATATATAGAGGTTGATAGTATAATAGTCTCAACCGGATTTTGGATATATATATATATACATACAATATATAATTATACATATTATATATATATATACATAGGTTTCGTTTTTCTAATGCTCTGTTCACTATATTGATCCCAAGCATGAGGTGCTTAAGGTCAAAATGGATCGACAATTCTGTGTGGGTCTTACAGAATTTCTTGATAATTCTTGACTAGGGAAAGATGTCAAACGCCCCATGTGAATGGACTAGTCACGGACTGTAAGTGTAAACCAGTTGGATTGATGGCGATGTCGCACAGCAGCGCTGCGGCTGCAGAGCCCATGTTTCTTCCGCGGCTTTGTCACCATCCTCCGATTCCTGCCCACAACGAGGCACAAGAGCAACTTTCATGGCATCCAACACGATCCAACCTCTGGATTCCCCCTTCCGAGTGTTTCAGTACAGGTTGTTTACCACACGCGGGATTCACTCAAACTGCCAGCTAGTTTGATGTCAATGTGAGAACCAAGGGATTCAACAGGATTTTGACCCATTGTCAGCTTGTGGATGCCCTCCGGAACTCAAACGTGGCAAGGGAACGAACACACGGACAACTGTAAATGTAAATATAACATTTTATAAAAACATATATATATATATACACATACATATAACATATTATATATAATTATATACGTATAGTTATTATTAAGTTACTTTATATTAAATGATATGCATTTCATTCTCTGCCTCGCTGGACTCGGGCTGTGCAGCAGCTGCGGAGGCCAAGGCAGCTGCCGCTGCGCTGTCGGACATCATCTTGGACAAACCTGGGGTCGATGATGGTTAATAATGGTTAATCATGGTTAATAATTGTTATACAATATGATTATATATTATATATATGATTCATCATCAGGAACTTCTTCCGTGATGTCTCGATTTGGGACAATTTGGAGGAACATAGGGAAACAGAAATGGAGACTGCAGCAGTCAGTTTTCACTTTTTCATGGTTTGGGTTTTCAGGGGTTCTTTTCAACCAAATCTGGATCTGGACACTGGGCTGTAAGTCCCGCACTCCTTCGAGCTTCCGTGAGTTTGCTTTGCAGAACTTTGTCCTTTAGAGCTTGAACCTGCCACTTGTGACGCTGGAATGTCCCTTTGGGAAACACCAGAGGAAACAACAGAGGAACCAGTGGTTTAATGGAGTCGGAGGGTTACCCCCTTGGTAATCAACCAACCAATGGAAAAGGACATCTATGGAGTGAGCAATCCAGGCCAAACTTCTCTGAGTTTCTCGCCACTCGCCGGATTGGAGCTTGTATTCCGGCTGCAACCTGCAGAAAATTCTTACTTTCAGCATACCTTGTATCACTATCTGAAAACATTGCAGTTCATCATGTATGTCGCCAAAGGTTCAGGGTCCCAAAAAGGAGAGATCATCGAGTAGTTTGTCCACACATGATGGTCTCACCATATAATCCTGATCGACTATCCGCTTGTAAACGAGTACCCTATGTCAATCGTTTCAGTTGCTCGTGTGGATACTGCCCTGCAGTCTCAAATGGGACCCATCCGAAAGATCTCAAAACCATTTAAAACAACCTCATGTGTTGTGGGGTCCTGATTAATCCCATCCCCTTCAAAAATAAATCCCTGTATGGAACCCTGAAAAGAACAAATCAGCCAGGGGTATTTGACATTAGATTTATCATTACCAACAGCAATTAACCATCATTGGCCGGTTTTAACCTATACTGATACCTATACTAACCAATATCAATAAAACCACACAAGGCGGTGGTGGAAATTTCAAAGGTAGGAGACTATAGGAGAGGTGAGTTGTTATGATGCACGGATGGCAGAGCGAACCTCATCATAAATCGAAAGGTGTTCTCTCGTTGTCTCTCTCTCTCTCTTTTTCCTCTCTGTGCCTCTCTATCTCTCCCTCTGTCTATCAATCAATCAACCAATCAATCAATCAGTCAATCAATCTATCTATCTATTATCTATCTATCTCTAGTTGTAGTTGTCGTTGTAGTTGTAGTCGTAGCTGTAGGTGTAATGCGGCGTAGTCTAATGCAGTGTGGTGTAGTGTGGTTTTAGTGGTAGTTGTAGTGTGGCGTTGTGTCGTGTAGTGTAGTTGAAGCCTGGTGTTGTGTAATGTAGAGTAGTTGTAGCTGCAGTTGCAGTTGTACAGTAGTGTAGTTGTCGAAGGAAATTTAGAAGTCAAACTTCTGACAATATGGGAAGATGAAGCAGTAGAGGTGGGAAGAGTCAGAGAAGAGAAGAAAAAACATATTAAAGAAGAGAAAGTGTCAAAAGAAAGAAGATCAAAGTGCGTGACACTGCGCTTTTCGAACGGTTTGCGGCCCTGGACCGTCGAAAAGTAGGCTCGCTAAAGCGGCGGGTGCGGAGCCATCTAATCAGATGAGAGATGAAAATTGCAAGCGGTTGCGGCGTGAAGCACATGTCAAAGTCAAAATGGCAAAACGCACCATTCTCGAGGCGCTTTTGGAAGTGCACACAACTGTGGCCCGAAGCAGATTTCGAAGTCAAAATGTACAAAACACCTCAGCGTTGGAGCGCTTTTGGAAGTTCAGATGTTCAAAAAGCCCACGCTGTTGTGGCGCGAAGCACATTTCAAAGCCAAAATGCTAAAAACACTACAGTGTCGGACCACTTTTGGTAGAAGAGCTGTTCAAAAAGTGCACGCCCTCCTGGTGCGAAGCACATGTCGAAGTCAAACTGCTAATAACACTACATGTTCGGACCACTTTTGGACGTTCAAGGGTCTTTTTTCGTAACAGGCGCAATGGATTCTGCACCTGGCCAAAAGTGAGTTTCTGCCAGTTGCAAAAGCGATGGCAGGCGTGGTACGTTTGAAGAGGATCTGCAAAGATGCATGTTGCGTGGCAGGCGCAGTACAAGAGACATATACGAGTCAGACATGTTCAGAGGTCAGCAAGCAGATGGGTTGCATTTTGGAGCATCAGATCTTCAGATTTCCCAAGATGATCTTGCATGACAAGTGCAGCACTTCGTATGACCCGGCCTCACTTTTTTCGGTGCAGGCGCAATACTTTTGAAAGATGAAATGGAAAAATCGCAAAACGCATTGGCACGAGACTGCCAGCTCAACATTCAACTTTCCATTTTTGAAGGAAGTTCCGCAGAATTTCTTCGTTTTTGACATTGTCAATGTCAAAATTTGAAGACGTCTCGCAGAAATTCTTCGTTTTGGAGGTGTCAACCTCCATTTTTTAGGAAGTCTCGCAGAATTGCTTCGTTTTTGATGTTGTCAGCTTGAAAAATTGAGGAGGTCCCGGAGACTTGCTTCATTTTCGATAGACAGACGGACAAGCAGACAGACAGGCAGGCAGAGGCGCAGGCAGACAGGCAGGCAGGCAAATAGAGATAGACAGATGGTCAGATAGATAGATAGCTAGATAGACAGATAGATAGATAGATCGATAGATCGATAGATAGATAGATAGCTAGATAGCTAGCTAGCTAGATAGATAGACAGATGGATAGATAGATATAGATAGACCTAGATAGATTTAGATAGAGATAGATAGAGATAGAGATAGAAAGATACAGATAGATGCAGGTTTAGATAGACATAGATAGATATAGATAGATAGACATAGATAGATAAAGATAGGCGTAGATAGATACAGATAGATATAGCCAGATATGACATAGATAGAAAAAGATAGGTGTAGATAGATACAGATAGATATAGAGAGGCATAGATAGGGATAGATGGAGACAGATAGATATAGACAAATATAGATAGATAAAGATAGAGATAGAGAGATACAGATGTAGATAGATCTCGGTAGACATAGATAGATAAAGATAGGCATGGATAGACATATAGACGGATATATATATATATATAGATAGCAAATAGAGATAATAGATAGATAAATATATAAAGACATAGATAGATAGATAGATAGATAGATAGATAGATAGATAGATAGATAGATAGATAGATAGGTGCTTCGAGCCACAATGGCGTGCAATTTTTCATCTCTCATATGACCAAATGGCTCCACACCCGCCGCTTTAGCCGCCACAAAACATATGAAAACACAGTGTTTCGCGATTTTTTTTTACCTTTTCGCGCACCTAGATCTTCTTTCTACTGACTCTTTCTCTTCTGACTCTGTCTCTTCTCGGACCGCTCTCACCACTGTTGCTACATCTGTCCATATAGTCGGAAGTTTAATTTCTAAATTTCCTTCGATTACCAATTGTTATCATTATCAAATTTATCGCATTATGAACCATTATTAACCATGAGCAATCCTCATTAACCATTACTAACCATTCTTAGCGATCTTTAATCGTTGTTGACCTTTATTAACTATTGCTTGCCACGATTGACGACTGTTAGCCATTATTAACGATTATAAACCAATACTGACCAAAAGAAAGCGATACTAACCATGGTTAATCCATGACCCCTGAGGCTCCTTGCCAAACGACTCTGGTCGGGTCGTACGTCGGTGAGCACCCGGGTCTGCACCAGCTTGGAGACCCACTGAAGCACGGCAGGAAAGTGACTGGGGCGATTCGAGTAGAAACGGTGGGTTTTACAACTTCACATTCTAAAACCAGCATGGACGTATTGTAACTATAATATACGTATGTTATGTATATGATGTATATGTGTACATGTATACATGTATACATGTATATGTATATGTGTATATATATATGCATCTATGTCTGTCTGTCTGTATGTATATATGTATGTATGTATGTATGGATGGATGGATGGATGGATGTATGTATGTATGCATGCATATCTGTATATCTGTATATCTGTATATCTGTATATCTGTATATCTGTATATCTGTATATCTGTATATGTATATGTGTATATATATATATATGTAAATATATATATATATCCACATGTTGTTAGGATATCACAAAATGTCCGATTTCGCTTCATTTTTCTGGGGTGTTGATTTTCGATCCAAAAAAACAGAGTTGTGCTGCAAAACGTTCCACCACTGTTTAGATGGTGATTTGTCTTTCAATCTTTCTTGGGATGCCCACCATTACTGGATATTCCTGGGATGGTCCTGGAAGTTGGTGGCTCAGTCGAAACTGAATATGTTGAAACAAACATGGTCTTCCAGGGTAGCAAATGTGGCAAGCATCTCATCATTGATCTCAACATGTGCAAGAATCAATGATTCTTGGAATGGCACATGATCCAAATCATCCCAAATGCATCCATATGCATCAACATATACAGGTCCCCTGGCCCAAATGCATCAAAATGCACGTATTTTCCCGCTGAGCCATGTTTTGCCGCCAGTGACTCACATATTTTGATGCAATCACGATGATTTTGGATCCTTTCTTCTTTCGTCATTCTCAAAGGTGGTTCTACCCGCTGTACCAATTAAAGGTGGCAACTTCGGCCCCCAACCGACTGGTCGTTGCGCTCTAGAGCTACTTCTGCTTCCACCAGGGCCTGTAGCGTCTAAGTTGGGTACCAAAATGCTGAATGCCGCAACAAGTTGGCACTTTTAATGGCGAAGATGATGCGTACAAACCCAAAATTTGGGTTTGCCTGAAAATTTGGGCAGAATTTTATTTGATGAAAGCCCATGCGATAAAATAGTTAGGGAATCTGGCATGAAAGAGAGTGATATTGTGCTCGTTTGCTCTTCATGAATCTTTAACTGCTCTAGCATCTTACATACCAGTTGTTAGAAAACATAAAGAAGGAACAATGATTCCACTAAATTTGCTGTATCATCATTTCCCCCTCCCCAAAAAAACATAGCCACAACTTGCGGGCCCATCCCCCTTTCAGAAACTGGCGTATCACCAATGCGCCTCGGCATCGGCAACCAAACTGCCAAAAGCAACCGCTCGGTATTGGAAGGCCTCGAGCAATGAGCATCCATAGCCATGCGCCAAAACAACTTCGCACACTGCCACAGATGTAAATATACATGTGAATATATACGTGTATACATAAATATATATGTTTATGTAGATATAGATGTATGTGTATGTATATGTATTTGTATATAATATACATTATATATAAACATGTATATATGATTATATGTATATATCTATGTGTTAATATATATATGCATACATATATATATATATATGCATATATGTATATGTATGTATGTATGTTTATATAAATATATATGCATATATATATATGCATATATGTATATGCATATAAATATATATATATGCATATATGTATGTATGTATGTATGAATGTATGTATGTGTATGTATGTGTATGTATGTGTATGTATGTGTATGTATGCGTATGTATGCGTATCTATGCGTATCTATGCGTATCTATGCGTATGTATGCGTATGTATGCGTATGTATGCGTATGTATGTGTATGTATGTGTATGTATGTGTATGTATGTGTATGTATATGTATGTATCTGTATGTATCTGTATGTATCTGTATGTATCTGTATGTATCTGTATGTATCTGTGTGTATATGTATGTACATGTATGTATGTATATGTATGTATATGTATGTATATGTATGTATATGTATGTATATGTATGTATATGTATGTATATGTATGTACATGTATGTATGTATATGTATGTATATGTATGTATATGTATGTATATGTATGTATATGTATGTATCTGTATGTATCTGTATGTATCTGTATGTATCTGTGTGTATATGTATGTACATGTATGTATGTGTATGTATGTGTATGTATGTGTGTATGTATGTGTGTATGTATGTATGTGTGTATGTATGTATATGTATGTATATGTATGTATATGTATGTGTATGTATGTATATGTATGTATATGTATGTATATGTATGTATATGTATGTATATGAATGTATATGTATGTATATGTATGTATATGTATGTATATGTATGTATATGTATGTATATGTATGTATATGTATGTATATGTATGTATATGTATGTATATGTATGTATATGTATGTATATGTATATGTATGTATATGTATGTATATGTAGGTATATGTAGGTATATGTATGTATATGTAGGTATATGTATGTATATGTAGGTATATTTTGTTGCTTTGCTCTCCTCCGATTTTCTGTCTTTTGATTTAATTTAATTAATTTAGTTAATTTAATTAATTTGATTAATTTAATTAATTTGATTCGTTTAATTAATTTAATTAATTTAATTAATTTAATTAATTTAATTAATTTAATTAATTTAATTAATTTAATTAATTTAATTAATTTAATTAATTTGATTAATTTAGTTAATTTAATTAATTTAATTAATTTAATTAATTTAATTAATTTAATTAATTTAATTAATTTGATTAATGTAATTAATTTAATTAATTTGATTAATTAATTTGATTCGTTTAATTAATTTAATTAATTTAATTAATTTAATTTAATTTAATTAATTTAATTAATTTAATTAATTTAATTAATTTAAATAATTTGATTAATCTAATTAATCTAATTAATTTAATTAATCGTATTACGAAACATGGTAAAAAGTGCCAAAATGCCAAAACGGCGAACAATTGCCAAAATTTGCAAAAGTCACCAAAATTAGCTCATAGTCAAATAAGCAAAAATGACAAATTTTGCCAAGAATTGCCACATGTGGCAAAATTGACCAAATTTGACAAATAAGCACAACTTGCCAAAACTGCAAAAGCATCCTGAATTTGCAAAGCCTACTATACATTCAAATTTATTCCTTTTATTAGTGTCGCCTTCTCCAATTTCTATTATGCCTTCTTGTCCTCCAGCATTTTTCCCCTTGCTTTGATGGTACTATTGGCAAGCCAAGTCCAAATTGTCTTTGTTCCACTTTGGGAAAGGACATTGATTAGAAGCCAAAGGAGGGTTTCCTGGAGCACACATGTTTAGGAATGTTATGGCCACTGTTTTTGTCTGATTCAATTCCGCGGTTTAGGCAGTAAAAAATATAGCTTTACACTTTACACATGCGTAAATGGAACATGTGAACAACAAAGGAAGAAGAAGAGGCCGAGGACAAGAAGAAACACTACCCGCCGCACATGCGTTACACCTCACAGGTATTCCACTATATACATGTTCACAGGGTTTTTGCAGGATTTATGTAGGATTTCTTTAGGGTTTCTTTAGGGTTCATTTATGCTTTCTTTAGGGTTAATCTAGGGTTTTTCTAGGTTTTTTATTGGTTTATGTAAAAGAGTGACGAAAACTAATCTTTGGAGACAGCCGAAGATCCGCAGAGGGTCATCAACAACGTCTCTGGGTTCGCAAACCCAAGAGTCATCAAGTTATAACACCCCAACACATTGGAATGCCACAAAGTACTGTAAAGGTCACCAAAAATGAGGGTTCAAGAGAACAGGGAACCAGAACCGAAAAAAAATAAGCTGAAGAAGCAAAGCTTCGTGTCATTGTTTGAACATGCACGCGGCAAACAACCTTAAGCCACACACTCTACGAGCAGGATGAGAAACAAGAGCAAGAAGAGGATATGAACGTGAAGAGGATAAAACTAATCGTGAATAGTGTGAATAGTATACTGCGCATGAAAGCCTTCGTTTTGTGATTGTGATGGGGCCCTTGCAATCTTGGAAAGGCAAGGCCAGGAATAAAGAGAACAGCAGAAAAAAATAAACAAAAAAGAGGACCAAACGGAGCTGGAAGAGAGAGATGAAAAAGGGCAGTGGGGAGAGGATCCAGTGTATAGTGTGCATCACGTAACTCACGTATGAAAGGCCCCATTTTGTGCCCATGACAGGGCCCTGTCAACTAGAATCTGAGATGTTTTTCTGTCTTCTCTTCCCTTTGACCCTTTACATTGTCTTTTTTATTTGTTGTTCCTCCTTTCCATGTCCTTTTTCCGTTTCCTCCTGCCGCTCCTTTTCTCCCTTCTTGTTTCCCTGCTGTGCTATCGTTTCTCCGGTTTGCCTTGTTACATTCCAGTCTCTGTCTCTTCTCTCTTCTTCTTATCCTTATTTGTTTCGTTTCCTTTTTCTATTCCTTTGTTCCTTTCTTTTTTGGGTCTCTTTTCCCAAGGTTTATAGCGCCCTTTAACAGTGCCAAAATGCAGCTTCGTATCCGTTGATTGTTTCCTTTTCCTTGTCATTTGTTTGTTTGCTTCTCCACTTCCATTGTCATTTTGGGGCCTTCCTTGTTCTTTTTCTTCTTATTTGCCTTCACCTCTTTTTGTTCCTTGTTTCTCCGGTTTCGTAACGATATCCCTTTTACTCTTTCACTATTTTTTGCACTTCAAGTTTCTCTTTCTCACTCTCTTCCTTGTCAATTTCGTTTCAATTTTCTTCTCCCCTTCTGCTTCCTTTTCTAGTTCCTCTTCCAAGAGTTCTTTTGGCAGCCCCTTTTCCAAGATTGAGTGGGGACCGTTCCTGCACTAAAGCTTCTTTGCTTTAGCAATCTCATTTTCGTTTTCTTATTCCAATTTCACGTCGTTTGTATCTAACCCTTACTCGGTTTTTCATTACAGTATTTCTCCTGTTTGTCTTTTTTCCTTTGCATGTGACTTTTTCCTTATTTTTTTTTAACTTTTCGTAACACTTTCCTTTTTGCTATTTCACTGCTTTTTTCTTTTTCAAATGCACCTTCTTCCTTTGTCTTTATTGTAATGTTCCTTCTCCCCTCTTCCTTCTCTTGGAAAGGAAATGCAGCCAGGATGAGGAAGCAGAACCGGAAAGACCGGGCATAGTGGGGCAAAAGAAGAAACAAGACCAGTGAAGAGGAGAGAGTACAAAGGAAGCAAACAAGGAAGAAACACATGCAAAACGCCGAAGCAGATTGGAAGAGAAATTTTACCAGGAACAGGGAGAGGAGAAACGAAAAAGGAAAAGGAAGAGTTTGGAATTGGGAAGAGAAAGAAGAGTGAGAAGAAGAAAACAGGGAAAGGTTAGACGAGAAAACAAAAGCAGAAAGAAATTGTAAAGAACAAAACATTGTTTTAACAGGGAAGAGGAAGTAGAAGCGGAAACTAGACTCTACTGAATAGCGGGAAGATGGCCGAGAGCATAGAAAGAAAAGGGAAAGCCAAGAACTCAAAACAGAAACAAACATACTGAGAAAATGGTAGTCCCAGTCTGGTCTAGTGGAGTGTAGTTTGGTCAAATTATTTTAATGTGAGTTACTTTAAAGTAGTTTAGTCTGCAGTAGGTTAGTCTATTTTCATCTGATTCGGTCTAGTTTAGTTTAGTTTAATTTGGATTAATCTAGTGTAGTCTAGTTTAGCTTAGTTTAGTCTATTTCACTGTACTATTTCGCGTAGTTTCATCTATATAGTTTAGCCTACTTTAGAATAGTTGAATTTAGTTTAATTGAATTTAAACATGACGAACATAAACTAAACTAAATTAGACTAGAGTGGACTCATAGACTAAATTTGATTAAAATGCACTAAAGTAGACTGAAGTAGGCCAAAAGTAGGCAAAACTAGACTAAATTAGATTAAATTAAATTAAACTAGACTAAACCAGACTATTAAACTAGACTATTAAACTAGACTATTAAACTAGACTAAATTAGATTAAACTAGACTAGATTCGCTAAACCAGACTACTGTAAATGATTCCACCGTAGACTAAAAGCAGGCTAAAGTAAATCACACAAGACTAAAGTAGACTAAACAAGATGAAAGCACATGAAAATAGATTAAACTAGCCTAGTATAGTTCCAAGTAGATTGGATTAAACTAAGCTAGACTAGACTGAAATAAACTAAACTAAACAAAACAATACTAAACTAGATTGCAAGACAAGACTAAACTAGACTAAACTACAGTAAAGTATACTAAAATAGATTAAGAAAGACTGAAGGAGACTGAAGTAGAAGAAAGTAGGCTAAATTAGACTAAACTGGATAAAGCTAGACTAAATTGGATTAAGCTAGACTAAAACTAGACAAAACTACACTAAGCTACACCAAAGTAGACTAAACACAACAATTTTCGATAAAACTAGATTGAACTAGGCTAAATTAGATTATTAAACTAGGCTAAACTAGGTGAAATTACCTTAAAAAAGACTAAATTAGACTAAGCTAGACTTAACTACACTAAGCTAGATTAAACTAAATTAGAGTGAAATAAATGAAACTAGATCAAGCTAAACTAAACACAATTGAACTAAACTGAAATATTCTGAAGTAGACTAAAGTAGATTCAAGTAGACTAAAATAGACTAAGTTAAGCTAAACTAGATCGAAGAAAACTACGTACAGTAAACTAAAATGGAAAAATTGGACTAAACTAGTCTAAAGTAGATTAAGTTTAACTAAACTAGACAAAACAAGATTAAATTAGACTAAATTTGAATAAAATTACATTAAACTAGACAAAACTAGGCTAAGCTGGGCTAAACGAGACTAAACTACACTGAATTCGATTAAGCTGGACTAAGGTAGATTAAATTAAACTAAACTACATTCTATTAGATTTAGATTAGATGAAATCAAGCTAAACTTGACTAAGTTCGGTTCAGCTGAACTAAGTTGGATTGATTTTGGACGAACTTAGATTATACATTTAGGATAACAAAGATTAAGTTAGATAATAATTGGATTATATTAGAGTAAATTAGATTAAACTAGGTTAAACTAGATTCAATTAGGCAAAACAAATCCAACTGGGCTAAAACTACACTAAACTAAATTAAATTAGACTAAACAAGACTAAACCAGACTAAAATCGACTAAGCTAGACCAGATTAAATTCTATTATGTAAACTAGATAGACTAGAGTAAACAATGCGCTAAAGTAGACTAAAGTAGATTAAATTGGACCAAACTAGACTAAACTAGACCAAACTAGATTAGATTAGATTAAAATGGACTAAACTAGACTAAACCAGATTAAACTAGAGTAAGCAAAACCACCTGCATCTAAATCTACACCTGGACTAAGTTCAACTAAGCTGAATTAAATAAAACAAAACTAACCCAAACTAGAATCAACTAGGCTAAACTACACTAAAGCAGACTAACGTAGACTAAACAGACTAAACTAGACTCAAGTAGGCTAAAGACTAAAGTAGCCTAAAGTAGACTGAAGTAGACTAGAGCGTGCTAAACTAGCCTAAAGTAGCCTAAAGTAGACTAAACTATGCTCAACTGGACTAACCTAACTTCGGCTAAACTAGACTAAACGAAATTAGACTAGACCAGACTGAACTGGGCAAAGCTGGACTAAACTAGGCTAAGCTTGGCTAGACCAGACTAAACAGAATTTACCCACGCCAACTTGAACTAAATAAGACTAAGCAACACTAAACTAGACTGAATTAGACAAGGTATATTAAAAAAGGCTAAATAAAGTAGACTAAACCAGACCATCCTAGATTAAATTGAACTAAACTATATGAGAGTAAAGTAGGCCAAATTAGACTCAACTAGTTTAGTTAAGTTTAGTCCACTTTAGTCTTTTTTGAGTCTACTTTCGTGTAGTTGAGTCTAGTTTGTTACTATAATTTAATCCATTTTAGCACAGTTTAATCCAATTTGGTCCAGTTTATATAATCTAATTGAATCTAGTTTGACTGAGTTTAATGTACTTTAGTTCTCTTTACCCCACTTTGGCCAAATTTTGTGCAATCTACTATGTTTTAATCTAGTTTCGTCATGATGTGTAGTCTAATTTCATTTAGTCAAGTTTTGTCTAGTTGAGCCTAATTTAGCCTAGTTTAGCTTAGCTTAATCTAGTTTACCCTAATTTAGTGTCACGTAGTGTTTGATTTTCATAAGCATCAACATTTAGATATAACATTAATTATATAGCTAGTCTAGTTTAACCAAAAACAAGCTCAGTCCAGCTTAATCCAGTTTCCTCAGTTTCAGTCTAGTTTAGCCAATCTTTGTCTACGTTGGTCTACTTTAGTCTAGTTTAGCCTACGGTAGTCTACTTTAGCCTATTTTAGTGTAGTTTAGCCCGCTTTAGCCTACTTCAATCTACTTTAGGCTACTTTAGTCTACTGTAGTCTACTTTAGTGTAATTTAGCTTGGTTTGGTCTAGTTGAGTCTAGTAGAGTCTAGTCTAATCCAGTTTAGTTTAGTTTAGTCCAGTAGTCTAGTTTTAGTCTAGTTTAGTCTACTCTAGTGGACACAAAAGAAATGAACAAGTTAAACGACCAAAGGAGAAGAAAAACAATAGCATTACATGCTTGTATGCATAGGAACGAAATAGACCCCAAAGGTCCCTGCCACATATATATATAATTAAATATATATATATGTTTGTATGTGGGCATATGTATTCATCAATGTATAGTATATATATATGTATGTATACTATGTATAATATACATACTGACTCTCGTGGCCAATAGACATGGCCAAAACATGGTGGGTCAAGATTGGGGTACCAATGGACCCATCCACGCCTTCCATTCAACCTGGTCCAGAAGTACCTCATGATGCAGGAGGTGAAGGGACCCATTTCCGTAGAAAATTAGGGCTCTTTGGAGTTTAGAATCATTCAAAGTTACATAATGATCATGATGATAAAATAGTAAAAGTATGTAAAAGATTGTAAAAGTCTATTCTGAAACCCACATGATCTACAACGACTTGGATGATCATTGATAATCATATCATGCGCACGGTTTTCCACGGACGCGTCCCAACAGGACATCCAGCTCTTGGCCATCCCACCAGGTCCAGTTCGAAGTCGTTCTCAAACTCCTGGCGCAGCGCGCAGCGCCGAAAAAAATCGACATATGGAGGTCACGCCAGGCGGAGAAACCAACGGCCTCTTCTGAGCTGGAGATCACTTCCATGTCATCCTGACATTGGCTTTAGATGGTTTGAGGTCAAAGGGTAGGGTACAGAATCTGAATTTCTGGGTCGTGAAGTGATACAGGGAGCACACTTACTGTCTTGTAAACAAGTCAAGAGGTTCATCATGGATGTTCACGCCAGAAATCTGCTCTCTACTTGGGTAAATATCATGATGCTTGGCATGTCTGTGTGGCAACAGCGCCGTTTGGAAAATTGGGGGATACCCGGTTTTCATCAGGCTTCCCTTAAAAATGACATGTCGCGCAACTGGGACTACTGGGATGGATCAAAATTAGTACTTCAATAAGTGGATCATTGATTCATTAGATTGGTTTACTGGAAAATTTACAGGACACCCCCATATTTTCCATGGTAAAAACCATGGTTTCCTGTAGATTTTCCCTTAAACCAATCCAATGATTGATACAAAAAAGGGGCACACAATTCTGGTTCTCTGGGTCTCAAACATTGACCATTTCCAGTGACTGTCACTGGTGGCTTGATTGATGAAAATATCTTGCGCCAAGCGACCATCACAATTTCCTAGTCATGTCCTCTCTTTGCTGGTTGTAGAATATCAACTCTCCAAAATTGGTGGATACATATATAAATAAAATATTATATAATTAATGATATATATATACATATATATATATATATGTCAATCCAACAAATTGTGTCAGAGTTCACTTTTTCTATCGCTTTGGTGACTAATGGTAGAGCTGTTTTGAATGACATCTCCACTGCGGCCTGAGAGACGCTGGAGAGAATGGCCATCGCATGCATCGCTTCCTGGATCTGTCGATCCAACTTTTACCATGTTACTCGAACTGTGCATAGACATATCATGACATGTATACGTAATACGAGTACCTTATATTGAACAGATATGAATATATACATATATATATATACACATGGGTATATTGAATAGATATGGACGTGTCTGCGAATCTAAGTCATTCTAAGTCTAGCATCCAATCCGTACAGCCTGCAACTCTGCTTCCATCAGGATTACAGCAGCGTTGCTGGGCTTGCAAAGGTCCTGGCAGCAGATATCGCCACCGTAAAATACGTATAGGTCATGTCTACATCATAATCATCATATATAATACGTATTAATACGTAATGGAATGGAATGGAACGGAATGAACTGTACTTAAGTCAGGAAGTAAGGATGTAAGTGTTTATGTTTATAGGCCAAAATAGTGGCATTATACTGGACGTATTGTTTTCAAGCTGAAAACATATTCGAGTTCGAGTTCCGACATGTCAGGTGGACTGCCCAGTCTTGGTGCGAAAAGAACTCATTGGCGTACTGCATGAACGTCGGAGGCCCTCGGAGCACGTGCCACGCACTCTGCAAGGTGTGACTAACTTTGGAATAGTGGATACTTTGAGAGACGTTACCTCAACCATCTGGATGGATTTGGGTTTCACAAAAAAAGACTACAGTAGACAATGACATCATAGATTTGAAGCTTTACCCTGTTTTTTCAACATGTGGGTTCGTCTGAAAGTAGTGGATTTATATATATATATAGTCCCAACATCGGTCCGTTTTGAGGGGTGAAATAGTTTTCTGGAAACCACGATCAACCTGTCAACATGTTGGTTTCCCCTAATTTTTTCAAGTACCCTCTGGTTATTTAACGTAGCCCCTATTAAAAATGGCCCATTTATAGTAGCTTACCTATTAATAGCATGGTGATTTTCCATGGCTATGTTAAATAACCAGATGGGAAATATCATGTAAAATATGGTAAAGTGACCCATTTCCAGCCCATTAACCAGAGGGTACCAAACCATTTTTAAATGACATAGCCCTGGAAAGCCTGGAACGATCCCATCCTGGGCATCCAAAGCCAGGTTTCACACCAGATTCGTTGAAGTCGATGGCCTCGCATCGCGTCTAAATATTTGATATGATTCATCAACATTCATCATAGATACACATAATATATATATGTATGTATGTATGTATGTATGTATGTATGTATGTATGTATGTATGTATGTATGTATGTATGTATGTATGTATGTATGTATGTATGTATGTATGTATGTATGTTGTATGTATGTTGTATGTATGTATGTATGTATGTATGTATGTATGTATGTATGTATGTATGTATGTATGTATGTATGTATGTATGTATGTATGTATGTATGTATGTATGTATGTATGTATGTATGTATGTATGTATGTATGTATGTATGTACTTATGTACTGTATGTATGTATGTATGTATGTATGTATGTATGTATGTATGTATGTATGTATGTATGTATGTATGTATGTATGTATGTATGTATGTATGTATGTATGTATGATGATATAGACGTAATATAGACATGTATAATCAATTGACATGAATTTAATCATCTGATCATTCCACATATAGACAAATTATATAGACAACTTATATAATAACATATTATATGGACATACAATATAGACATATTATATAGACATATTATACATATACATGTACTAGGGTACGAGGGTAATATTGGCGAACTGTGATCTTCCAAAGTCAGAGGCTGCTCAATTCGCTCAGTTCCAGACCAAGGCCCGTTCCAACTGCCAACGTTGGGCAGCAATCGACTGAGCGTTGCCGTTGCAGGACTGTATTGCAAGAGGTGCCGAACTGTCTCAAAATTGATCAGCAAAATTCAGGGTGAATCATCATTTTTCATAACTGGTTGGTGGTTTCAACTCCTCTGAAAAATATTAGTCAGTTAGTTCCAAACCAGCAACCAGCATAATGTTTCCCTATGTTAAAAAAAAACTTTTGATCCATTCTGGGCCCCAATCCCCCATCTTCCAGGCCTCTGGAACGGTGCCCAACTGTCGATCTAAGGCCAGGCGTTTCACCATGCCTGGCTCATGGGATACTCCCCAAAAATGGATGTTTGCTCATCACAAAATGATCATTTTGCCATATTTTGCCCGTGATTCGGCACCTCGTAGGGCGTAGCCCCACAAGATACCTGAGCGGAGAGAAAAAAAACTCTTCAATCATCTCGAAGAATGGGTGGTACCTGTGGGGTAGACATACAAAACGATGTGGAAAACGCATGGTAAGGAAATAGTGGGTTTTCCACATCTATCTTAAATATTATAGGAAATACATTCATATTATATGATATTATATGTATTATAATATTCATATTATATAAATTATATAAATACTAGGTTGAATGGCAAGGATTCACCAGAGATGATATTCCGAAGCATCAATTACAGCAATGTCGGCTAGGAAAGACTAATTTCCCTATACATCATCCCCATACTACAGTAAGATGCTGGACGAGTGGGTCCAAGAATTCAGAACGAAAACACTTCGATTCACCAAACATGTTTTTCAGTGAAGACTTGGTTCACCCGTCACAAAAAAACCTCTTCTGTTCTCCACGTTTTGGCCGCTGATGTCGGCACTCCTAAGGTCCAGGCCCACACAATACCTGAGGCCCAAACCGCTGTTCGAATGTCAATGACTTTGTGAAGAAGTGGGAGTCTTACGTGGATGGACTCATTTGCAACAAACAAGTCAATTAAACGAAGAGCATAGCCTCCTCAAAAAAAAACTTGTTGCCTCTGGGGACATGACAAGTGCCATGGTGTAGCCACCTAAACCCTCTCCAAACCAAGACAAACGAAGGTCAACACATGTTTCGCATCATCGACCACCAGAACTGGTGTCCAATCAAAGTGCAACCCGGTCACTGTATGCTGGCTTGCTGCGGTGGAGTTGATATCATGACCCTGAAGCAACACGTCAGAGGTTGCTTATATGGTTGCTTGTTGATTTGCATCCACAGAGTTGAACATGTCATTCTTTTGCATGTCGGGATATGTCGAACCCTGGTACACTTGTGAGTGTTGACCGGGGATGGCGAGAGAATCATGACTTGAGTAGGTCAACCTTTCATGTCAACCTCTAACCAAGGCCAACATCACCGAAGACACAATAGCGCCAAAGAGCTCCAAATGCCAATCCGAATCCTTCCAATCATTTTTTAAATATGTTTTGATGAACATTGCGATCCTCTCAAAGCCCCCAAATCAACTTTTGCTCCCAGCACTTCCATTCCTTCACCATCCACAGTGGCTGGCCCCAACCATGCCAGCATGGCCCATCAAAGGTCTCGTCCTCAATGAGGTGACTCTCATCTCCCCACCTCACACTCGGTGGGGTGGATTGGTGGCTGGGCAATCCGGGACCGTGTTTTGGATGTGAATTGTGGATGGACAATGCAAAGACATGATGGAAACATATGGAAACATCGACTGCACTCAAGAGTTTCTTGGAAACTGCAAAGATCCTCGGAGCAAAGAAGACCTGTTCCTACTTGTCTTGTCAGTAGATTCACCCATGCACCTGTGGAACTTAGGCACAGGTCACACGAATAGCCCAAAGGGAAAACCCAACAACACTCTTCCATTGTACAGTGCGATTCCCTTGAAACATGTTCATTTTATCAAACCATATCAAATTATAAAAATGCAAGTCTGCAGGTTCCATAGTCCATAAGGATCCAGAAGGCATCTTACATTCCTGTGGCAGTGGGATGCTGTTTCCTGTGGTACATCCCCTTGGGGATTACATCGCCGGGAAACGTTGCAGTCACATAGGCATCCAGGATTTTCTGCGTTTCCTCCTCCTTGACCACCTGAATAGTTGTGCTTTGCATGTGGCCCACTGTCTGAAAATGGGATACGCCAATTGAGGGTTGGAGGGTATACCGCGTATTCAGTTTTCAATAACTTCAATGAGAGATATGGCTGGCTGTCCCATGGAGCGAAGAACGTCTCGTGGCTGAATCTGCATCCAAGTTGGATGGTTGCATGAGTGGGTAAAGATACGTCATCAATTGCCAGTTCCATGGAAGACATGCGAATTCGTATCTCTGGCTGAAATTCACAAAGCTGATATAAGAATAGTCCCCGCCTACTATCATATACACTGGCATCGTGGCAACGTCGTTAGAATCCACATATGATATATGTAATATGATACATATGTATGTGTATATATATATATATCATACATACGTATGTATACATATATATATATATACATAAAATATTTTTATGTACACACATATTACGTATAGAAACATACAATATCATACAATCACATATATATATACACATAATAAAATAAAATAAAATAAAATAAAATATAATATAATATAATATAATATAGTATAGTAAAAAATAAAATGACATAAATACTATATGTATATATAACCATACTATTGTCGATCTTTCTCCAAATTAGGCTGCCCGAAGCTGCACAGCCCAATCCACCCACCCTTGGCACATGCCATTGCCTCAGGGTCAATCCCCGCCAGTGCCGCCCGCACCACATCCGTTGGGTGCAGGCCCGGGACGCTGGCCTGACTGGGATCCGCAGGTGAAATCAGAAACACCAGAAGTTGTTGATGTTGAAAGCCTAGAGCCAAACATAGCCACCCTCAAATCCACAAAAGAAATAGGCGGCTTTCAATGGTTGGTCCTTCTCTGACATGTGGGAGCTTTACTGCGCTTCTTCTCCATAAACCATGACTGGTTGAGTTGCGCGAAACGTTTCGGGAAGCCATGGGCGTTAGATAAAGCCATGGGCGTTAGAATCTATATATCATAATGGTTCATGTTGTGGTTCATGTTGCGGTTCCCTGTCAATGATCCCTCAAATAAAGTCTGGGAAACAAGGCTAAAATTGTGGTCAACAAAATGTTTGACTTGCCATCAACTCTTGCCATCAGCACCACCCCTTGCGGCGCAGCCCCGCAGTGCAACCTTTCTCAACGCGAGGCGAAAGGTGACAGGTGGTTGATTTCACCACTGACGATCGGACCGATAGGACATGATCTGCTCCTTAGTCGGACTAGTTGATTGGGATTCTGTACATGTACCGTTAATATAACATAATATAACTATTAATATATACAATTACACTATTACAGTAATTCACCAGTGAAATGTTTGGCCGTTTTGGGATACACTAGTTACCTTCATATCATTGTGACATCGCAGTGAGGTCAAACAATGTCAAACATTTACCAGTTCTACAACTACGAAGTACGGGCCCGTCATTTTAGTGATTTCAATAGGCCGTGAGCACAGTGTGGTTGACACTGGTTGACCACCTCAGCTGATATCGCCGTTCTGAGGAGTGGTCTCCATGCTTCTGAAAGAGCTCCAAGCGTTGTTGACATGTGACCTCTGTGGCAACCGACCAAAGGGTCACCCAAACACAAAATATGGGCATGGATCAAAAGTTGAGGCCGTGAGAACGACAAATGGTCGTTTTTAGTCATCCCATCCCCTATGTAACACCATCAACAAGGGACCCTACAGTAAAATGAATCCAAGACCAAGCCAGGGTTTATGGCTGTTTTTTTCGGGATTTTAAGGGTGATATTCTGATAGGGTGGGATTGGGATGCCAAAGCAATTTGACCCATATCCGACCCATGGACCCATAGCTGATCCCGGCCATAAGTGACTTCCGAGCAGTCGGCATTGCATCTTTCAAGGCACACTTGCCGATAGACATCCACCTGGGCGGGTGCAAGGCAGCAACGAAACGATGCCCATTTCACCTACCTATGTATTGTTCATTGTCCTGCACATTTAATGTGATTTTTGGGGTAATTGCTAGCTACGAGTACTGTTGTACATTGACACAAGGCTGTCATAGATATAGATGTAGATAGTATGGGATGGATATACCCTCTGGTGATTCAAAATAGCTGCAAGTATGGAGAAAACCAGCATTTTTTATAGGTAAATAATCCATAAACAGGCCATGTTTCATGGCTATGTTAAATTACCATACAAAGGGTAGATGACACCCCGGAAATCCACCAGGCTCCCACACATCCAGGGTCACCTCCGATGCACACGTCTCCTGGCCCTGTCATTTCAGTGCATGGATGTGCAATGTGATGCAATGTGTCAATCTTTCCCAGGCTCAATCCTCCATTTATAGTCATTTCTGTCTTCCTATCTGGTCCTATCTTACAAGAAATATCAAGAAATTTAACCCACAAAAATCCCACATATGGCCTGTCCGCATGCGAAGGGTCTCAAAGTGGAGACGGCCGTTCCTTGGCCGCTGCTCTGCCGTCTGAACATGGCAAGTGAATGGGCTACAAAAGAATGCAGCCTTTGAGGGTAACTGAAAACTCAGGTACTATTTTTAGATCATATATATATAATTATATATATATAATTATATATATATATAATTATATATATAATTATATATATATAATTATATATATATAATATATATATGTACACGTCTTACAGTATATAAATTTAAGGATTGATGACTCTCACTCGTATTCTTGCAGGGGACTTGGATCTTTCAAAAGGGGTCAAGAGTTCTGAGCCAAGGCCATAGTTTTGGCCATCTTGGCACTCAGGAAGTCCTTCGGACAATGCGAAGCCAAACACTGAAGATAGTTAGGACACTTGGGGATGAAGGGCACCAAACCAAATTTCTTGATTCATTTCCATTCATTTCCATAATTTTCATTAATTTTCCGATTTAAAGTGTCACTGTCACTTCAGGATTGCTGCAGGGCTGCGTTTTTTGTTGCCAAGTGACTCGAGGGTGTAAAATTGGACACCCTCTGCGAGCAATCCGAACCTTGGATTTCAAGCCATGTGTTTGGGATGCAGGCCCATCATGGCTCTTCAATCTGTTGGGGACATAACTCGCTCTACTGGATGGTCGCTGGATGTCTTTGGGAACTTTCATCAGCAAAACTAGGAATCTCAACAGTCCACCGACTGAAGTGCATGAAAAGATCCGTCTTAGACAGCGATGAATCCCAGCGAAGTGGTGATTTGAAACCCTAAAGAAAGAACCAATTGAATCATTACCGGAATACAGGGTAATATCTGATGAATCATCATATTTTATCATATTTTATCTGGTGATATATTTGAACCATCCGAATTTGACTCATCAGATCTGTTTGTTTGCTCTGAGGTTATTTTTCACTGCCAAGGCCGGCACTACACGTGTCTTTGCACGAAGACAAAAAACATTCGCCAACTTCAGGGGCTCCTCCATTTCACATTGTCATGGGGATTTCCTAAAATAGGGGTACCCCAAAATGGATGGTTTAATAATGGACAATCCATCTATAAATGGATGATTTTGGGGTACCCATATTTCAGGAAATCACCATATTGCATGTGGGTCGAAATGGGGGACTCAAAAATCCATCCGAGTTCCCTACTCGACTTGATCATTTTCAGCCAGTGTGCTGGGTAGATGTTCAATGATTTTCACAGCTCATGATTTCTGGTCACTCCGATCGCCTTTCAGCTTTCGTGCCCAAAGGTCGAAGTATTTGCTCCTGAAACTTCGAGGTGATGGGCATGGAAGGTGCGTTTTGGATGGAAGGCATCTCAAAAAGGGATGCGTACACCAATCATTGAAAATGGCTAATGCATCTGGTTTTCATGCATTTATATTTTTTGGTGGATGTGTGATGACTTAATTTTGTATATATATATACACGTATAATATATATATATACACATACATACATACGTACATACGTACGTATGTATGTATCTATGTATCTATGTATCTATGTATGTATATGTATGTATGCATGTATGTATATGTATGTGTATGTATGTGTATGTATGTGTATGTATGTGTATGTGTGTGTGTATGTATGTGTATGTATATGTATGTATATGTATATGTATGTATATATGTATGTATATATGTATGTACGTGCGTACGTACGTATGTATGTATGTATTTATGTTTTACGTATGTATGGTACGTACGTACGTACACGTACGTATGTATGTATTTATGTTTTGTGTATGTATGCATGTATGTATGTGTACATGTATATGCAAATGTAAATGTAAATGTAAAATGTAAATGTATAATATATAGAGTATGTATATATATAATTATTGTGTATATATATATATAGTATATGTACGTATGTATGTACGTATGCATGTATGCATGCATGTATGTGTTACACATGTATACATGTATGTATATATATATGTATGTACATATATACGTGTATGTATATATATATATATTATAGATATGTATAGATATGTATAGATATGTATGTATATATATATACATGTATTGGAGCTATGACCCATGTCCAGTCCTATCAGCATAGAGCTTCAAGGTCAAGGCCATCGTATCAACCTTTCTGGGTATCAAGCCTCGATGCTGCAGAGGAAATCTGGGCAACAAACACGACAGGAATCCAAACATAATGGCTATGGTGTATCGTTAATAAGGGATGGCCATCCCCAAATTTAATGGGTACATGGTATGCGGTCTATAATAATCTACGTACAGTATACATGTAAATATCATTATATATGTGTGTGTTAAGCTCTTGACCTTGGCAAAAGTAATTGGTACTGTAAGTGTGACAAAACGTCTTGACAGCAATAAAGATTGATATGACACAAACAACAAAAAAACTAGTGGAAGGAAAGTACAGTACCCTCCACAGAGGAGCGAATAGAACTTGCTGTGCAAATGTTAAGGCAAGCTCTCGACATTTCCTGGCTCTTCAAGATGAAAAAAGATGGATAGCGATTCCTTTCGCCTTGGGCCGGCATGAAAACTGGCAGCAAAACTTAGGGACTCGTCATGTTGATTCATTTTGAATATTGAGATTTGAGTCACTTCAAAGGCTTGTGTTTTGGGAGGGCATAAGTGTCTGCACCTGGGAGACCAGGTCCTTGCACATCTAAGCGCTTGGCGAATCACGTGGACATCCAGCCTGGGGAGGGCCTTCCAGGCTGGACAGCGCCACCAGCTGGTTATCTGAGAGTCATGTTACATTGGGCCATGAGTTCTCCATCTTGAAGGGTTGGTTTTCGAATGTTTTCGATGTTTCTTTGTTGCCTCAAGATGGGGAATACCCGGCAATTCGAGTGGTGAATTTCATGATCAGTGTCAATAAAACCTTCATAAACCTTCATAAACCATAGTCATGGCCAAAACATGGTACATGGAAGTTGGCTTATGGTCATCTCATGTCATCTCACCACCCCTACGGCCCTACGAAAATGGGGGGCCGCCCATCTCCGTCCGGAAAAAGAGAGCCGGTGCCTCCTCCAAGGCCGAAATCCAGAAGAAATCGCCTTCCGGAAACTCGCCATCCACAAAGTCATGGCCTGGACGATTTACACATCACCATCAAACAGCCCAACATCAAACCGTCTAACATAGTCCAACTACATCAAATCAAGGATGGTTTTCAAATGTTTTCAATACATCAACGGATTCATTTGAATTGATTTATACTGCCAAAGACAAGATGTTTCTCGCACAATCCTTCAACATGTTCAATTTTCCACCTTTTTGTTAAAG
The DNA here is from genome assembly GCA_947184155.2 of Cladocopium goreaui. Lineage (NCBI taxonomy): Eukaryota > Dinophyceae > Suessiales > Symbiodiniaceae > Cladocopium > Cladocopium goreaui. The sequence continues at coordinate 220,945 of CAMXCT020006664.1, read as the reverse complement.
AAAAAAGGAATTTCCTGTGATTTCCTCAACAATTTCCAAGGAACTCAATTTTGGGAGCCGAGGTACCTGCGAAGACACCGCCTACTCGAACTTTGGGCCACCAGGCCTTGGAGGGGGGATATTTCCAACAATGAGCTTCAAATGTATGGCAAATTATGTATGACAAATCATACCATGGATATACATGGAGTATCTGGGTGATGTTTAATAGTTGTTTTATCTTGTTTTTCTATTTTCAAAAATCCGAGAGCCACAAATAAAATTCAGACCAACCAATGGTCCACGTGGGAAGTCCGAGCTCGGACCCTGACGTGGATGTCTGCTACAACACCTTCAAAGTCATGCCGCGCGTCCAAGTACACCTGAGCAGTGTACTGCTTGGGTATGGCTCAAAATATCTCAAAATAATTGGCATATGGGTACTGGTACCATTTAGTCACGTTGATAGGTTTCCCTACTATGGGCTATAATATGCTATAATACTGCCGAATAACCAACTACCCAGAGTACTCTTAATGGATCTTAATGGCTCATTTGGTACCATACCCAGATAGCATCGCCTCAGTTTCACCGGCAGTCGCCTTGTCAGGTGACATCATCGAATTATGAGGGACTTCAACTACTTCAACTCCTCTAGCCTCTGGTAAACTAACATAGCTATAGAAATTCACCATTTTTAATGGGTAAATCAACTATAAATGGCTATTTTCAATAGCTATGTTTGTTTACCAGAGGGTAGTTTGAAGATCCAAATTTGGCACCAGATCTGCCGCCATGAAACAAAGTCCAGATCGCCATCTGGAATTTGACTTGCAGCAATGGCACTCTCCTGCAGCAAGGCTCCAGGATAAGGGAAATCGCGCAACCACATCGCCATCAGCTTGTATTTGAGCAACCATCAGTCTCTGGAATCCAACTAATGATTAGTCTGGTTTAAACAGTTGTTTTTGTTGAAGTGATTTCATCATGTTTCATTCGTCGTTTTGACAATGCTGTCTGGAACATCACAGAGTGTTCCCAGAGCTGAAAAGGCTATCTCGGATGCCAACCATGTGGAGAACTTCGGCATGTCCAGAACCTTAGCAGCCAGACTCAACGATCTCAACGCCGCCACATCCTTCATCGTGTGAACGCTGGCAACACATCACCATGGTATGTTGAGATAGGATGAGATAGGAGATGAGAGGAGTCTGTGAAAGCCTGAAAGATGCCGTGCTACAGAAATTTGAAGAAGCTGAGTTCCAAACGAAGGGACCTGACACAGTTGCGTGCCAAGTTTGCACGTTGCACTCTTGAAACCCATACGGGTACAATCTATATACTTAGAGTATATATTATAAGTTATAAGATATTAATAGGTATCGATAAGTTGCCTACATTTGGGATCATTTGGGACCACTTAGCTCACTTTTTGGTAAGCCGTCACGTCCGCCCAAAACGTTGCAAACATGTCAAAATCGTGTGGACGAGGTGGGAAGTGGTCAGATCCCTGGCCTTTCCAGTCTTTCTTCACATTGGATCCGGTGTTGCCTGCATAGCCACATGGCTCATGTGTGAAGAGCCACGTCACGGTATCTTTCAGGTCAAAATGATGTGTATCAACAAGTACACAAATCATCACAAGAAAAGTAGCAGATCCAGCTGCCAAATTTAAAGCACATCAATATCCAAGACTTAAGACTTTACTTTTGTGTGTGCTCTGTTCAGCCAGCTTCTTGTAGGTCTGAACTCACGATTCAAGGCTTTTTGTCGCTGGACTGCTACAGTAGACCATGGCAAAGAATTCTGACTTTAATAATACTTCGCTATTGACATGGTTGACATTTCATTGGGGTTATCAGTTTTTGGGAATGACATACGTATCGATTTAGTTCCTTTTCACGTTTTTCGGTATCTTTGAGGAGGAACTAATTCCTGCGTTCCATGTTCCTTCCATTGATCCCGAGACTACAACCTGACAGATACACTAGAAACAAAGAGATGAGAAAAGAAGAATAGAGGATCGTAGTAGAGAAGAGAAGAACGACATGACGAGAATCAGAGTCGTGTGCAAACCTATGTTGCCTCTCAGAAGTAGAGAACTAACTCCAAAGCTAAGCCTTGTACCGTTGACATGGAACTGACACTCATTGTAAAATATTGAACCGCGATTTCATAACTAGTGATTAATTCACTCTTGGATCCACCTCTTCCATTCTCAATGAATCCAGGTTGTTCTTCGGGAAATCCAGAAATCCACCGCCCATGGCTTCGCCCCAAGGGCGAAACCGGAAAAATCGCCTCCGTGCGGCGACGCCGTGCACATTGGCAATGTCCACATAGAAGAGGTTCGTGTCAGATCCCTCCTGTCATGGCGAATAAAAAAATGACTGAAGCATGGCATGACCGACCGTGGGCCTTGTGGGCTTGTAACTTGCCAACAAAAAGTTGGGGAACACCCAAGAACTGTAATCCAAGAAAAAAACACTGCATATGCCAATGGATGGAAAGAAACTATACCAAATATGGGATTATCCCTTGCTAACACCTCGGCAGGGTCGCACCTCACCCCAAAGGTCCACAAGCCTCAAACCTTGGTTCACAAGTCTCCAGTTTCGTCGATGGATACTTTTTTGGGTCCAACTTGGGCACGCCCGAAAAATTGGATGGATAGTTATGGATTATCATGGCTTATTATGGATTGCTGAAAATGATCAACATGATCAATTCATCTGCAGCTGCCAAAGTCCACAAATTTTGGCACGAGCCTAGATCCTACCAAGAATGCTGCAACTGCCTTGGAAACATTTGGAAACGACATGTTCTGTGGCAGTCGTCAGTTTCTCAGCTTCCAGCGGTCTCCCTTCCACTTCTCTAAGAAGTTGTGAGCATGAACACCAGCTTGAACACCAACCTGCGAGGTTCGATTTCATTCAAAAAGGCACAGCACAAGTAGCTGCTGGCGGTGCCAACCCATCCCCCAAAAATTAACAAATGTGTAAATCATTGTAAACCCATAGGGGTTCACCCCAGATTTGAAAAACATTCGTGGCATCTACTACCACCAGATTTCACCCAAACACGGCTCAAGACATCTCAAGACTATTGAGCCCGAAAAACAGATGGGTAGATACATGTAGATACATGTAGATACTAAACACATCTAAACACGACCAATTTAAGCGTGTCAGTTGGTACCCACAACTGACCCACCCAAATGGTCAGTTAAGCCTCCACAGCCTCTCGGACCAGGCCCAGGCCTTAGAATCAGGTGGCCATGGTGGGAAAATTGGTGGATTCAATATACCCTCTGGTAATTTAACGTAGCTATGGAAAATCACCATTGTTCATGGGTAAATCCAGTATAAATGGCCATTTTCAATAGCTATGTTAGTTTACCAGAGGGTATTCAATCCGCAATTTTGTGGTGTCAAATGGTCAAATCATGTTGAAAAATCCCCATCTGTGTCCGCCATTTATCCCAAGTTTTGTGGTGATTTGATTTTTTCTGGGTGAAATTCGGTAATTTCACCCAACTCTTTGGAGGGAGTTTTCAGCCGCTGACAATTCAGCAGGAGGGGCAGCTCTGATCGAGAGTCCGGAAAAGCGGTCTGCAAACAGTGCCTGAAGACGTCTGTTTTGCACAGACCCAAGATGACCCAGGCAATGTATGGTAATGTTACGTATCTGATTCTACAATGAGCAACCTGTGAATCGTCAACATGGAATCTACAAACATCTACAACTGCTGGGGCTGTCACCTGCTGTTGGTCTCCGAAGTAGCCTGGTTGGCGCACATCTGCAAGCAAGTATGGACAGCACACAAAGTTTCGAACATCTTCTTGCCTCACCAGCAAGAAATGTGGTCAGCACTGCGCCCCATAGCGGGCGCATCCCAATGACTTGCGGAGATGAAAAACTGCCTTGATGTCAGCTCCAATCTTTTTGCCACTAGATGTCACACGATTGTGGCGACAGGTAGGGTAGGGCAACTGTTTCTTTGATCTAAGTCAAGCTGCGAAAATCTGCAGGCTTCCATTCTTGGACTGTTTGATGGAAGATACGAGCTGGAGCAGAAGAATTGCAGGCCACGCAAGTCCCATCGTCGTGACATGTCATGGATATCCATGGATTACTAACAAATGAAGCAGCTGTTGTGCCACAATCTGCCTTGGAGAGAAAGGAGGCTGGCCAGGCATCAGCTTCCAGCCACGTGCCCGCCTGATATTATGATGGGTATGGGTAAAAAACAGTGGTGCGGGATTCTGGGATGGTATTTTTCGGGAAGATGTTTGTCAGTTTTAGTAGTGAACCCATATGATTTTGTCAAGCCTCAGATGTTATAAGGTTCGAAGGACAGGTGTTGTGTGTGGTTGAAATCTAAAGCCTGGCGGCCGCACGTCGTAGAAAGGCTTACAAACGTACAACAAGAGGTCTGACCGTCTTGTTATCAATGACTCCGTCTTTCTCGCACGCACTGCTTACACTCGAACACAACAAGGAAACGCACTTCCTTCTGAAACCTTCGGAAAAAATGTGTATAGTGTATACCTTCTACTAAAAGGAAACCTGGGAAGAACACATCCAAATGGAAACACCATCTAATTCACAATTTCATACGATTCGGGATTACAAATGATTACCATTAATAGGGCTGCTGGGTATCCATCATTTGCGAGGGTTTGGTCCTGCCGTTTTAAAATGTTCCAACGAAACCCATCTGAAAATGGTTGGGTTTCAACCAGAATGACCCGTCCAGGCTCCCAGGTCAACAGGTCCCAATAAGGGGGTCCAGGGTCGCCTGCGCAGCAGAAATGTAGAGGCACAAGAAAATGGCATCATTGACCTGTCATTGGCCCCACTGCTCCAGGCTAGTGTCCCAGACACCGTCATGCGGCATCATGGCATCGTGGACCCTGACTATGCTAGAGCCGCTAGGATAGTGATACAATTCGAAGATGTTGATTGGGAATGACTTAATTTCACCTGTGATTCACTACAGCTAGCAAGCCTCAACCCCCAGTTCATGCTACCCGACCGCTCGAGCAATCATGCAATTTCTGTCACAGCACAGAGTCCAACCACCACACAAAACATCGCAACATCTCAATCTCTATGAAAATATGAGGCCCCTGTGACAAGGAGCAGCAGGTTTCAATGGAGTGACAGCACCAAAACCATCCTACTGCACATTACACAACAACCAAAATCATCTATCAAATCCTTCAACATGTGAATGACACAGAAGTCGGAAATGGCTAAGTCATATCATAGCACCTGGGGTTTCCAGTTAGTCCCTTAGAATATCATTCCAAATTTGAGGAACTTGCAAGTCTTCGGAGTCGAAAGATTTTCGAACAAAGCGGCTGATTTGACTGGCCATTTGACTCCTGAATTTTGGGACATGAGGGTGTGCCAAGGGAGCGTCATGAGAAAACTGCTTGATTCAAATGGGATGCACCACAGTACCGAGTTTACATTCGGTTGGCAAAGCCTCTGAATTTCTCAGCTGCGTGTGCTGAAATTCACATGTCATGCCATGGATGTGGAATGCAGGTTTCTTGCCATGCTATGGTAGGAACAGCACTGGGGACGTGCAGATTTGAATCGATGGTTGTGGTGCATCAAAGAGTTCAATTACGAACTCACTACGGACTTCTTGCATTCATCTAGCTCAAAAGCTTGCAGTTCTCTGGCCAACTATTATTTTTTGTTGCCGGGCGCTCTTTGAGCTGTTTCTTCAGGAATCTACATCCTTAACTTATACAGTTTTCCATTCATAAACTCCTGCTGTTTCAATAACCCAGTCTGTGGCTTCTCAATGAACCAGCTTTTAGGATTGAAGTATTCTACAGTATAATCTCAATTGCTTTCAGGATTATTTAATTTGCTTCTGCAATCCTTCGCACTCCTGTTTGTTTTGCAATGCTGTATTCTGTACAAGGCGGACTACTCCAAATCATATGAAAAAATATATTTCATAATCCCATTCAAGGATCCTACAATTTACATCGGCGTATATCATGGTATTCATGGTATATCAGGGTTCTACAGGAACTCCACCTTTTATTTTTCTGCCCGGTAGGACTTCCCGGCGCATTGCATCTTTTTTCGCCCGCTGAGCCAAAAAACAGAATTCATCACCGGCTTCTCACAACCCTGCGAGATGCGGAATTCCAACGACCTGTAGCGCTGACACTTCTGGGCGACGAACACGACGACGACCACGACGACAATAACAACTAGTATTGCTATCATTTTTGGCTACTGATTCTTAAATAATATTCATATATGTATTGTTATTCACCAGCCTTATCAATCATTATTGTATTTTGATGTATTTTACTGCAAGGACAATGATGATGATGATGATGATGAAGATGATGGTGCATGTGAAATGCGGCATTTGTCCAACAAGAAAGGACCCAGCAAACGGTTCTGCCCAACCTCAACAGCTCTCGCAACTGCACTTCAGTCCTCAGCCACAGGGGTCTTGGATTTGCATCCAGGTTGAAGCCTGTGAAACGAGCTTTCAACTCCAACACAAACGACGTTGCATGGCCAAGCATGTCTGTAGTAATATGTATTTGAAACCATCCCGGTCAGTAATTTCTTAATTGGTAGCAAGATGTAGCAAGTCTGAGCTCCGCACCCCTCAGGTGGACGGAGGAAGATCAAACCTGGTGGGAATTTCACCCATGATTTATAGTGATTTTATGGTTAAGTATGGTTAAGTATGGTTAAGTATGGTTAAGTATGGTTAAGTATGGTTAAGTATGGTTAAGTATGGTTAAGTATGGTTAAGTATGGTTAAGTATGGTTAAGTATGGTTAAGTATGGAAAAGTATGGTTAAGTATGGTTAAGTATGGTTAAGTATGGTTAAGGATGGTTAAGGATGGTTAAGGATGGTTAAGCATGGTTAAGGATGGTTAAGGATGGTTAAGGATGGTTAAGGATGGTTAAGCATGGTTAAGCATGGTCAAGCATGGTTAAGCATGGTTGAGTATGGTTGAGTATGGTTGAGTATGGTTGAGTATGGTTGAGTATGGTTGAGTATGGTTGAGTATGGTTGAGTATGGTTGAGTATGGTTAAGCATGGTTAAGCATGGTTAAGCATGGTTAAGCATGGTTAAGCATGGTTAAGCATGGTTAAGCATGGTTAAGCATGGTTAAGCATGGTTAAGCATGGTTAAGCATGGTTAAGCATGGTTAAGCATGGTTAAGCATGGTTGAGCATGGTTGAGCATGGTTGAGCATGGTTGAGCATGGTTGAGCATGGTTGAGCATGGTTGAGCATGGTTGAGCATGGTTGAGCATGGTTGAGCATGGTTGAGCATGGTTGAGCATGGTTGAGTATGGTTGAGTATGGTTGAGTATGGTTGAGTATGGTTGAGTATGGTTGAGTATGGTTGAGTATGGTTGAGTATGGTTGAGTATGGTTGAGTATGGTTGAGTATGGTTGAGTATGGTTGAGTATGGTTAAGTATGGTTAAGTATGGTAAAGTATGGTAAAGTATGGTAAAGTATGGTAAAGTATGGTAAACTATGGTTAAGTGTGGTTAAGTATGGTTAAGTATGGTTAAGTATGGTTAAGCATGGTTAAGCATGGTTAAGCATGGTTAAGCATGGTTAAGCATGGTTAAGCATGGTTAAGCATGGTTAAGCATGGTTAAGCATGGTTAAGCATGGTTAAGCATGGTTGAGCATGGTTCAGCATGGTTGAGCATGGTTGAGTATGGTTGAGTATGGTTGGGTATGGTTGAGTATGGTTGAGTATGGTTGAGTATGGTTGAGTATGGTTGAGTATGGTTGAGTATGGTTGAATATGGTTAAGCATGGTCAAGCATGGTTAAGCATGGTTAAGCATGGTTGAGTATGGTTGAGTATGGTTGAGTATGGTTGAGTATGGTTGAGTATGGTTGAGTATGGTTGAGTATGGTTGAGTATGGTTGAGTATGGTTGAATATGGTTAAGCATGGTCAAGCATGGTTAAGCATGGTTAAGCATGGTTGAGTATGGTTGAGTATGGTTGAGTATGGTTGAGTATGGTTGAGTATGGTTGAGTATGGTTGAGTATGGTTGAGTATGGTTGAGTATGGTTGAGTATGGCAAAGTATGGTAAAGTATGGTAAAGTATGGTAAAGTATGGTAAAGTATGGTAAAGTATGGCTAGGTATGGTTAAGTATGGTTAAGTATGGTTAAGTATGGTTAAGTATGGTTAAGTATGGTTAAGTATGGTTAAGTATGGTTAAGTATGGTTAAGTATGGTTAAGTATGGTTAAGTATGATTAAGTATGGTTAAGTATGGTTAAGTATGGTTAAGTATGGTTAAGTATGGTTAAGTATGGTTAAGTATGGTTAAGTATGGTTAAGTATGGTTAAGTATGGTTAAGTATGGTTAAGTATGGTTAAGTATGGTTAAATATGGTTAACTATGGTTGACTATGGTTGACTATTGAAATCTCCTTTTCTAGTGATTGTTGCTTAAAAAAATAAACCAATGATTTAACAAAGACACATGTTTTTTGTCAACCATCAAACAATGGCAATATATTTGGGTCAATATGGGTCAATCATCATGTACCAGCCGTTGGGTCCGCCTCCAAGGTGATTTTTCATTCGTCATGATTCATAGCCACCCATAGCCACCCATAGGTGGAGATGGACCCATCTCAAAGATATCTCCTTTGTTTTGCGAGTTTGAAACGACATGAAACGACCATGTCCCCAGCATTCCCCAGCTACCCATAGCTACCCTGCCTGATGTTTCCAACGATTCAGTTTCTTGGACCCCAAACTCCGCCACCAGCACATCGTCAAGCTGTAGCAGCCGTAGCCGCTGGTAGAGACCAGCAACTTGATCATCATCCAGGTATGGAAACCACAGAAGGACGCAACTCTGAGGCCACTTCTCATAGAAATGCTGCAAAAGGAAGAGATTCCAGGCCATATATGTCTCATAGGGATCATATGGTGGATCCATTAAGATTAAGCTCCGACTTTCAGACTGCTGATGTGCCAAGTGCCAATAGGAATTCCCCTGCTGCACCGTTGCGGTTGCGGTTGCAAAGGACTGCTGCACATTCTCCTGCCGGTTGGCCAAAAACCAGCAGACTTGGTAGGTACATCATGCCATGTGGATATGGCTCAAAAATGGGGGCATACAGACAAACAGCTAATCACTTTTCATGTATGACTGTTTGACAAACCCAGGAATTAAGGATCAATCTAGAATTTGGCCTCCCATAACTTCCTGATGTCTCTCATTTGGAAGGTTCTCCCTGTTCAAGCCATGTCCTTCAACTGCAGAAACGCCTCCCTGGACATCTCATAAAAGATGGCCTGGTCTTGTGGCCGCAGCCATTGAAGCGCCAGCAGTGGAGAGCCTTGGTACTTCCCAACCAATGGATCAGCGAGCGTGCCAGCTGTGCCAGCTGTGCCAGCCATGGCTGCATGGATGTATGCATGCAAAACGTCACCTCCCAAACTTGGTGGACATGGAGGTGCTATCAATTGCAGGATGCCCCTCTGAGCTGGACCTCCAAGATCATACAACGAAGGCCCTGCGTGAGTGTCGATGCAAGTCACTGGGGAAGGGTCTGAGATGAGCTTCTGCAGCAGCATCAGAAAAACTGAGTGTTTGAAGCAGTCCAGGGTGCTGCCAGCTTGGGAACAATGCTGGTACCTGGCAATGCTGAAGTCGCTGATGCCCATCTGCAGCATTGCCTCCACTAACCTCAAGACATCCTTCCAACGCCCCGACTTGCTGCAGGTGGAAATGGCGGATGCGAAGCAAACGCTGTCAAGTTTCATACCAGAGACCGGCATCTGAAACAACAAGTGGAGTGCCAACTGCCACTGCTGCCCTGTTTCACATGCGGACAGTGCTGCACCACAGGCCACGCTATCTGGGATGATCTTGGCTTCCCCCATTTGGGCCAACAGCGTCAGAGACCTCTGCCACTGGCTGCCCTTTTCGCAAGCACTGAGGATAGCGCTGTAGCTGATGACATTGGGCAACATTACCATAGAGCACATGCTGCCGAAAAAGAAAAGAGCTTGCTGCCACTGGGAGGCACTCTGGCATGCACTGATAGCAGCAGAATAGGTCACCACATTGAGCTGGATTTTGCTGTTGATCATTTGCATGCATAAGCCCAAAGCAACCTTCCATTTTTGGTTGCTTTCACAGGCGCGAACTAAACCACTGCAGGTGAAAGCATCAGGCTGTTTGGGCTCTTCCGTTTGAGTCATGGCAGCAAAAACTTCGAACGCCTCTTCCCAATTGCTACGAACACACGAGCTGAGTGCAGTGTTGAAGCTAATTAAATCCCTCGATCCTGGTATCTCTCCTTTCCAAAGGGCCCCCAGTGCAGTTTTCCAACACGCTGTTTTCTCGCAGGCGCTGAGAATGGCGTTGCGACTGATGGTGTTTGGTGAGCACCCTTGCTGCCTCATTGAAGACAAAAGCCAAAGACCAAATTTCCACTGCTTTCCTTTGCCAACTGCGTTGATGGCAGCGTTGTACACTATCACGTTTGCTTCCAGTCCCTGCCTCGCAGGTGGACTGGTATGCACACGTGGACAGGATGAACATGTGGGGTCTCCCCACTTTGAGTCCAAGCCCTCCCTTCTTCAATTTCACCGGAGGGATCAGACCAAGTCTGCACATGCTCAAAGGTGACATTGACATGTACTACAACATTATATATATATATAATTATATATATATACACGTATATTACATAATTACACCCATGCCCAAAATACTGGAACACCTACGTCTGAAAGACATATAGTGGTTGCCAAAGGGTTCAACCCAACAAAAGAAATGTATAGAAATGTGATGTACCGTCTCCCATGAACAATGCATGTTAATGTTGATGGTAAATACCTCGTTTCTCAGATTTACCGGGCTTGGATTCCAGACTTTGAGACAACCCCAAATGGTTAGTTACAGGATATAAGTTAATTATGACCGTATAGCCGTATAGCCCCTTACTCATCTTACTATATCTTACTCAGATATGTTGGAATACGTTTGAACCCCATGGGCATAGCGGCATTCGACTCTTTCAATGTGCAAAAGGGTTCATGTACATGACTGTGACATGCTGGACAGGTGAAGTATCTGTTCTTATCAGTGTGCACCACAACTCAACTAGCTTGACTGCTAGGCTCTTTTAGGATCAAAAGGCGCGCTGCTCTGCCTTGCACAGGTTATGAGCCCAACGCTCAGCTGAAGGGGCGTTTGCCATGTCGTGGTCTAGAGCGAGTTCGGTGCCAACTGGTAGAGGTGGACCTCGAGGTCTACGGCTGGATCAAGAAGGCCAACCAGGGCATGGAGGTGAACGAGCTGGACATGACGGCAGAGACCTTCGGCATGGAGATGGAAGAGCTCTACCAAATGGCAGTGATGGACGAGATGAAGGTCGAGCTCTACTACGAGGCGAACATGGAGGGGCTCTACGGCAAGAACTGGATGTGAGCACTGACCTGTTGGACTTAGGCACCGAGCCGAATCCGTGGTGGTCAGCAGGGGTTCAGCAAGAACACCTACGAGAAGCACGTCGGTTGGCCATGGAGCAGCCGATGTGGACGCCAAGGGAAGAGGTCTCAGTCAAGGAGGACCTTCCGGAGATAGAAGATGCAGACGCGTCGCGAGAGTTGGAGCCGCTAGCAATGGGACGAATGAGTGCTCCGTCAAGTTGGAGTACAAGACGAGGTGTGGCCTTGCAGACTCAAGGGGCTATGCCATCAAATGATGATGAAGACCTTCGGTATCCTCAAGATGCTGGACAAGGTCAAGGCCTTCGGTATGATGCTGGACAAGGTCGCCGTGAAGTACACCCTCAAGGTGTGGACCTTCGACATCCTCAAGATGTTGGACAAGGTCAACATGCAGGACACCCTCAAGGTGTCGATCAATTTGCACACTCTCAAGGTGTGGACCTTCGGTATCCTCAAGATGCTGGACAAGGTCAACGTGCTGGACACCCTCAAGGTGTCGAACAATGTGGACACCCTCAAGGTGTTAGACGTGATGGGCACCCTCAAGGTGTCGAGCAAGTTAGGCACCCTCAAGGTGTCGATCAAGTTAGGCACCCTCAAGGTGTCGATCAAGATGAACACCCTCAAGGTGTTGAACAAGTTGGGCACCATCGAGGTGTCGCAGCAGGGCTACTTGCTGGAGAAGTGCAACGTTCTGGCAAGGGGCATGGTCAAGGAAGAGTGGTGCGGCCCAATGGGATGGGAGGTGAGATACCATCTCATGGGGTTGCAAGACAAGGTGGGAAGACTGGAGGACTGGGAGGTGAGATACCAGTTCAAAGGTCTGACATCATGCAAGAGGCTGGACACCATCGAGGAGTCAGCCGTGGACCCTCAAGGTCTGAAGTTAATGTGCAAGAGGTTGGACACCATCGAGGAGTCAGCCGTCATGGACCCTCAAGGTCTGAAGGAAATGTGCAAGAGACTGGACGCCACCGAGGAGTCAGTCATGGTTATGGACCTGAACGACGTCAAGTTCAAGGTCATCGAACAGTACCAAGTGGTCTGCGAGATCAATCTCAAAGACGAGGTCATCGGCAAGATGATGGATCACCCTTGGAAAGAGTTCCAATGGGAGTGCAACAGTATGAGATGAGACGACAGATGCCACGTGAGGCAAGTCGGCAACCACAAGGTGGAGTACAAGGTTGTAGCACAAGAACCTTTGTGGACGATGTCAATCAACAAGGAAGAGATGAGCGTGATGAGCTCAAGCGGGCTTTGGAGCAATCAATGGTTGAAGAGCTTCACAGACAGAAGCTTGAGATGGAAAAACAAAAGGAAGAGATGAAGAAGTATGCTGAGGACTTGCAACGCCAGCGTGATGAGTTTGAAAAGAAGAATGAGGAGTTGCAGAAGGAGCTCAAGAAGAAGAGTTCAAGCGTGGAACCACCAAGGACACCACCGCGCCGACCTCAGTACTACTCGCTGTCACCAAGAACAACACCTGGAGGAACTCAAGTTCCGCCGGGACAACCACCACGGGAGGTAGCAGATCTTCCAGAACTTCCACCATGGCAGTTTGACCCATTTGCAGTTGATGAGCACGTGGGTGGTGGAACAGGTTTTGATGGTTTGGAGGATTTTTGGACTCCAGTGGATCAACAACCACAACAGCAGCATCATCTTCAACCTGGAGCAGATCGCTTTGCATGGTTGGACAGAGAGGTCAGGATGATGCATGGCGAAAGACCAAGGTTGACAGGTGAGTACTGGGAGCAACCGGTGCACAGACATGGTGGTCCACCAGCGGATTTTGGTTATGTTCCGCACCCCCCCCCACAACCGCCTCAAGGACATGGAGTTGGACCTTCTGGTGTACCAATGTATGCAGCACCAATGCAATATGGTTCAGTGCCACTGCAATGGCAACAACCTCAACCACAAGCAAAAGGTCCTGATGGTGAAGCTTCTGAGGTGCTGAGAAATGTGCCAATTACACTGCCAATTTTGAAGGACGTGTCAGAGCCTCAAGCTGCCCTTCGTGCAGGAGATTGGTTAAGTGAGTTGATGCCGCTGATCTCAGATGTCTCAGAAGGGGCAAGAGTGTGGTGGACCGGACTAGTACAACGAGCTCAAGATGCCTATGCAACATGGCTGACAGCGGGTCCAATGGATCGCATGGCTGTGCAACCTGACCTTCAAGTGGAGAACAAGTATGTCAGGTTGGAGTCTCGCGTGCTGTCAATGTTGTTAGCTGCAGTGCCACAGACGGTCAAACAAGAAGCAATCTCTTTGCGAGAGATGACATGCGTGCAGCTGGTGTTTCGCATCTTGAAGCTGTACCAACCTGGTGGTCTCAACGAGAAAAGCACCATCCTCAACAACTTGACTCAAACCACAGCAGCCAAATCTGCAGCTGAAGCTGGTGAGATGCTACGCCAATGGCGACGTCAACTCCTGCGAGCTCGTGAACTTGGACTACAGGTTCCAGATCCCTTGCTGCAGGTGAGCGCACTTTCTGAAGTGATGCGGACAGTGATTGCGAAGGAGCATCAAGCGAGCTTTCGCATCAGCAACTTCCGCATGACCCATATGGTGGATGTGGCGCCTACACAGCTTACAGCGGAGAACTATCTGCAGATGTTGATTGCCGAAGCGGATCACTTGCATCATGGAACAATGACGAAGGCAAGTCCGACTTCTGGCAACCCAAGATCAATGTGGTCAATGCTGCTGGTGACAAGGGTGGTGGCAAGAAGGGATCTCCTGGTAAGAAAGGCTATGGCAACAATGCAGAAGGCAGCGGTTATGGTGCAGGAGCTGGAGCATGCAAGCATTGGGGTAAACCTTATGGATGTCTCAAGGGTGACAAATGCACCTATGCCCACGAGTGGAACAACCTCAACGACAAGGAGAAGAGATGTTGGAAGTGTTCCAGTTTGGAACACATTGCAAAAGACTGCACGGCTGGTGACAAGCTTATGACAAGTCCAGGTGACAAAAGCTCCAAAGGAAGCCCTAAAGGCAAGGGAAAGACAAAGGATGGCAAGAACGACAAGGGCAAAGGCAAGGACCGGGACAAGCCGGTCGGGGGAGTGGATCAGTCTTCAAAGGATTCACAGCCTCAAGTTGCCCAGATACAACAGCAACCTCAAGTTGCCCAGATACAACAGCAACCTCAAGTTGCTCAGGTACAACAGCAGCCTCAAGTTGCTCAAGTACAACAACAAGTTCAGCCCTCAGTCATGGGTGAAGTTGCCAGTCTTTTGAAAACAATGCGAACAACGTCAGCGACTCCAAGGGTGTTGGCGGTGGTGACTGACAGCAATCAGGGTGTGCTACTGGACTCAGGGGCCACGCATATCCTTAGAGGACCCTATGATGAGACTGAGTGGATGCAGGCGATCCCAACAGAGGTACAAACGGCAACTGGAAAAACACAGTTGAGGATGTCGAAGATGAGCAGATCGTTGTTGACAAAGGATGATCTGCAGCCAATTGTGCCTTTGGGAATGTTGACTCAGCATGGATGCAAAATGAGGTGGCATCGCGATGGGTGCGCTCTCACACATGGCAAGCTGGGTGAAGTGAAAGTCACAGTTCGTGACAATTGTCCCTACGTGACCAATGATGTGGGGATGAAGCTCATTCGAGAACTGGAAACCGCTGAGAAGAACAAGCAGTTGATGTTGCGAAGTTTGGAAGTCACAGGTTGGAAACAGGAAGACAAGGACATGGCCGACAAGCTCAAGAAGTTGTTTCCTGAAACACCTGTGGAGTTGTTGCAACCGATGGTGAGCAAAGCTGGTGATGAGGCTCGATTGCCATGGAATCGCCATCAACGGCGACGCTTCAAGAAGGCCAAGGGCATTGTGCTGAATTTGTTTTCAGGTCCAGATCAAGCGTGGTGGTCAAAAAGAATGCCACACGACATCGAAGTGGTGAATGTGGATCTACTTCGAGGACAAGATCTTTTGGATTCAGCAGTTTGGCACTTTTTACTGCAGTTTGTGAGGTCGGGTCGAGTGGTTGCAGTACTTGCTGGCCCACCGTGCAGAACAGTATCAGCTGCACGTTACCGGTCTGATGGAGGACCGCGGCCTGTGAGATCGAGACATGGTTTACAGAGGTTTGGCCTGGATACCAACACGATGATGGAGCAACAGTTGGCAGACACTGACAGCCAGCTTTGGCTGAGAACGTTGCTCTTGATGTATGAGGCCAAGCTCTACAACCCCGACGTCAAGGCCGTAGTAGAGACTCCAGAGGATCCAATGACGTACAGGCAAGACGAAGTTGAATATGCCTCTTTCACTGTGTGGCCCGAGGTGAAGTCAGTGTTGGAAAAGGCGGTGGGATTGAAAAGGTTGACAGTGGATCAAGGAGCTCTTGGACATCAACGAAGAAAACCAACATGCTTGTGGAGCAATATGGAAGTCATCAAGGCGCTGGATGGCCTGAAGGATGACACCAAGTATGCAGCATGGCTAGACAGTTTGTCAAGGGCTATGGAGTTGTCCAAGTCAACAGCAGCATGGGCTCCAACTTTGAAGGACCTGATGATCAGGGAGATCCACGCAATTCCACTACCACAACTGCGAGCGTTGAACCTGACGGAGGAGGAATCATGGTACTTGCACCTCATGTCGGATCACATTCCTTACAGGAAGGACTGTCTTCAATGTCAAGTTGGAGCGGGACGAGATCGACCACGACGGAGGCAGAAGTTTCAATCCACTTATGAAATGAGTGTGGATTTGGCAGGACCTTTTGAACGAGCACCAGATCAAGGAAGAGCAAAAGCAAGATACTTCATGGTGGCCACTGTCAAGGTCCCATGGTTAGCAGAGATTGGTGCGTTGGTGGAGGGTTGGAAGCCGAAACCACGGCCAGAAGGTTTTCCTGACCTTGAGGCTTTGCTGCCGGAGGTGACTCTGGACCCAGATCCGTTCAAGGAGGTGGAGGATGTGATTCGTGGACCGGGCCGTCCCAAGAAGGTGGAGGAGAAGTATGATGTTCAAGCCTCAGATCCCTCGAAGGGGGGAGCTCCAGATTCCTCGAAGGGGGGGGCACAAGTTGAAGTTGTTGAAGTTCCTCAAAATGGAGTTCAACGTGGTGATGTTCATGTACAAGATTGCAGAGACGGGGGAGCTCAGGATGATGAGCTTGTCAAACAACTGGAGTCATGTCCATTGCCTGAAGTTCCTTTGCAAGTTTTGGAGAAGAATCCGCCAGAGGTGGATGTGAATGCGGAGGACGTGGCAAAGCAGGCGTTTCAAAATAAGATGGCAGAACTTCAGGATGTCAATGTCAAACCCATCACCTTTGCTGTTCCTGTGAGTGATCGACGTGAAACAACAATAATCAATGCAGTGGCTTCTCTCTACACCAGATTTCGAGCTCTTCAAGTGCCAATCTACAGGGTGAGAGTTGACCGCGCCAAAGAACTTGTGTCACAACGATTTCGAACATGGGCATCAGCAAGAAATCTGGAAGTTCGAGTTTCTCCAGGAGATGAACCTACTCAGAACTCCACTGCGGAGATCGAGATCCAAATTCTCAAGAATGTGACAAGAACGTTGCTGCAGTCATCAGGCTTGGATGTGAGTTTCTGGCCATTAGCGTTGAGACAAGCAGCTGAACAAAGATGCCGAAGACAACTCTCAGTGCTTGGACTTCAACTACCAGCTCTACTACCTTTTGGTGTTTGGGGTGTGGTTCGCAAAAAGACATGGGCCAACAGAGGAGTTCCTCTGAAGTATCCGAAGCAACGTGTGAGGATTCTTGGTCCTTCGGCGGACATGTCACCAACATCAGGAGGGTACTGGGTGGTGGATGAACGTGGCAATGGTTTTCGCACTACAGTGGTGTCGGTGCCAACCAAGTCAGCTGAGATGGGCAATCTTCAAGATCTCAATCCTGGACAAGCTTCACTACCAGATGATGGTCAACAACCTGATGGAGAACAACTTCATGAGCAACTTCCCGAAAGCCCTGGGTATGAACCGAGTATCCTTGAAGATGATGCACCGGGACCGGGGGAGGACTTGGAGTTTGAGGACATGCAAAGATTGGTGGATGGTACAATGGAGGTGGAATTACAAGAGATGGAAGAACATGCAACAGATCTTCCATGGCCTTTACCACCATTACCACAACCACCACGACGAGTGCGAGGCAAACAACCACCAGCTGTGCGCGGTTTGATGAGCTCCGCGTACCAACAATGCAATGGATGCGGGTTGCAACAGCCCAGACTTAGCAAGTGTCACTTCTGCAATGAACCAGCTGTACCAGCTGGGGGGGAGTGGACAGAGATGGATGATGATGAAGTTCAAGATCAACAAGATCAACAAGATGGACAAGCTCAAGATGAAGATGTTCATCAACTACAACAACTATGCAAGGATGAGATGGCAGTCAATCATCTGGTCAAAGGGATGTGCGATCTCTGGAATGAAGAGAGGTACATGTTGGCACAAGCAGAAGAAGATCAAGATGTCAGCGAATTGGCAAAATATGCCAACAGCATCCATAGCCAGTTGATGATGCTACAGAATCAACAGCAACAGTTGACGAAAGAGATCGACAAGATGGTGCTTGGGGAGGAGGAAAAGGTTCTCCAGACCTACACGGTGGCGGCAAAAGAGGTTCGTGCAGAAGCAGACAAATGGAAGCCGGCCATCAAGGAGGAGATAGACAACCTGCTGTCTACCAACACCATCGTCAAGATGAGCAAGGAAGAAGTGGCATCCTTGGAGAGCTCAGGGATGGCCCTTGAGAAAATACCTGGCAAGTTGGTGGCGACAAGAAAAGCACCACTTGGAAGAAGACGAGCCAGAATAGTTGCTTGCGGAAACTTTGTTCATGGCGATCCACTTGATGCAGACTCAGATGTGGCTGCTGGAGGAGTGGATGGGATAGCAATTCGACTTTTGGTGAAGTTGGCTGCAGAACGCGAATGGTGCCTCAAGTCCATTGACGTCAAAGCAGCATTTCTACAAGCGCCAAAGAGGTCAGTCAAGACCAGAACAACATTGGTGCAGCCACCAAGGCTACTGGTAGAGCTTGGTCTGGCACAACAAGGTGAGTGGTGGTCAGTGCAGGGAGCTTTGTATGGCCTTGTAGAGTCTCCGAAAGATTGGTCAGTGCATAGAGACCAAGAGCTTCCGCTGTTGAGGTGGAGCGTTGATGGGGTACAGTACAAGCTCGTGCAAACGGAAGAGCTACACCTATGGATGGTGACCCCAGTGGAGATGACAAGCTCTTGGAAGCCAGGTTCACAAGGCTTCTTGGCAACCTACGTTGATGACTTTCTAGTTGGAGCTCCACAAGAACAAGCCAATGCGATGTTGGAAGCTGTACAGAGGAGGTGGACATGCAGCCCACCAGAAATGGTCACTGAAGACCACCAAATGAAGTTTTGTGGATATGAGATTGCCAAGGTCAAGGACGGGTTCTTTCTACATCAATGTGGATACCTCAAGGACGTCCTGAAACGACATGGCATGGAGGCTGGTATGGCACCAGTCAAGAACTTGTTTGCCAACTTGGGCGAAGACGACACTGAGGAGGTGCAAACAGGAGATCTTCGTCAAGCTCAACAAGTCATCGGGGAACTGCAGTGGTTGGTTACCCGGACGCGACCTGACATGGTGTATCATGTTGGTGTCATGGCACGTCTTGCGCATCGACGAGCAAGACATGTGGTCAAGCTTGGAGATGAGTTACTGAGGTATTTGAGTGCGACAAGTTCAAAGGGTTTGCACTATATGAAGACCTCAGCACCAAAACCGTATGGTCGCAATGATGAGTTGGCCACGCAGGTGTCGATCAACAACTTGGAGGTGTTTGTGGATGCTTCGCACGCCCTGGAGCATGAGAACTACAAGTCGGTGACTGGGGTGATACTATGTGTTGGGGGTTCTCCCATCGCATGGGCAAGTGGCAGACAGCCGTTTGTTACCACTTCAACAGCCGAAAGCGAACTGGTGAGCTGTGGAGAAGGTTTCCAGTGTGGAGAAAGCCTTGCAGCACTCCTGGAGGTGATGGGCGTTGGGGACATCAACAAGACCCTCAACTGCGATTCCAAAAGTGCACTTCACTTGTGCACCAATGACACAGGTAGTTGGAGAACAAGACATCTGAGGATCAGGTATGCTCGACTTCGAGAAGCGTTTCAAGATGAGCTCTCGCGATGGTGTGCGAGGCATGTCAGTGGTTTGGTGCTTCCAGCTGATGGAGCGACGAAACCGCTTCAAGGACCAAAGATGGACAACTTTGTGGACTCCATCTACCTGGACGATCTCAACGATCTACGACGTGCAGAAGATGAGCTGAGAGCTGAGGAAGAGATAGTAGTGAGGCTTCTCTCAACTGGCCAGACGCTGATGGAGACAGGATGACTCTCAGTGTCAAGAAACTGGTCTGGGCCTCATCGTTGCTGCATGTTGGATGATGAAAAAGAGGGAAAGGGAAAATGAACCTTCCCCACCATGGTCAGTTAGGGAAAATGAACCAACTGACATGGAAGAGGCCAACGTCAGGGCACCAAATGAACCGGCGTTGAGACATGAGGGTAGGGAAGATGAACCACCCCGTAGGTTGATGAAAACCATGGTGAGGGCCCCAAATGAACCCACCATGCAAGAAGAGGGCAGGGAAAATGAACCGCCCAACAAGAGCCAAAAGGAGGCCATGAAACCTTCCCCAAAAGGGATGATCGATGTGGAGGGGAAAAGAAACCTTAGGGTTTCGAACATGGAGCGTAGTCTTAGTGCTGAGTACTATCCTCAAAGGGATCAAGTTTCCTCCCCACAAAGATCATCTCAAAACCTTGACAACTGCCCTTCGGGCTGCCACGGGCCGCAACTTCGGGCGCTCAAAGTCAGCCATGGGAAGAGACGTCAACAACAAGGTCTTTCGAAGAGGCGCCAAGGGGATGGGCATGGTTTCAACTGCAACTTGGTTGGTCGTGCTGAGCAATGGCATGGACTTGAAGGAGATCCGATTGAGGACTTCTCTGTTGAGGACCTTGGGCTCGAGCCGCCAACTGAGGTTTTGGGTGCCGGGCGACACGCCATGGAGAGCACGGCGAGGTCGTCAGGGAGTTCGGCAACAGGAACTTCTTCACTGCCGGCGTCGAGGGCAACCAAAGGAAAAGGCCACAATGGCCAAGATGATGGCCAGCCTGGCCATGGAAAGGGCCAAGGAGGCCACTACAAGGGCCAACAAGGCCAGATGGATGGTCAGCCTGACCAGAAAGGAAAGGGCACTGGCAAGGTGTCTGAACGTGGTAGGGTAGCAATGCTGAGCCCTACAACTTCGGCCATTTGGGCTGGAACAGAACCCCAACAGCTTGGACCAGTTCAACAACGTGGGCAAGCAGCAATGGGAACAAGAGTGATGAGGGGCAGTCGCTTTGGGTTTGAGTACGTGCCGATCCGCAACTATGATCCACGTCTTCGAGAACCAGAACCACAAGAGCGACCTCCAAGACCACCAGCGCAACAGGTGGATGACACGCAGTCTGATGGGAGCTATGAGTTGGTTTCAGAGGCTGTGGATGAGGAGCAGCCCCCACAGACTGAAAGGCAAGTGCAGTTGGAGGGCAAGCACGGTGCAATGGCTATGCCCCCACCAGGTGGAGATGGAGATGATCCTGGCCGAGATCGTCGAAATCGACGAGAACCAGAACGAGACCATGGGCCGGATCCTCCAGCGGATGATGAAGATGAAGATGAAGAAGAAAGTCCACGCAGGACATGCACAACCCTGGACGTCAAGAGGCAAAGAATGGCTTGGGCGCGACCCCCTGGATACTGGTTTCGGGGACGTGGCAGAGGCACCAAGCAGGATGTGGAGACGGGCAAGGATGGGTCAACGATCATCCATGGGGTGCTCAGTCCCAACCTGTCCTGGCAAAGGATCTTCGCCAAGGGCTGTCGACCCCGCCAGCTCTTCACACATGACCAAGGAGGAAAAGGTTCAGCGCAGGCAGCCCCGGTGCTGATGGGGCGTGGCGATACGCCGGCTGCACAGAGGAGAAGCATCCTCCTGGCGACGGCCAATGCAAAGGCGGTCCAGGCGTTGCGCACAGCCGACCAGGTGAATGTCACCAGCGAGGACTCCAATGAGGTGGCTCTGGCGGTGGAGGCAGCTACAGCAGCGGTGGACTACGCTGCGGATGTTCAGGAGATGACGGAAAGCGGCACCACCCCAGGCCAAGCTGGCAGCAGCAGCAGCAGAAGTCGCACCTCTGTCGCACGACTTGGAAAAGGCAAACCGGCCACCGCTGGCGAGCTGCAGGCCCACTACGCAGCGAAGGGCAAGGCAAAGGGCAGTGAAGCCTTGGAGCCTGTGGCAGATGGTTTGCATGAAGATGGCAGCGAGACTGCGGAGGAAGAGGCCTCTGAGAATGACATGGAGGTCATCCCTGAAGAGGACGAGGGCGACGATGGAGATGATGGTGGAGGTGATGATGGTGGGGCCGAAGGACCTGCTACAGATCCACCAGTAGCTACCACAGCAACCGAGGTGGCAATCACTTCGACCACTGCGGGTGACCCAGCGAATGTTGAGGAAGAGGTCAACGCAGAGCCAGAGAACGTTGAAGAAGAGGTCAATGTGGAGCAGGACACAGAGGTTGGAAATGCGCGCCCTTCAAGGGTGGTGCGCAACGACCCGGAGCATGAGATGGCGCCGATGGTCCCAGGAAGTTTGGGGCAACAGATGCGGGCAAAGGCAAGTTTTGGCATGGCACCAGCACCGCCAGCGCAGCATGTACAGCAGGTGATGACAGCGCTGATGCAGGGCCAAACAATCCCTTTGACGTATGGACGTTGGGTCCAGTGGGATCAAACCAGTTGGGTTGGATCCATGCAGACCTACAGATATGGTGTGCTCAATGGCTTGCAGGTGGAGATGGACTTCGCGCAGGTGGGCTTGATGCTTCGCCGGCCAGTGGTTCCTGGGGTGACGCTTCGCTTGCGCTCCAAGGAAATGTGGTGGCTGTGCCGAAGAATGGGCTGACCAGAGAAAGCACGGAGGAGGAGGCTGACCCAGGGGTTCCGTTTGAGCACGGGATGGTTCAACCTGGAAAGAAACCGCCACCTCAAGCTTGGTTTCAGCAACAGAACATGCAGGACTGGATGAACCGCATGGCCAAGCCACCAGCAGTTCCTGTGCACCATGCAATGCCAGGACCACCACCAGCGGGCCCACCACCTCATGTGATGGCGGGACCACCGCCAACAGGTCCACCTCCTGGCAAAGCAATGCCAAGGGCTACTCAGACCTATGTGCCTGGACCTCCAAAGGTACGATCACCAATAGCTGCTCCGATGCAACAGCGACCGCAAGTTCGTGCAGGTTATGGTGGAGATCAAGGTGGCAGTTTAGGACCACCGCAACAACAGATGATGGAAGAGCCTGCAGGTCAGAGGGCAACTTTGTCCCATATGTTGCGGATGACTGGCGAGCTTCGTGCAGAACAAGGCATTCAAGCTGCAGCGAACTTGGGTCTACGACCGGTGCCACGACCGCCAATGACGGCATCGAAGGCTGCAACGAGGGTGAGAGAAGCGTCTGCAGATTAGGCTTACAGTGAGATCCGATTCACCGGCCCAGTCAGTGACGTCGAGCTCTACGGCATGATCCATGAGGAGCGCAATTTTGAAAAGATGCTCTTTTGAGAGCCGGGCATTTTTCCTTTGGCAGAGTCTTTACTGCCAACAAGTCAGCTGAGGCATGAGTCTTTACGTGCCGAGGTTGATTCCAAAAGGTGCGAGTCTTTACGCACTGTAGTTTTTCACTCTTTAAGACCAGTGGGGCCTAACAACAACCTGGCGTCACTGGCAAATCCAATTTCTTTTAGAGCCTTGAGCCCTGTAAAGAGCCTTCCGAAAACAAGGCACGAAACCTCCCTTTTTAATACACGACGAAGTCGTGGGGGGAGTGCAAAAGGGTTCATGTACATGACTGTGACATGCTGGACAGGTGAAGTATCTGTTCTTATCAGTGTGCACCACAACTCAACTAGCTTGACTGCTAGGCTCTTTTAGGATCAAAAGGCGCGCTGCTCTGCCTTGCACACAATGAAATGCTACTTTACTCTGGATATCTCTGGATATTCGGAATGGTATGCCAACCCGCGACGAGTATTTACCTCATTGAATCTCTGGTAAACCCATTCATGAACCTCCGCAAATAGTTGAAACTATTTGAAACTCCATTTCTGGAAGACTCCGAAAAACCATGAACAACCATTATTATACCACAAAAAAAAACATGGATGTTGTGGCATTTACCACAAGAAATACAAACAAAACTGTCCCGATTCGGAGTCGACGAGCCGCGCATAGAGTCCATCCAGGATGCTTCCAACCGTCTGCCAGCGACACCGCTTTGCGGCATCCGACAGCAGACGAGTCCATTTCGACAGGGCCACGCCTGGCGGAGCTGCACCGAAGATGCGAAACGGGAAAATGATGGGATATGTATTATGGATTATTATGGTGCATAGATGTATGTTCGTAAATTGTAGCCGTTGGTTGGTGTTTTTACATACTTTACGATGTCTTCTGTGTTTTTGAAGACGTGCGTGATAGGTGCGCTGGGTCATGTCTGCTGCTGTATGCACGTTGGACTTTTGCTGCGGTGTACCAGAGCTAGATGGGGAAACAGGAAACGTTGATGGTCATACAGTCGCAGGGAACACTTGATCCAGAAGAAAAATGGAGGTTTTCTGAAAAATCTAAAATGGTGGGTACCCAAAATCATCCAAGTCATTGGACCATTTTAGTATTGAAGCAACTATGGTGACTTGGGGATCACCAATTTTAAAAGAAACCCACATGTATGACATATTACGACATATTATGACATGATCACCTCACATATCCTCATAATTCATCATATATAATTCATCACAATTCATCATAGATTGGAGAAACTTTCTGCTGAAGCCGCTCCAGGGAACGATCATCCCTGGAAACGCCGCAAAACTCATGCGCGAGGTTGGACATGGCAACGATGAGAGATATCCTAAGGGTTCCCAAGGTATGGCAATTGCAGTGTATTTGTGTATTTTAGTGCTGTGCTTTGGTATTTGTTAGTATATTTTTATATGCATATATTAGTGTGTTCGAGTAAATTTTGAATGTATGTGTGATTTTTTAAATAATAATTAATATATATATTAATATACAGTACATATACACGTGTTTTTGATATTCTAGTATTCTAGATATTCTAGTATGTTTCAGTAGGGAACATGATGCTCTAAATCCTTGGACTTCTCCCCATCTGTGCCTGGAGCCATGCTGGGCCATGCTGCGGGTCTGTGAAAAAACGCTGGAGTTTGCAAGATCCAAAGCCACCAAACCCCAGGCCCCAACTTTGAGCGGCCTTCTGTAGGTCCATACTGTCAGCCTTATGTCAGGGCTTCTGTCGGCATCTGTAGTTGGATGGTGCATGACATGGAGGCATGACATGCAGAATCACAATTCTGAGTTCATTGATGAGATGAAAAATGATGAAAAATGTGTGAACGCAAAGAGTTTGGAAAGCGATCAGTGATAGAAGTACCTGTATTCTTTGTGGGGCAAAATGGCTGTGGCTCAACGTGATTGACTCCCCAAAAAACAATCAAACAAGTGTACATTGGAATCCTTCAACAATAAAGATGGCATGAAATGACCAAATTGCTCTGTCTACTGGAATCTCACTGTTGAACCATACCCTAGCGTGTTCAAACCGCTCTGTCATCCCCTTGCTGCGCACGGTCTCGGGGTGATACCGGTTATTCCCAGGATGGAATATGATAATCCCCAACCAACCAACAGGGGTTCTGAACACTGTTCACTTGGGCTTCGCACTGAAAGCATTGTCTTTACCAATGCCAGAGCCTCCTCTGCCGCTGCTGCTCGATTCTTCCTCATAGCGACTGTATGAAACGTGGCAGATGTAAACATGGCGAACAAATAAACTCAATAAGTAACAGTATGAGTCAAGATTGAGTGCACTTGACCTAATGTCCCAAAATTGGATGGTCCATCCATCTGGCGGAGGCTCTTTATAAGCCATACCCCATTGATGTTCTGACTTGGTCCCTGGTACTCACAAAATGCGAGCGAGCCACGACTTTGCTAAGAAGAGCAACGTCCCTGGGCGTCCCAAAGTTGCAGCATGCAAGTCTTGGCTATGGGTCAAAACAATTCATCCATGGAATATCCGGGTGAATACCAAAACAGCTGGTATGTTCCTCTCCAATGGTGCAGTAGGTTTTGCTCCCCCAATCCCTCCGCAGATGAACGAATGTCTCAGATTTCTAGGGTCTTATCATAAGATATCATAAATTTATAATATGACGACTGAGCCTTCTGTTCTGCTGCATAAACCCCCCCTCTTGGTGAAAAATCCCAGATTGTTCATGTTCGTGTACAAACAATTGCAGACTCATCTCACCATGTTCGTTGGTTACATGTAATACGAATACGTAGTTTTGTCAGTTGACGTTCTCCTTGGTTGGTTGGGCATGAACCTTCCCGTTGTAGTTGCTTCACGACCAATTGAAGCTCCAAAGATGTGAAGCACTGGATTATCTGGATTCCCATGAATTACTTTCCCAGATTTGGATGATAAAACCCATTGTTGCTTAAGAGAGGCTTCCCATACTCGAAACAATGGGTTTTATCATCCAAATCTGCGGCGCCTGAAGGTGATCCTTCCTGCACCTCTGAGTTTCATCGGAGGTGACCAGGGCCACCAGGGACCGCCGCCAATTTTCCGTGGTCAACCAGCTGTAATGTTGATTAAAGAATTGCCACCCAAATTGGTTCATATCATGATCTTATGATCTTATGGTATGAATGAATTAAAATAATTAAACTGATGTCCAGTTTTGATGGCTCAAGCTCCAAAATGTCCAAATTTTCTGGGCTAATACAATATTTTTGAAGCCCAAGTCTTGATGGCTTCTCCGTTTTTGCTCCGGGCAGCCGCACCAATTTCCTGTCCTTCCTCTGTGGCTGCCCGGTCTTCCAGCCACGCCAAGATGGCCGCCTCCGTGCAATGAGCATCCAGATCAAGCCACGAATGAACACTCTCAATTCAAAGTCTCAACCACCCGGACTTTTTGTCTTGTTATATTGTTCAATGCGTGTGTGTATATATATATATAATATAATTATATATATACACATTTTGTCTAGAGGATTTACGGATTTACTCGTGAAAAACAGATTTCTGCAGATCTTTCAGCCAGCAGACATTCTGGTCTACTTGAGGGTAACCCATCATTTCACCGTTGTTGTCGGTTAAACGCTTCAGTTTATTAAGGGTCAAGCAAGGCTTATTCCGGGAGGCTGCAACCCTGCAGATGTTCCCTCAGAATCATCCGAATGACAATCGCCAATGATAATAAATGATAATAATGATAGGGAAAATAATCAACAAACACATCTGTGTTTGGTCAACACATGATATCCAATACTTGGCGACATATGCTGCGAGATGTTGCTTCACAAATAAGGAGATGGCACCAGCAAAACAATGAGAAGTTCATGGACAAACATGCTGATAGAATTTGAGTGAATTTCATGTCGCAAACAGAACACAGATGACAGATTAGAATAAAATCACTTGTGGATTCCTATACCATCCAGTTTCTGACAATCCATGCACTGTTTTCTTTTGGGGAATCCACAATCAGCGACCACCCGGTGCCTTAGAGCCTGGGAGATCCTTGCGGGCTGCAACGTGGGGCACCCTGGTCGATGTTTTTGCCATGGTCGGGTCATGGCGGGTCCTTTTCTTCAATATGGTTTCTACTAACTCCTGGACCCCTGGACTGAATATCTGTAGCCATGAAATCCCATGAAATATGTACCAGCTGCAGGGCTAAAACTCACCAAGCTCAAGGATGGGGTTCCAAATGTGTCTAATCCCCAATTCACTCTATCCAAATGTCACAAAACGGGATGCGTCAGGTGGGTGATCTCTTCACAGCAAACGGCGTCCTCGGTCTGGTTGCCCATGCCATCCTCATTCCGACTGGCGCTTCGGCGCAAGGTGTGCCAAGTGTGCCACGGCAGCCGCCTGTGACACCACAAATGTGCAGATCCTTTTTGGCGATTGCGTGGTAGATCCACCATGTTGGTTAATATGGTTAATATGGTCAAACTAGATCAAATTAATTCAAATTATATACATGAATCCATTTGTTGGTTGGTTAACCCCCCTTCTTGTGGCAAAAAAAACATGAACAATGTAGTTGTTTTATTTCTGGCACAACGAGATGCCTCCAGGGAATTTTTGCCACCAAAGAGCCTCGCCCATGCACTGCACCTGGCTAGGAAGTCCATCGTCAAGCATGATTTTACTGTCATACAGCTGATTTATGCTTATAGATCGTATAGCTGATTATCGATGCTGATTTTGTGACTTCCACCTTCAATCCCAGCTGGTCCTACACAAAATGATCCACAAATCCAGCACCCCACCTCCAAAGGAAAAGGTGGACAGGTGCCGCACGCACCTTGGTGGAAGAGCTAGCCACACTGTCTACTGGTTGATGCAGGGTCACAAATTGCCAAAAATGGCTTCGACAGGAACTGATTGCAAGAAAAACCATTGTTTCCTTCTTGTGTTTCTTTCATTTGAATTCAACCCACCGAACGAGCTTTTTGAACATAGCCAGCAAACTCCTCACTAAGTCACTACCAGTCGTACTATCATCAGGCCTTTTTTTTCGCGCGCACGTTATCCACATCCGCCAGCACAACCGCTGCTGGATGTCTGCAGTGAAACACTGAAAAAAAACGACTTCCAGCTGGGACATTGAGGTTGCAAAAATCATGCCAATGTACTGACTATCAATCATGCATATTATATATATACATATATACTGTATATATATATAATTTCTGTGTGGTACGATATCATGGACCATCTCAATAGAAGCTCCAAAAGTTAGACGCGCTTCAGGAGTCTCAAGAAGAGGTCACGGTGTTCCGGCCTCGTGGATTCCACCCGTTTACTCGGTGAGTTTACTCACGGCATGGTGTGGCAAGTGTCAAGAAGCATGCCGGAGTTCAAGGTCGTTTATTCAATTTTTAGGTGGTTCAAAAATGTTCAAAAGATCTTTAGATATCTTTAGACCCTTCTCACTTTAGCAATTTGGCAAGTTGGGGAAAGTACCCCAGAAATATCCAGAGATCCCCAGAACAAGATGGAGACTAACAATAACACCAAAATCTAGGCTGGGTTTGAACATCTTGACCCATACCCAGATTGGGTGAATAAAATCCCACTCCTGAGACCGGGAAGCAGAATTCGATTATTCTTTTTGGGAAAACAGCTTGTCTTTCAATGGGTTAATTTCCACTTCCTTGGTTGCTTAAGGTAGGGAAAACTCCTGTTCAAAATCCTCACTTTACACTGCACCTCAAATAAAATAGATGAAGTTTGACCGTTCCCATCAAAATACTCCATATATTGAAAGCGGGTAATATGGAATTTATCAAGTCCAAGATTTTGAAACCACCAATATGTAGATGTAAACAATATGTATATGTATATACATATACATATATATATATATATGTATCCATATATATATATACATACATACACACATATATATATATATACATATGTGTCATGTGTGCATATAATTGCATATATATATAGATACGTATATCTGATTTGTATATAAAACATGCTATACCTATATATATATATATAATACATAATATGTGATGCCTATAGTATGTTTATATACAATATGGTGTACAATAATGTATAATTATATATGTAATATTATATTAATATGCCGTTATATATCTATACAAGTACATCATCATGATCATCATGTGTACTGAACCCACCGCCATTCCGAGTCCCTCACCGGCACTGGATGGCCCGAAACATCTCCTCCACCTGACGTCCGGTGATCTTCGTATCCCCTCGGAGCCACAAACATCGGCTTACCATCGTCACCATTGGCTGTTTTGGGATGCACTAAGTTTGAGCCATACTAGATCTTCTTTTTTTAAGAGTCAAGTTTCTCTTGTATTGGCTGTCCTTTCCTGGATTCTGAACCAGGAACATTTAGTACAAAAAACATCCAAACACCATCAAAAACATGCTGCAACTGGCCAGAAATCTGTAGTTTGGGCAGTTTGGGCGCCTCTTCCTCCTCCCGAAGCTCTCTGAGGACACCCATATCCTCAGGTCATCCCATCTGTGCCATCGTACCAGATCAACCAGATCAACCAGCTAGTACCAGGATGTACCAGGTATACCACCGCTCATGTCGAAAAAAATCAAGTTTTGTCATGTTTAGCCTGAGTTTTGGCCACTGCTCATCTTGTCCCAAAACGTTCCACAAGGGCCACTCGCCACAAATCGCAGCATTTGCAGCAAGCCGCGTCGTAGCCGGTGTCCCGAAGCACCTGGTTGTACTCCGAAAGGCCTTGATGTTCAAGCTCCTGCAAGCAGAGTTGTGTCATGGTTCTTTCTCTGAAGCCCAAGCCAAACAAGCCAAATGAACTCCGCCCAAACCTGCAAACTGAATCAAACTGAGCTATGCTTTTTTTCTGAACCCCAAGTGCAAAACTTGACCCTCTACAACTGCGGCTGGGGGCCTAATGCTATGGGTGGTGCAGACTCGAACCTGCCTTGTCCAGTGTCCCAAGATCGGAGCCAGTTGACGCAGTCGCTGTCTCTCCTCCCAGGTCCACACCAATGACACTGCTTGTGGGGAAAAACCCTGTTAGTTCAATCCGCAAACCCACAAGAATTCGTGTGAACACACACACAGGCACACCTGAATCCTGCAAGGGTGGCAAAGGTGCGAGGGGCAACCTGGACGAAACGATCAGATGCATTGGCAACCCTGACATGTGGGCGGGCCAAGACATAAATCCTTAGATCCATATAGAATGGTAAACTTCTCAAATTTTACCCCCAACTGGAAGTTTGCTATTGGGTCTATATCGTACATTAGTGGCTATTCATTTGGAGATGAATCATGGACAATGAATCAGCATTTCAAATGGGTCAATTGTTGTTGATGGATTACAACATTGGGGTCCCGCAAAAAATGAATCCCAGGGCAATAAGATGCAATAAGTAGCTGATGCCGCTGCATGCTTTGAAAAGTAAGCCCTGCACCTGTGCTGTTGACCCACGAACAGACCATCGCCAAGCAAGTTCCGGCGTTGTAGCAGTCTTATGATACCTCGCCAAAGCTCGCTCCAGCGTCCTGAAATACTTGAATTCGAGCCCGAAAATGTCCAAAATGCCTTGAGAAGCAAGAGAAATACCCCGACACGCGCCATCTTTCGGCGATGCCGCTGAAAGTACAACAACAGCAGCAGGAAGTATTCCGGAACCGGTTTAGGCCTTTGAGCCTCCAACTCCGCCTTCTTCACTTCCGCCGCTATGCTCGCCTGTTGCGTTTCTGCCGTGGCCGCGATTTTCTCCCGCTCCGTTTGGTGGTGCTCCTCTACCACCCGCTTCACCAACGCTGCCACACACGCCGAGCGCTGGGTCTTGTTCTCCTCCGAGATGCGTACACGGGCCGTGACCCCATGCTGCCTTAGACGTTCCACCTCCACGGTGGCAGTGGCTTCCAGTTTCTTGACCTCAACAGCCAATTTGGCCACCTCCACGATAGCTTGCTGGCCATCCACTTTCTCGTCGCAAAGCTCCGGTTGCTTGTACTGTTCACAATAACCACAGCTGCTGCAGCTTTCGAGCTCGCAATCATTCCGGACTTCAGCAACTTTGAAATCTGGTGGAGTGTTCAGCATTGCACAGCGAATGGCTGCATCTCGCTACCAGGCCGCGAGCAAAAACATGTCTGTGTGCTGCTGCTTGGTAAGCTGTCACAGCGTGCTGGGCTATATTTCAGTGGGGAACTAGTTGGTGGTTCCAACCCATGGAGAACACATGGTACACTCTGGTAGACCAACTGAGACACACTCACCCCAAGTGGCGGTAGGGGTGGATGGAGGAAAAATGAAAGCAGGAACCAGGGAGGTTTACTCATTTTCTTGTTGCATGCGGTCCGAGTCTTTTCAAGACCTGGGCACAACCCTGTGTAATTAACTGTGAGCCGCTGGAAATCTAGGCATTGTTTTTCTGCCCTTGCACGAACCCTGGAATTGAGATGAACGGCTTCCAAGCAAAAGGTTGCGCTGGCCCATGACTTCCAGGAACTCACTTGCTGATTTGTGTTTTCAACGGGGAAAGCTATTACAACACTTCGCGGAATCCCGAGAAGGGGTTAATGGTGTCCTTACTGAAACAAAACACGGTGGATAAATTTTGGAGGCTCCCCAGGCCGGCTTTAAGAAGCTGATTCTGAGAGTTTCACAGCGCAAAGATCGTCAGTAGAAAGCTGAACTTTGAGCTGCGCAACCTGATAAAATGGCTGGAAAATTGGCTGGGCAATCCAATAATTTGGGACGAATCCAACAACAAATTGAAGGTTGAGGCTGTGAAAACAACTAGTTGTCCTTAAATCGGCTTGAAGAACTGCGAAAAATCCAGCAGATTCGGACAAAGCAAACAACATGTTCAAAGTTTGATCAACAAAGACAGCGCCTGGTCTGCATCAGGCCCGCCCAGGCCGGGAACTCTTGATGCTGAGTTTGATGACGTTTGCTTCATGATGTGTGATTGTTCGATATTGTTCAATTACTTGTGGATCCTGACTCTGGATCCAACAAAGTCTGTCTATGCATTTCCATGCCACATTGCTTTGCCTTTGTGGGTCCACCAATACTCAAGGTTGGTTCACGTATATAAGCCTCACAAGGGCATGGGTTTGGGTTCAAGCGCCAATGCCATCCCACCAATTGGGCCAATGCATTCACACAAACTCACCTTAAAGTTCAATAAAGTCCAATGCCGATTTACATTCATGGGCGGCCGGAAGAGGCAAGAATCCCATTCTTATCATGTTGAAATTGCCATGAAATCTGCTGATTCTGTGTTCCTTGGCGATCTTCATGACGCTGCCGGCAACGCCAGCATTTCAGCTGGGCCCAAAAGATGCGGTCTGCAGTGCTTGGATTTGGACACGACTCTCACCAAATCAACGTCTACCTTTCTAATCTTGTGAAACAACACCGAAGACATTATGTTCATGTGGCTTTATAAAATTTCAATAATTTATCCTGATTAGATAATCCACAGGAAAGTCTCAACCTGAAACCATGTTTCTTAGCTCCAAGGGGTGCAACCGGTGCAGACATTCTCCCTGTAACCCATTCTGGGAGATTCACTGCTGCCAACCCCTAACCCTGGAGGGCATGCTACATGGTCCTCGGTCATCTTCTCACCCACCGAAGACATGATATGCCTTGGGCCCCAAGGCGCGCAAGGCTGCTATCCCTTGTGCTGCAAATAGGGGAGCCAAACAACGGGAACATCCTATGAACAACACATTGGTAACTCTCTTGTATGGCACCTGAGAAACACTAGTTGGGCTCCGTCCGTCCCATCATTTTTTGGGGGAACTGTCTTAAGTCTTATATTGACATATATATATATATATAGTATGATGTCTTGTAATTATACGTGTATATACAGTGTATGTATATATGTGTATGTAATTGTATGTATTTAGAGAGAGGGAGAGTAATTGTATGTATATATTTAGAGAGAGGGGGAGAGCCCCCCAAAAAAAACCTAAAACATCCTAAAAACTAGGGGAGATGGCCCCAAGGTATCCCAAGATGGCCATCAACGAATATGGAAAGTTGATTTTCCCAGCCCTCTTGGCGAATCGGTGATGTTTCCTAACATCAAGGTGGCCATCCATCGTCCAAGTTGCTTCAGATCTGCAATCTTGATGGTGGGCAAAGGGCTCTCTCGAAGCTGCTTCGTCGTCAACTGGCCACTGGGAAGGGATCACATGCCCCAGAGGTATGCTTGAAATATGTCCGTGGTTTATCTGGTACGGGTTTCAAAAGCCAGTAAAGTCACAGGTTTACCAGCATTGTCCCCTTGACAATTGACTTTTTTTGGGTGTACCCAGGTTCAGACACACCCTTTGGGGCAAAAAATGTGCAAGCCTTCAATCCAATAATTACATAGATATACATAGATTATACATAATTATATGTATATATATATGTATAATATATATATAATATACATATGTATGCATCATTATATATATATAATTATATATATATGAGTGATTTTGGGCTATTGACTTTCAAGTCATCTGCAACAAAACAGTTGTCAAAGCAGGAGTGCATTTTCATGCATTTTCCAATTTTTCCATATTTTCCCAGCTCAGAAAATCAGGGGTCAAACCATCAACCCCTTTCGGTGCCTTGTCGAAGAAGTGCAGCAGGCCAATCTGCGACAAGACAGTGCCCAGGAGGGGTCAGTATTCATGGTCCTGATGATGACAGATGTGGGTGTTACATGGTGTTATACTGTTCAAAAAAAGGGGAGCTTCGGCTGTTCGGATTTTGTGCTACGACCTGTGTGTGTGTGTGCGTGATAGTATCACAAGGTGCTAGCCTACAAAGTTGGATTTCCGGGATCCTCGAATTCCCTCAGAGTATGTCATAGTTTGGGGTTGTGCCCCGTTTGATCACCAGAAAAGTAATGGCCTTCATACCTTCCATTTCCTTCGCCACATCCACAGACTTTGTGGCCTGATAAGTCAGCGAAACCGCAGCGCAGGGGACTCCGGGAGGACGGATCAGAATTTCAGACATCGGACCAGAGATGTGAGTCAGTTTCTAGGATCTCTCCAAAAACTAAGCGACATGGAACCCATGTAAAAATATGTAGACGACGGTTGGCCCGAGAGCGAGGTGTATAGGTGTTCAGATGTTTTAAAACCTTACAGAAATATGTTCATGAGAATGTTGTTTGAGATCCTGTGAATATGTTCATTATGTGTGGATGTCAAGATAAGAAGATGTGAAGATGTAAGGATTTTTAATTGCAAGAGACAGAGAAGGTACGCTGCATAGAAGATGTTAGAAAATACAAAAATACCGATGTGCTGATAAGCTCTCAAACACAGACATACGCAGGCAGAGAAACATGTTTACACGTATATACACACAGACACACACACACACTCACACGCACAGAAGCTTCAACACACAGAAGCGTTTACACACAGAAATTTTTACACACAGAAGTTTTTACACACAGACGCTTTTACACACGGTCCCTTTCACACACAAACTCTTTTACACACAATCGTTTTTACACAAACACTTTGACACACAAATGCTTTTACAAAACACACATGCTTTTACACACAGCCGCTCTTTTACGCGGACCCGTTTACACACAAACGCTTTTACACACAACCCTTTTACACACAAACACTTTTGCGCACAGATACTCCGCCGGACCAACCAAAGTCGCAAAAAACCATCAGTTTTTCACACTCGAACCTCATTTCGTGCAAAAGGGTTGCCACCGAGGCTTCCAATTTTACATCAGTTTTTGATGATCGAACCTCATTTCGTGAGAAAGGGTTGCCGCGGAAGCGCCAAAATCACAATTTTACATCAGTTTTTGACGATCGAACCTCATTTCGTTCGAAAGGGTTGCCGCGGACACTTCAAAATCGCAATTTTACATCAGTTTTTCACGCTCGAGCCTCATTTCGTGCGAAAGGGTTGCCGCGGAAGCGCCAAAATCACATTAATAATTTTACATCAGTTTTTGACGATCGAACCTCATTTCGTGCGAAAGGGTTGCCGCGGACACTTCAAAATCACAATTTTACATCAGTTTTTGACGCTCGAGCCTCATTTCGTGCGAAAGGGTTGCCGCGGAAGCGCCAAAATCACAATTTTACATCAGTTTTTGACGATCGAACCTCATTTCGTGCGAAGGGTTGCCGCGGAAGCGCCAAAATCACAATTTTACATCAGTTTTTGACGATCGAACCTCATTTCGTTCGAAAGGGTTGCCGCGGAAGCGCCAAAATCACATTAATAATTTTACATCAGTTTTTGACGATCGGAAAAAAAACCTCATTTCGTGCGAAAGGGTGGCCATTTCGTGGCGCCTTGTCGGCGCCGCCCGCGGCCTAAAGAGAGAAAAGAAAAAGAAGGAGAGAGACCGTGACAGAGGGCAAGAGGGCAAGAGGGCAAGAGGGCAAGAGGGCAAGAGGGCAAGAGGGCAAGAGGGCAAGAGGGCAAGAGGGCAAGAGGGCAAGAGGGCAAGAGAGAGAGAGAGAGGGAGAGGGAGAGGGAGAGGGAGAGAGAGAGAAGATGTGAAGATGTGAAGATGTGAAGATGTGAAGATGAGAAGATGAGAAGATGAGAAGATGTGAAGAAGAGAGAAAGAGAGAGAAAGAGAGAGAAAGAGAGAGAAAGAGAGAGAAAGAGAGAGAAAGAGAGAGAAAGAGAGAGAAAGAGAGAGAAAGAGAGAGAAAGAGAGAGAAAGAGAGAGAAAGAGAGAGAAAGAGAGAGAAGATGTGTGAAGATGTGTGAAAGATGATCTGTGTAGATGTGTGAAAGATGATCTGTGTAGATGTGAAGATGAAAATGAGAAGATGTGAAGATGTATAACAGACTTCACTATTAGAAGAACCCTTCGCTCAGACGCTCTCGAAAAATGATTTCCCATTGCAAATGTCATTTCAGGAGGGGAACAAATAACCCATTTTGGGGTTACGACACAACCATTGACAGGACAGGACCCACACATATTCAGCAGGGCACCTCAACCTTCTCCATTCGTTTCACGTAACCAAGGAAGTCTGGGAATTGCACATAAGTTTGGTCCTGCAACGGTGCAGCGGCGGCGGATTGGTTGATGGCGGGATTCCCAGTTGAAGTGCAATGATCATAAGAATACCCACGAAAATACCGGCACTTCTCATGGTAACAATTATACTAGGAAGTATGGTGGGGTAGATAGTTGGTAATGTCATCGTCTATACATCAAATAACCCTACTAAGGGGCTCCAAAGAAACTAGATCCAGTTTCTGCCAGCATATTCCACAATAAGAGAAAGGCATCAAATAGGATGACCAAATCACAATTTGCTGATTATTTTTTCTATATATATATATATTGTATATCAACAATCTATATCAATTTGTAATGCCACGGAAGCTCATGCGTTTCCTGTTGGGAAAATGATCTACACATTCATGGTGGGAATTCTTGGGTTTTTCCATATTTAAGTTATAATCTACTGGAGGATCTGCAAGGTACTTCTTCCCATCTTTCACCATTTTCATCATCAACCAACATCCTGCTAGGGGAAAAAAGAAGGGCCAGTTTGGTCTACTACTGATATATGTATATATATATATAATCATATGTATATATATATTTATATGTATATAATCGTTTATTATCATCTACCGACAGTATTGGTTGGTTTGTGGAGCCTCCATTCGTAGGAAGCTGGACATGTCAGGTCCTTCTTCTCTGCCTCGGCCCTGAACTCTCTCAGCTGTGCTTCCGAGGCCGCCAGGCCCAGACTTCGCATCACCTCAGGCGGCTCGACACCGATGGCTGTGTTCTGTCCCCCCAATGGGATGTTCTTGGGGTATTTTCATATGAATGGGATATGAATGAGATACTATCATGAGATATGAATGATATGAGTGCGACATTAAATTAAGATGTACATGATGTACCCTGGATAGCTATTTTGGGGGTGCCCCCCCAATTCAAATAGTGATCTGTGATAATCTGGTAAAATCGCACGCCCCAATGCCCCCAATTTAAACAGCACAGGGGCCCAGGGGGTTATTAATCCGAGGTTGACATGAAATGCTGTAAAAAGGACGCGTTTTGTTCTCACAATAATTTTGAAGGTTTCCAGTGGTGACTCCCTTGAGCAGTGTGTGCGAGTCTGTGTGAAACGATCAATATAGTTGTAGTTTGATGACTGGAAGGAATCGTGGTGTCTCCATTGTGGCCGCTGATTTTTAGCTTCTGGATTTTCCACTTCCAGCGCAATGATTGCAGCACGTGAAGAGATGAAGCAAATATGGCTGTTTATGAAAATAGGGTATATATACCATGGTATACCCACCAAACTGACCATTTGTAATCATTTATATAAATCAAAGTAGTGATGGTTAACCACTGGATGTAGGTAGCGCCCTACCATTTCACAAAGACAAAGCCCATATGAATTTCTTGGCGTCCAACGGTTCCGATCTCCTTGATCTTGATGCCAGAGCCATCCTGCAGGGTTGCAGCCTCCTTCCTGGCTTCATAGCATTAACTTTCACCCTGTATTATATTCCCGGATATGAATGGCTATGGATGGTCATTATGATCTCAAAGTCCCCATTTGCCAAAAGCCTCTCCTCGCTGGATCCTGTCCTGGTCGAAGAGTTTGAAGACTTCCTCGACCTCTTCATCTGGAACTGCCTCGGCTCGATCGGCGCAGATTTGCAGCTGCTAAGGTTGCGCTGCTAAGTGTCTGACCATGATGGTCAACCTCGGATGGCACCCACAAGATTGGTATTCAAACACTTTGCCACTGCTGGTAGCTGCAAACATTCAATTCATGCACCAGTTGAATGTGACAGATTCTACTGATAGATCTGAGAGGGTGAAAGATTCAAAGACTTAAGACTTCTATCAAGTTGTCTCACATTCATGGCACAACTGCGCCGCGCTGATGCCGCGCCTCACTCCGAGTCAGCTGTCCTAGCAGTGAGCAGGGGGCTGCAAATTAGTAGTTCTCTTCCGAAAACCTACAAAGATCTACAAAAGTCATATAAGCATTGCAGTCACCAGTCAACAGAAGTTGGCGTACTGGACGGCTCCTTGGCTCAAGATCCGCCAGCTGTCCCCCCATCAGGTCTTGAACCGCAACAGCCCAAGGGCGGCAAGTGCACAAAACACTGATCAGATGAAATCTGCTCGAGACTCGCATGAGTTAGCACGAAAGCTATGAGTTTTGCAAATTCAAGTACCAACATTGACTGGCTTATGCTTCTCAAATCATCAGAAATGATGAGAAATGCTAAGAAATTCACTCTACATTGCAGCACCCATCCCCCATCTGTTGGTACAGGTAAGAGAACAAATCACATTT
The DNA here is from genome assembly GCA_947184155.2 of Cladocopium goreaui. NCBI lineage: Eukaryota > Dinophyceae > Suessiales > Symbiodiniaceae > Cladocopium > Cladocopium goreaui. The sequence goes on along the minus strand of CAMXCT020006664.1, from coordinate 182,398 downwards.
GAAACATGTTGAAACCATCTAACGATATAGCATTTTTTACTTGGGGATTCAACCAACCACCCTGACAGGAGATGGTTAATGGTAAAAATAACCCAAAACCAGATTCTTACTCGGTAAAATCCATTTGAACCCCATGAAATGTCCATTCAAACTCATTAAAACATCATTTTTCCGGCGCCTTTTCTCATCGCATCACACTGGGACATGTCAGGCCCATCTTCGTGGGTCGCATCTCATCGGGGAGCCCAGGCCCGGCCATCGTCCAGCGAAGCTCGGCGGACGGAGGACAGGGTGCCCAACATGTCTTTGCTGATGTCCGTCTGTGCCTGGCCAAAAAACATCTGTGCCTGCAAGTATGATCTGTTGATATATGTTATATTGTGATAGACACGTATAGATATAGATATATAGATATAGATATAGATATAGATATAAATATATACATGTATGTATGAGTTATAAATAAGTGTATATAGATGAGATAAGATTAGACAAAATGAAGCTAGATAAGATTGGAATTAAAAAACAGATTATGGACAGAGATGGAGAGATATACGGACATATAGATTGATAGAGATATAGATGTATTATATCCTTCCGGGGCAGAAGTTCGCCCAAAGTTTGATTGGGGGTTCAGTTACTTTGTGTTTAGTGTAGGATTTATTTAAGGTTGTATTAGGGCTTATTTAGGGTGTGTTTAGTCAATGTTTGGTGCTATTTAGGATGTTTTAGGGTTGTTTTAGGGTTGTTTTAGGGTTTCTTTAGGACTAGTTATGGTTGATTTAGGGTTGGATCAGGGTTTGTTTACAGTTTATTTAGGGTTGGGTTATTTTTGGGTTCTTTGTTTACGGTTCGAAACACTGCACATTACGGAGAATATGTTTAAAACATAGTTTAAAAGGTGATTTTTGTACCATCTTAGGCAAGTGTAAAAATGCAATTAGACGTTTAATATCAATGTTTTGCATAGACACACACACACATATATATATATATATTTATTTATACATACGCATAAAATATCAAAGGATATGTCATACAAAGCTTGGTTGTAGATTCCCCTACGTAGTCTATGAAAACCCATGAGAACAACAAAACCCTCACCTTAAACACAACTGCAAAAAAAGGTATGCTGGAGTTGAACATGGGATCATCAATTGGGATGGTGAATGAGTCTCGAGTATATATATATATATAATGTTATATATCATATAACATATATTATATATTATACTATATATTATATAGTATATATTATATATTATATGTTATATGTTATATGTTATATATTATATGATATTCATTATATATTATATACTATAAATTATATTATATACTATATTATATATTTTATACTATATATTATATATTATATACTATATATTATATATTATACACTATATATTATATATTATATACTATAAATTATATTATATACTATATTATGTATTATATACTATATATTATATATTATATACTATATATTATATATTATATACTATATATTTTATATTATATACTATATATTATATACTATATATTATATATTATATACTATATATTATATATCATATATTAAAAATAATATGTTGTATATTTTATATTTTATATCATATATTAAACATAATATATTGTATATTATATATTATTTAAATTATATTAAATACTATATAACATATTACTTTATATTCTCTATTATGTATTATGTATTATGTATTGTATATATATATATTATATATTATACATTGTAATATACAATACATTATACGTGATACATGATATATTATAGATCTTATGTATATATATATATTTGGAAGACAGGGGAAATCAAGCTGAGGACTTCACAATTGGTACATAGGTATTATTGCATGTCTTGTATATGTGTGTATACGTATATATATATATACATACATATATATATACATAGTTTGGTATCATGATGTGTCATGATGTGTCATTATGTGTCATTGTTATCATATTGGTTGAGAGACCATGACCATCTCGGTTCGAAACATCTGTTTAATTAAATTGTGTCACATTTCACCAGGGGCGAATGGGGATGTTTTTTTCCTGGTGACCCCCTTTGGAGCCACATCGCCATCGCCTGTGTTGCTTGAAGCATCTCCGACTTTGCGACTTGCTCCTGGTGAACTGAAGGAGCTTCCAACGACTTTCATCCGAACTTTGGGAAAAAATCTTCATGGAACCAGCCGCCAGTAGAGTCAGGGAAAACTCTGGAGTTCTCTTGTCATTGGCTTGTCCAAGACTAGAGGATTCCCCCAAAGTTCAATGGTTCAAAGATCAACATTTGATAATAATGGTTTAAAATGGTTTATAATGGTTAATAGTTGATGGTTAATAGTGAATGGTTAATAGTTGATGGTTCAAAACCTCAGTTTCCCATTATTTCATCGCCACTGCGAAGCCCTTTTCATGTTTTTGGTTTTTTTTGGGCCCGTCTGCCAGCTTCAACTTCAGCCTCTGCTGCAGCTTGTGCTGCACGTGCTTGAATGGCATCTGCCTGTGCCTGCGACCCGCTGGCACCAGAAATGGGTTTATCCTCAATATATGGCCATAAAATTGCCATGTAAATTGGGGACATTATGGGAAAATGATGTTTAAAAACAATCTGTCATCAAACGTTGGGGTATTCCATTTCGAGACAGATACATTTCTCAACTTTGATGACTCACTTGAGATCATTAGTTTGGTGGTTTCTTTTAAAGCAACGTTGAATCTCTCGGACCATTAATGTGAGAATCAGGATGAAGCGTGAAGACGTCGGGCTTTAACCTGGGCCAACAAAAAAGGACTTGGTCAATGACAAGTCACCAGAAATGAACAAATATATGAGGAAAACCATGACACAGCTATCTCTAAGACGACCTGCTGGATACGAACTGTGTTGTAAACCCAAAACCCAAAGCCGATTCCAAGTTTATGAGTACCATTTGTACTACAAACCATCCCCAAGTGAGGGGTTGATCAGTTTATCCCATTTTATCCCATGGTTTATGGATGTTTGAGCATTGGATCTTCCCATCACTTTCCCGACCTGTCGCAGCTCATCTTGCATCTCCTTCAGTTCTTTCTGGGCCTCAAGGAGTCACCGCCCTCGATACCCTGTGCTTCCTCAAGGAGTTCAAAGCTGGACGCTTCCCAACAAGTCTCAAATCATCAAATCCAGTGTTTCCTCGAGAAATTCCAAGCCTTTTTTGGTGAAAAATCCATGTTGTTTTCTTATTCGTAGCTAAAACTTCGATGCCTGCCAGGCCTGCGAGACCTGGGTTTTGGCCGTTCTCACTGCGGAAATGGCCTCGCAGGTATTCTATAATACATCATAAGTATAATCTACGCAATTATTCGATAGATATATGATATGATATATGATATATTAAAAATTATATATGATATATGATATATGATATGATATGTATGTATAAATTACAACGACACTACGATGTATACTTGTGATATATTATGATTAATTATGCATATATCTATACTTTCTTGATGGCTATGTGAATGGGTGTGGTGTTATCCAAAAAAAGATAAATAAAAAAGAAGAGTGACGAGGAGTTTAAAACCAGATACTGACAAGTCAAAAACTGTAGGGATCATTCCAATACCATCACCTTAGATTTTAATCCTTTTCACATGAACAGAGCACCCAATCTCAGCCAACTGCGTCAGCTGCAGTTTCCCAGTCCCGACCTGATCTTCGACCTTTTGCTCTCTGTCCTGCAGCTGCCTTGCCGCAGCATCCGCATCCTTCAGCTTAAGCTCTGCCTCCCGCGGCTGTGACCCGGTGACCCAGTGACCGGGGGGAAGCCCTGGTGGCAGGGGCCTCCTTTAACCTCTTGTCCGCCGAATCCGCTTCAGCAGTCTGGCGCGAGGTGGGAACCCGTGCAGTCTCCCAGTTTCTTGGGCCTCTTTGGTCTCATTGTGTTTCTATACCGAAACACCATGTTCAAGTTGAGGTTGACGCGAAATTCTGGAGGCTTGGGCCTTTGCTTGCAATTTTGAGGCCTGGCTTTCCTCCTGCGAGCAATCTGCAATTATATAAACATGACCTCTCGAGAGGCTTCAATGAGTCAAATGACGCCACAAATTATGCTGTCCTGTTCCTTTACTTGCTTCAGCTGCTTGTTAAGATTCAGAAGCTGCTGTTGCAAAGCCTCGTGAGATGGTAATGCTTCGCATCTGAATCCCAACAAATTCGTGTCACCCCCAATAAACCCTGACTCTTCATTGCGGATGTTCACCCCAAAATAGTCAAACATCATTCAAATTGGCACCCTCCATTGTAAATAAACTGATTGGGGGGTTATTAGTCCTGAGTTCACATTAAAACAAAATCCAACACCAGCAATTTCCCAACGTTTTCCGATCTCTGAGGCATCTCTGGGGAATCAACCACCTGTTGCTGGTAGAAGCTCCTTGGGAAGGTCCATGACCAACTCGGGTGTGTCTGGCCGCTATCATAGGGAACGGAAAATGATGATCACCCAGTGGAAGGGTGTATCATGGTGTATCATATTTTCACCCAAACCCACAGCTCTTGAGGATGCCTGTGTTATGACCGTTAAGATCCCCACGCAGCAGAAACGGTTGGCTGATAAGCGGGCCTGAAGCACGGGCCAAGGGGCCCCCATGCTGCAGCTCTTCAGCTTCAACCGTGTGACTTGCCATGGGGCTCCGGGCATTTGAGCTGCAGGCCATTGGATCGGGCTCTGATATGAAGCTGACATGGGCATCATCTGGGGGACTTCCATGCCACGAAGATTGCCTTCCATTGGCATCTGCAGCCTTGGCGCATCAGACCCTGCCCATCCATGCCCCGAAAGTCTCAGCTGAGAGCCCAGGACGCAGAGACGTAGCCGGGCATCTGCATGGAGGGTTGCAGGAACCTGCAGCTTTTTTAAAGTCGCAATGGGGCCAATGAAGCTGTCTTGAACTAAGCAGTTGGAAATCTTCGCGCAGAATGTGCAGGGAAATCTTCGCATAAATCATGATAAATCTTGCATGTTCAAAGTGCATCTGTGGATGTTGTCCATGTTCCAGCTAGATGTGTCTGGTGTCAAAATTGAAGGTCCGTGAGAAATTGCAGCTGGACGTGACCATGTGTAGGATCTCTTTAGATATATATATATATACATATATACATATATATATATATACATATATATATATACATATATATGACATTATTAATGTGTTTCAAACATTTTATATATTATATAACCATGCCTATCTATATCTATATCTATATCTATATCCACATCCATATCTATATCTATACCTATATATTTATATAATATATATATATATATAATCATGCCTATCTAATATATTTTGGGGTGCTGAGGTATCCCCATGCATGACCCATCGATGATCAAGGCGCATCGGCTGCATGGGCTGCATGGGCTGCACGGGCATCTGCATAGGCACAGCTGGTTGCATCGTCTCTAGAGGCGATTCGGCCTGGGAGACATGACGAACTGTTACCATCAAAAATGGTGGATTAACACACCAAACTTTGTGGATTTGACTAATTTCACTGACGAAATCTTCTGGATCTGCACAAGGAACCTAGGACTAGGGAAAAAATAGGGGGTAACGATGGTTTTGCTTCCAAATAGAAGGCGTTTCTGTAGATTTTCCGTGACACCAACTATTTTCCTTGAAACCAACTGAAATAAACATAGATATTTTGACGGTGGATTTTCCAACGAGTCAGCTGGGATTCTCCGCTTTTGAGCTGGTACCCCTGTATGAATCAACCAGTGGGCGAAGGATGAGCCATGACAAACACCCTCCTATCCCATCCCATTCTACTGATTGGTGAATAGGTGTACCATGGTGTACCTTGGTGAATAGATGTACCATGGTGTACCTATTCACGGGTTATTAATACAGTAACATAATCCCTTGTAAATTGGGAAGTACAATCAAATATATCCAAGTATACCAAATTAACAACGGTATTTTTCATTGCTCATCCATGGACCGGATTGAAGGGCCGCTGAGTTTGAAAGGCGCAGACAATGATCATCAATGATCCATAACTCAGAGTAGAATCCCTGGGTTCACCGCCGAACTGCCCAGTTCTGCAACCAGGATACTGGCTTTGTGATCCCTGACTGCAGCATCGCACTCCTCAGACTGAGAATCGTCGGTCGCTGCCGACTTAGGGTCCTTACCTAGAGATCTCCATGCCAGAAATCAAGATAAATCAAGTCTAGATTCAGGTTTGTCCAAGAAAAAATATTTTTGCAACACAAAATTCCGGTGGTTTATCATCATCTTCCCACGTAAAACATAGAAACATTGCCCCTTGGGGTGTATAATGCGTATACGGTATACATTTGTGAATTGTTTTTTTTTAGTGGACAAAACCGCTCACTGAGGCCCAAGACACATCCGGGATCAGGGCCTGCGTGCTACCTCAGCAATAGGATGTTGCTGCACCCTGCAGGAGTGACACATGGCAATAGGAATTTCCCCTATACATGGACATAACCATATATACATATAGACATACATACATACATACATACATACATACATACATACATACATACATACATACCATTAACATACATACTACATACATACATACATACATACATACATACATACATACATACATACATACATACATACATACATACATACATACATACATACATACATACATACATACATACATACATACATACATACATACATACATACATACATACATACATACATACATACATACATACATACATACATACATACATACATACATACATACATACATACATACATACATACATACATACATACATACATACATACATACATAATACATACATACATACATACATACATACATACATACATACATACATACATACATACATACATACATACATACATACATACATACATACATACATACATACATACATACATACATACATACATACATACATTACATACATACATACATACATACATATATATATATAGAGAGAGATAGATAGATAGATAGATAGATAGATAGATAGATAGATAGATAGATAGTAGATAGATAGATAGATAGATAGATAGGTAGATAGATAGATAGATAGATAGATAGATAGATATGAGGTTTTGATGGGAAAATGATGGGCAATGGATCCATTGTGCTGGTTGTTGTCTGGGTGATGAGAGTAATTTGTTCAATTCCGCTGTGTTCACAAGAAACCCCACACTTCATCATGGTAGCTCCTGCAGGTAGTTTTATCTACAGTCTTTGATCCACTTCTGTAAGTCCAACGTGAAGGTTTTGGGCACGTTCATTCCCATGAAATCTTCTATAAATGGTGGATTTACTTGGATTTATGCAGGGATTTACGTGGTTAAATGGTGAATTCATGTGGTTTTTCCATTGCCAGGTGGCCAGGTGGCCAGGTTGAACCAGTCCTAACCCCACAGCCCAGCTCTCTGAGACGTCCAACATGGCACGAAGGCAGCTGCTAAACCTCGGCTCAGAATGTCGGGAGACCACAGTAGCACCATTTCAAGTTTCATAGCATTGTAAATGGTATGGGAAATATGATGTGTACAGTAATACTATTTATAATGTATACATGTATGTATATTCGTTTCATTTCATTTCATTTCGATGCGCGAAAAGGTCTGTGCCTTTGCTGCGGCGTGCAAAGCTCTCTAATTAAGCTACAAAAGACTGGGCCTAAGTGCCCTGATAATCAGGCATCCACGTATGTCTGTGTACAAAAGAGCTTGCTTTGGCAGCTCCGTGGATCCAACACATCAGGTGGTTAGGCAACACCACAGACTGGACCACGCTCGTCCGAGCAGCAGCAGCCAGAGCCTGCGAAATAGTAAACGCAAGGCCTCGACAAAAACGTGCAGGATACTCTTTATGTTTTGCCGTCTTGAATTGTCCTGTGGAGTCGCGTCCAATCGCGACATCCTTTGGCCTCAAAGCCGAAGCATCCGCATGTTGATACAGGTCCTTGCAAAAATTTGGCATCTGGTAATGTAGGAGCCCTGTCGGTTTGGTGACAGTGGCCCCAAATTGGCTGACATGTGACAACGTGGCCTCTAGGTGCCTCATAAGCACCTGCAAAATGGCACTTGTCCAAATGCTAGGGCGGGTGTCATCACGTGGTCTTGCGGGGTGTTCGGACACGAAGCACCCCCCAAATTTCATAATATGGTAAGAGAGTACCAGTGCCCCTTGTTGAAAGAAGTTTCCTCCAAGGTGGCACTGAAGACGTTCACGTGCGGTTAGCCCCTCAAGGCCAAATAGGTACTGGGCAGACCTCAATGGCCTTGGCATTACAGATCCAGCAGGCAAATCATCTGGCACCATGTATCTAGCCTCACTGAAGGTCTCACATGGGGAGCCCACGAGAGTGGCTCCCACTGCCCCCGCAGCGTAGACCTGTTCCAAAGTCTGCCAGGAGGTACTGCCTAAGGCAAAATCTCCAAACTCACTGGAAACCGCTGTATCAAGCGATAACACAATCAGCTTCAGCTGGCAAGTTGTAGCGAACTCCTGTAAGGATGCATGGACGTCATTTGGTCTCCTCCTTCCACTGAAGAGATGTACCACTAGGAAAGCCTCCTCACCATTGGGTAGCAACAACCTAGGGCATGCTTGTGTAGGACGGAGGTCTAGGAAACTCATCTGACGTACAAGTACTCTCTGTTGCCAAAGTACTTGGTCTGCAAATGGTCGTGGCACCGACTGCACAACTTTGCTATTGGCTTTGGGGCATTTCGGCCGGTCAGCTGGCGCATTCATTCGATGTGCCGTCGGGGCCGTAGGTTCACATAAGCCTAGCTTATATTCAAGTTGTGCTCGTCGTGCTAGCAACCTGTAGCGGTCAAGTTGCGAAGCGAAGTCAGCAAAGAGATGATCAATATCAGTCTCTGCCACACCATCCTCAAGGGAATCAAGAAGGTCAGGCATCCAATGTTCACCCCATAGGAGAAAAACCATCTGCAGCCACGGGTCCAGATCAACCTCAGAGGTGAAACAACGCGCGCACAACACTTCCACCCAGGCATCTGCCAAAAGGTCCTTCTCTTCGTCCGTGGGCCCTTGCGGATAGAACGTCTGGAACCAGGCCATAGTGGCCTGGGTCAACTCCTCTCCAATGCGCTCCCCTTCTAAAAGGGGTTCTGGTGGTTGATGAATAATAGTGAGTTTCCGGTTGCAGTCGTCCAATGCTGCCTGGGCAGCTTCACGCTGAATATCTTGCACAGTACAGGGGCTGATGGCTGGGCCTTCAGTTTGTAGACAATCACGTCGGTGCAGGCCAGCGAATGAAGTGGTGCAACCTTCATCAACCCGGCAGTAAGGAACCTGCCTAGCCTGAGATTGTAGCGCATGAAAGCATGGATTATAACCCAAGGCCTTAGGAATATAAGCCAAGTGTTGTTGCAATCGCTGAGTGGACCAGAGGAACTTACCGCAATGTAAACACGCGCATCCCTGTAGAAACTGGTGTTCAACTGAAAAAAGCGCATGTGCCTTGCGCTGGTGTGCAAGGAGACCACGCTTCGTGGTGAAAACACATCCGCAGAAGCAATCGAATCGTTCATCCCAATCACAAAAGTCTTCAAACGGAGAATCAAAAGTCGCACCAGCTGCACGCAAATTCCGGAAGATCCCCGCATGGATCTTTTGGCGTCAGCCATAATAGCATTCTGGGTAAGGTGTAACTTCCAAACCTTCTTGACCAGTCTGGTCCAGTACTGAGTAGGCTCTTGCCACCAATCAATCAGGTTTGTCAGATTATCTTGCCAGGTAGACATGGGGCAGGCTTCTTCCATCCATGCAAGGTCAGCTCGCAACCCATGCATCCAAGAGTGTTCAATTTGGGTAAATTCAATCTGTAGCAAATGGTGTAAAAAGGGCGGACCCGTACGGAATAATCTCTGCGCATATAGTAACCTTTCCACTGCAAGTCTAACTCGAATCTCCGCAGTATTTGCAAGCATCAAAACCCGATCAGCCGGGATACGCTCCTGACCAATACGCAAGCATTGCAATCAATGCCCCTTGCAAGTATTGGATTTGTTTCGGGGTTGGTGCTGACCAAGCCCCGAGACCAAAATACAGCTTGGTAGCAATAAGAGATTGGAAAAGTTGCAGCCGTAATTTGCAAGGCATAAACTTGTTGGTCAGAATTGGCTTAGCCAGTTGGGCAAATGCCGACTTGGCCATACCAACCCGAGATCGCAATTCACAATGTAATGCATGGTTAGATGCAACAAAGTGCCTAGATGTTGGTATGTGGGAACGAAATGCATCAGTTTGCCCATCTTCAAAGGTGCAGTAAACTCCAGGGTTAGCATGCAACTGGTATTGTTTGCGCAGTTCCCCTGATCGCGCCCCTTTCAAGGTCATGACCGCACTCGTTTTACCTTTGGAGAAAGTCAAAGTAAATCCATAATCTCGCAAGGTATGTCGGACATGTTGTAAAGCTTCCTGCAAAAACGGGACCAAGTCAGCTGCTTTCCTTGTGGCAAGTGCTACTGCTATGTCATCAGCCCACAGGATGGTGGGGACTGCAACATCCAACTCATGCATGAATGAGACAAAGTCATCCTGCAGTCCTATCCACTCATCAATGGATTGAGCAACTCGAACCATTAAAGCATGGAAAATAATGTCAGCTAATGGGCTGCCGGGCCTGGTACCTCTGTGGGTACGCAGAAGCCATCTTTCATGTATTCTACACCACGTACCAATGTGTATATCGCGCAGCAGTCGTACAATTGGTTCGGCAATGCCTATTTTGGAAAGAAGGCCCGGAAGCCTGGCAAAACATTGGAAATTCGAAGCTGCATGTCCAGACTGTTGCAGAACTGCCAGAACTGGTTCAAGATGGCTCCCGTCCCATGCTCCCACAACACTTTCACGAATGAGGTGATGGAAAGCACTAGCTAAGTCCAAAAACAGGACCGCACAACTAAGACCAGCATTGTCACACAAGGCGCCAAAGGTTCGGATTGCATGTGATCCATAGATCACCTGTTGTCCTGGAAATCCTCCTAGCTGACCAGGCGCTCTCACAGCGGTAAGCTTTTCCATAATCTGTGACCTCAAAATGGCATGCGTGCGTTTCCCAACACTAGGCAAGAGGAGAATCTCCCGGAATTGCTTAGCCGTGTGGGGGTGCAGAGTCTTCGGAATGAGTCCAACTGGACCACCTTTATTTATCCTGCATCGGTTCACATTGCCATACAAATTCCTTCAAGGCAAGGTCATGGTATAATGCAGCTAGGGGAGCAGGTGCAGGATGGAAAAGAGCTGAGGGCAGAGGGTCGAACCCAGTGGCTTTACCAGCTGAACAGGAGCGGAAGGCTCGTTCCAATTGCGTCAGACAAGGCAGGTCAGCCAGGCGAAGGTGCAAGGGCGCATCGATCCTACGCAGAGCTTGTTCAAACGCACAGTCCTGGACGAGCTGTCCTGGAGTGATGGGGATTCCCGCTTCAAGTTCTGCATAATGTGGGAGCCATTGATCTTCCAAGTGCTCAAGCTGCGCCAGTTGCACCGAAAGTCGTCGCTGTTGAAATTTAGGTAGCGAACGACGTACAACACGCCATAGATGCTTCACATCCTGTGGGCGTAAAAATTCAGCACAATCCCGTAACAGGCTTGTATAAAAGTCTACATCATCAGCCCTCAGCGCCTTAGAAACTTGAACTCCGAGCTTGCGGAATTGATGATAGGCTACTGCAGTTAAACGGGCAAGGGCATCAAAAGGGCAGTCATGGCAAGAGTGTCTCCAACAAGCGAACCATGCTTCAAGGAGAGTTCTACGCTGAATCCTGGAACGATCATGCAGTAGATTCCTACATTGCCTTTTGTCCAAAACCAACTGCCATGAAAATCTGACATAATGGCTCGTTTTGCCCTGGATTTATCTCGGTCTCGATAGTCCCATAGTTCCTCAACAATGGAGTTCTGAAGGTCTTTGGCATGAGTATGTACGTCAAGACCCCAGTGAGGGGGTGTGAGGCTGCATAGCAAACTAGCATCAAAATCACTTAATCGTAACTTGAAGCCTTTGGGCCGACCGGACACATCTTCAGTACAAACCATTCGACCCAAATGAACCACCGCAGCACGATGATCTTCTTTGGCTAGGCCAACCTCAATGTCTGAACTGATCCATGAAGAGCAATGGTTTAAACTCCAACAGAGCGGGATGCACACAAAATCATTCCTAAACCAATGTCCTCTCCAACGAAGATTCACCTGGAGCACTAGCCGTCCAGTCCAACAATCAATTTCGCCCCGGTCATGCTTCCTGCCAGAGGACAAAAGGCTATTGCAACACATAACACAACACCAGCTGCGTTACCACATCCGCCCGAAAGGATTCTGTGGCATATACGGTGGTAGCAGAAGGCGTGTCAAATTGAGTCAAAAGGCCGTCAGCTTCTGAGCTGTGACAGGCACTATAGCAAAAGGCAACCCTGCGAACCTAGCCAGTACGGCAATCAAATGTCTGTAACAGCGACAGCGCGCCCAGACTTGTTCATACGAAATTGGAGCTTTCCAAAAGTTTTTACAAACACCTGCTCCAGCCAATTGCGACTCACAAGCATGAAAAGGCAACCAAAGCTTCTGCGGAAGAAGGTGAGCGTTCCTTGCCAGTGCATGAACTCAAGGCATTGGCGTAAGCCCCTATCCAAACTTGTCAGCATCTTCACCTCTGCTGGAGCGTGGCTCCAACGAAGAATGTATGTATATATTATATATATATATATTAGTTAGTGTATATATATATGTATATTCGTTAGTGTGTATATATATATATATACAATTATATACGACACATTATATGACACATTATATGACACATTATATGACACATTATATTATACACATTGTTTTGACGTTTGACTTACAAAATCTATGTCGTTTTGATATGGCGGAAAACCTTCCCATCTCGATCCAAGGCACAGAGGAGCTGGGAGCTCATTCCGCATGTACCTGCGACGCTGTTTCTCACCCGTCGAAGCACGTTGGCAGATCGGATCAGATCGGATCAGATCGGCATTGCTCAGCCAAAACTTAGCTTGGCACGCTGGATTCTCATTGGTGCCTCAGTTTTTTCAGATGTGAAAAGGAGCACCTTTTCTGCAATGTCCGATACATGTCCTCTGCTTGAAATTGCGGCCGTTCTTTGGGATGCATGTCACCTTTTCATGATTTTCACCAGACTGAAACATATCACAGGCCATACATGCCATACATGGCTTGATATATTGCAGGCGCTTGCAGCCATGAAGCAATATCAGGTGGAAAAGAACCTTCCCCAAGTGGACCGGGAAGGGATCGCGAGGACCGCTGTAGCCAAGAAGTCAGGCAAGGTCTCTGATGAATGCAAACGGAGTCCTATCGGATCCTGGCCTGCCCCCGCAAGCTTTTCAATGTTTCATTCAAGTTGCATCGAGAAATATAACTTGGTTTCAGTGGTGATCAAGAATCATCAAGCCAGCGCTCAAACTTGGACGAAACTGCACCAAAAAAAACAAATGTGTGGCTCCAGGGTGGTTCCCAGAATCGGTTTTAACAGAAAAAACTACAGAAAAAGAAAAACAACTTTTGAGCTGGTGAAATCCATCATTTCCTGTAGATTTTCCCTTGAACCCAGTGAGGCCACAACGGGCCACGGCTTTTGGCAGAGCTCTTTGGCACAACGGCTGCTCTTTGGCAGGAGCTGCACAAGCTCAGGGGTTTCGGGTTTCTGGAGGGCCATTGGCCAAGGGTGTTTTCTTCACGACTTGACTCCAAAGGGATCCAAAGGGCATTGGGATGTGATTACTATAGCATAATTTAAGCATAATATGCATAACTTTAAAATAGCATCTGTGGATTTCTCTTGATCGGTCAAAACAATCTGTCGGTCCCTGTCCACATTCTCGTCCACCATGCTTCCGCCATGCAAACGCCATACTTTTGCGACTTGGGTTTTGGCTTCCGCGGTTGCATGTAATAATTATAATTGGTTTGGCACTTCCCTAGAGATTCAGCGATGAGAGTGTTGTTCAGGTGATGTGCATCCCATTCCGTGGAGCTGAAGAACAGCCCTCCTAACTGGCTCTAACAAAGCTCAACTACCTGTGGGTGCCTGCCCTACCCTGTCCTACGGCGGGGCCGAAAATTGCGATGCCACGGTCATTGACCGAGAGCCAGTTCCGCTCTAGGCGCCCACCTCGAAAATCCGCCCGCTGATTTAGCTTGGTGGTTCGGAATCCCCCAAAACATCAGTGTATATACGAATGATTGGAGCCTCAATTATCATCACATCCTACCCTCTGGTAATTTAACGTAGCTATTGAAAATGGTCATTTATAGTGGATTTTCCCACTAAAAATTGTGATTTTCCATAGTTATGTTAGTTTACCAGAGGGTAGTTCAAATAGAAAACCACCAAGTTGTTTGATTCCCCGATCCGTGGCCATTCTGCCAGCCGTCAAAGTCATCTGGCTATTCACTGGACGTGGCCTGCCTTGGAGGCTTTCATGGGCAGGTCCCCATGGCTAGGGCGTCTACATAGTTCGTACCCAAAATGATCCAAAAATCAGCAAAACCTTGTAGATGTTTGATGTTTGGTTTTTCAATTCTGAACCACATCCGTGCCAATGATTGTCAATGTTACTTTGTGACCCAGTTATGTTTCAACCTTTTGCAGGTTCTGGCTGCTGGAGCCATACCCACCAGAAAATGTCACCAGAAACATCTGCAAGTCGAATCCGCAGATCATCCGCAAAATCGGTCCAAACATGTCCAAAATGGGTCCGCAAAATCTTCCATTGCCACCTGTGTTTGTCTGAAAATAAGGTACTGTACCCCAAAATTGTATCGTTTATCATGATTTTCCGTATTGAAATGGCCATACTTTTGTGGTATACTCCATTCTTCAGAACCAAATATCCGAACTGCTTATAGAATCTTATAGGCTAAAAAAGGCACACCAAACAAAAATCCAACAGTGAAATCTTCCCTGCCGATAGTGAGGATATGTGAGAATTAATTCTTCACCTTTCGGCATCTCTCTGGGGACGCCTCTTGCGGTGCCGCGCTTCAGCTGGGTCCTCCAAGTAGTGGAGGGCCTCCACATATGCCGGCAGGTTCTCCTGAAGCTCAGCTGCAGCTGGCACATGGGCTTATGGAGCTTTCTATGAACTATATCTAATATGATTTATCTATGTTTTATGAATGATTTATGTATGTTTTATGTTTTATGTATGAATGTTGAAATATCTATGATTTAAGGGACATCATGGGATCTATGTGACCCAGTCATTTTGGGGGGCTGGAAGATGGTGGTTATTTCATATGATTCATGGGACAATCATGGCTATAGTATACTGCGTAGATGTGGGTACGGGAAATCCTGTGGATTTAATTATCGCTAACCCAATGAGTATGATCGAATGGATTAGATAAATAGCCCCATCGTCGCCATCGTCGTACAAGTAGCAACAGTCTTTAGTCATGCACCTGTCTATCATCATGTATCCACTGATTTCCATTGATTTCCAACAAAGGCAACACTAATCCAAGCAGCATTTGGCATGCAGCTGTTTTGAATGCAATGTGGTTTGCAAGCACGATCAATGCCAACATGACAGCACACAGTTGTGTCAGCGGTCCAGTTCTCGCTTCCGAGCCAGAAGTACCGGTTTCTCCTTCAACAGGGGCGCCATGAATCCATAGCCGCCAAAATCCCTCCATGTTTCTGCCCAGAGAAAAAAATCAGCAGTGTCCCCCTCATGAAAAGTACCGGAACGCCCATGTTCAGCCGCTACGTAATCCATTTTCATGATGGTTCAAGCATCAACACGCAGTGGATTCTGTATGTTTGGAGCTGTGCTTGCTGTAGGTGGTGTAGGTTTTTCTGGGCTTGTCTGAAAGGAGGTGCCGAAAAATCCAATGGATCTTCGTGTTCCCTCTTAGAATGGCCTTACTTTTTTTGAGGTATGGTCCATTTTCCGACACACCCATAGGATATTCCCATAGCATATCCAAAATCTTCGTCCTTCTTGGAGGCCGTTCGCATGGCAGCTAGAACCTGCTGCTGGGAGATTTCTGGCGGCCAAACAACGGCTTTACTCGTCGGGTAGACGTTAGAAGATGGGTGAGGCACCCAAAGGTCTACAGGAAGGTTTTTGAACATGTTTTGCTACAGGTTGTGATGGTTGAACTTCTGCCCCATCAGCCCGAAGGTTGTCACGCCTCCGCTATCTGGCTTGCAACTTCGTCAACTACTCGGTATGCCTCAATTTCCGCAAGAGCTCGGCCATCCGCCAAAAAATGACCCGGCCCGAGGGCCAAAAGGTGCATCTTGGCAATTACGTACTGGGTACCCCGAGGAAAAAAATATGCATCTTCAATATAAATGCAAATTTGTATCTATTTACGACAAACAAAATCCAGCCACTATTGGAGCTTAGCATACGAAGGTTGGCATTTGACCCAGGCCCCACCTCGGCATCCACTTCCTGCCGACGTTTTCGCTCGCCCTCAGGGTCCTGGCTGTGATGGCAATGGCTTTCAGGCAACAGGATTGCGTTAAAAAGCAGGGGTAGAGACTCCACTTCTTGAGTGTGTCCAGTGAAAATGGTGGTGCCATGTGGTGCCTATACCTACTTCAAGAGCTTGTATGACCCCCACACCTATGGATTATGCTGGTCCAACTTTGATCCATACACACCGGGCCTCCAAATAGGCCAAGGCATCCAAATAGCTAGCGGAACTCTCCTGGCAGCAACTTGCCATAGGTCAAAATTGGCTACCCGAACTTGGGAGACTTGCTTCTGCAAAAAATATCTCCAAAATATCCCAGAGGGGCCGGGTCTCATTTTGACATATTTTGACCACATCACCAACTCAAAGCTTGGAAAATGCCGCTCCAGATCACGCTTCCGGGCAAGTAGAGCCGCTTTCTCCTGATCCAGGAAAGCTTTCAAGAAAAATAAATAAAAAAGACCCAGCTATAAACCAGATTTCCATTCCGACCTTCTTGGAGGCAGTGCGGGTTGCAGCCAAAACCTGCGAAAACTGCCAGGCTTAGGGCTGAAGATTCTGGATATGCGATGCAATGTACACAGCCACAATCCCACCTCCTGAATTTGAGATGAAATCTCATCCACAATCCGCGCAGCCTGGTGATGGCAAGGCGGTTCGCAGGGAGTTGGCCGGAGAGTCATTTGAGGACATTTCAATATGTCAAGGAAATGGAGGATGCCCCAAATCCAACGGGGTTTTAGGATTTGGGGTATTCCCCATTTCTGGGCACATTTTCCGGCTGGGTGACACTTAAAAGGGATCTCTTTTAGAGATCCCCCTCGCAAAGATGCGGGATTGCATAGATCTCAGAGCATGATGTCTTCCCTGCTAAGCTGGTAGGAGGGTTCTAAGTCTCAAATGTCTTAAGCCCCCCAACATCAGTCCTTCATCATGCAGCTTGATATCTTCTGCGATTCTTTAAAAACTGGCAAGTGAGCGCATTGAAACGCACTTTATACATTTATCCTTCACAGATTCTGACCACGGTATACCAGGTTCAGAGCCAGTGAGCTTGTTTCAAGTGAGTACAGATGGACCTCGGTATTCGTCAAGTTCAAGCTGTGGATTCGGGTCGTGGCCCTGGGATCCTAGAGGTGGATGGAACCACGTTTCCGACCAGATTTGCCCAAGCCAAGTTACTGCAGTGAAGCTCAAAGCTGGCATGACACCTCACTGGACACTTCCCAATCCTTAACCCCAAAAGATCATAAATTCTCCAATCAAAATATGGAACTCCAATAATAATGATCAAAATTCAGGTATCTTGTGTGATCATCGCTTTACTAAACAACATTCCTCTGGGCCATGAGGTATCATGCAAGTTTGAGACCAGTTTACTCTTGTTCACTCTACAACTACCAGATTCTACCGACTTTCGGTACCAGATTCTACCTCAAAACACGTAACTTGATGTAACTTGTTGGCAAAAAGGTCCACGACTGCCGTCGAGGGACCAACCAATCACTTCCAGAACCTCGGCAAGATCTATCTGCACGATCTCTGCATCTTCCATATGGGACCTTTCTGGTTGAGTTTCTCAGTGCAACTTGATGCAACTTGGTTACGTACTGGTTTCGACATGTTTCCATCTCAAAAATATCAAGTCAGATCATCCCAGGGTGCCAGGGAATACGATATAGCTGAGGCCCGGACCTGCATGATATCTGGCCTGTGCCAAGATCCCATTTAGATGAGCGTGAAACAAAATGGGGTGTTCATGTTTGGGATGCATGTTACATCATGTTACATCATGTTACATAATGTTACATCATGTTACATCATGTTACATCATGTTACGTCATAGTACATCATGGTACATCACAATACATCATGTTACATCATGTTACATCATGTTACATCATGGTTCATCATGTTACATCATAATAATTTAATACATCATGGTACATCATGTTACATCATGTTACATCATGTTACATCATGTTACATCATGTTACATCATGTTACGTCATAGTACATCATGGTACATCACAATACATCATGTTATATCATGTTACATCATGGTTCATCATGTTACATCATAATAATTTAATACATCATGGTACATCATGTTACATCATGTTAGACCATGTTACATCATGTTACGTCATAGTACATCATGGTACACCACAATACATCATGTTACATCATGTTACATCATGGTTCATCATGGTTCATCATGTTACATCATAATAATTTAATACATCATGGTACATCATGTTACATAATGTTACATCATGTTACATCATGTTACATCATGTTACGTCATAGTACATCATGGTACATCACAATACATCATGTTACATCATGTTACATCATGGTTCATCATGGTTCATCATGTTACATCATAATAATTGAATACATCATAATACATCATGTTACATCATAATACATCATGCTACATCATGCTACATCATGTCAGCGGCATTCGAGTTTGGAAACATGTACAGATTTATTGTGTACCTGATCTGGCGATCTCGCCATGGCTCAAAAACGGAAAGCGTCTCACTGTCTGTCCCCTAGTATCCCGTAGAATTTGGTCGTTGCATGTTGTCCCATTCAATTTTGGGCATACGAAAGGTTGAGCATTGGGGCATAACAATACAACGAGCAAGAAATCGGAGCGAAGCGAATATCATCATTGATTTTCCCATCAAATTCTTCAAGGTTTTTGTTTTAAACATCTAACTCCACCACCCCCAACTATGACGCCACTGCCTCTTGGACGGGTCAACGCTGTAGCACATCTCTCCCATGCGCACCAGTTGACTGAGCTGCTCCTAGGACCCAACAAGGATGTATATTTTATACAAGCTATCTCTGTCTCTGCTCAGTACAAGTGTATATTATATATTACATTATATTACATTATATATTACATTATATTACATTATATATTACATTATATATTACATTATATATTACATTATACATTACATTATATATTACATTATATATCACATTATATATTACATTATATATTACATTATATATTACATTATATATTACATTATATATTACATTATATATTACATTATATATTACATTATATATTACATTATATATTACATTATATATTACATTATATATTACATTATATATTACATTATATATTACATTATATATTACATTATATATTCCATTATATATCATTATATATCATTATATATCAGTATATATCATTTTATAGATCATTTTATAGATCATTCATTACATATATATATATATATATCATATTATATATATATATATCACTATATATATATATATATCATTATATCTCATTATATCATGTTATATCATTACATTATATTGAATTACAATGCATTGCACTGCACTGCACTGCATTACATTGCATTGCATTACATTGCATTGCATTGCATTACATTGCATTGCACTGCATTACATTGAATTGCATTACATTGCGTTGCATTGCATTACATTGTGTTGCATTGCATTACATTTCATTGCATTGCATTACATTACATTATATTACATTCATATATATATATAAATAATTATATATATACACACCCGCTTATGCCCTTCACCCATGTTCAACCCTATCTATAACCCCCAAAACTCCGCTGTGAACTCAACATCCCGTGCTTGGAGGAGCACTCTCACTTGGCAGCTGGTGGGGTTATCCCATATAATCCATATCGAATTCCATAGGTTATACCGTTATACCATGTTATACCTATGGTTACTAGCCAGTCACTAATGATTGACATGGCAAATATAATCCCATTCCAGGAATGGTCAATCTCCTCCCATTTCACCACCGCGCAGACATCGCGCGCTGCGACAAGGTTCTGTGTCTCTCAGAGGCCAGTTGAGGCGGGGCAGCTTGCCCTTCCTCATCATGCTCAGGATCTGGTTGCGGTCCACCCCCTCAAAGGGCTTGATGTCCTGAAGGCTGAATCACCAGCACCGCACCGAAGACAAAAAACGTAGCCAGAAACGGCCAGCAACAGAAGACCAAAAGGATCATTTTCATGATCATTGTCATGAGAATCATGATTTTGTTTGAGAGAAAATCTTGAGTTAAAACGTTGGTCGCAAAAAAATCCCAACCCATGCGCAATTGAGAGTTTTGCCCCGGGTTGGCCCCCCCAGCCATTGTTTGCGCAGCAAGTGGCCGTCAGAGCGAAACCTCAGCAGCTAAGGTCTGATCCCAAAAAATCATGGAGCTAAAGGCACCAAAAAATGCCAAAATGCTTAGTCCAAAGTGCAAAGAATGACAAATTACAAGCCAGAAAACAACAAAACGATCAATTGATGCGTCCTTCAAGACCCTTTGGGCCTTAGGGAAATCCATATCTTCCAGAGTTTTTAAGCCTTGGCGGTCACAGCAGGACTCAGGGCCTGACTCATCAGGGCTCCCAACGAGAAGACATCAGCCTTGCAGGACCTGAATTTTCGACAAAAAACTGGATCTTCTTCCGCCAAATATGGGGATGTTCCTGCAGATGTTCGCTTCAACGGAGTTTGGGTAACATCTACTATAGGATTTATCTTCCTGAAATATTCTGGGAGTATTGGATATTTCACTTGTTCTGGCAATGTGTTGTGGCTCCATAGGGCATAGGGTAACCCCCAACATCTCAAGCCACAGACTGTACAAATGCTCCTGAGACCAGCACGGAGAACGGTCGTGGCCTGAAGTCAACCATCGAAAATGATGGAGATATAACGGGACTTTCGAATAGCAGCAACATTTTCACTTGCAGCAAATGATGGAGATATAGCGGTACATTCCAACTTTTCGTGGAACAATGATAGGTCGTAAAGATCAGGAAAGTAACCATCAGTGTGGGGACTTGGGCCGCTTGGGCCACTGGACCAATTTGCTCTCGCAGTCTCGCCGTGCCTGTAGCAATTTCCGGTGCCATCCATCTCAAGCTTCCGCCCATGACGTGCTCCGTCTTGTAGAGAAACCTGAATCCAGACCCAGTGACTCGGCACTTGGCGGAGGCTCATTGGGCTGAGTTTCCAATGGGGATCCTACAAACTCAATGGACATACCATTTGAAACCCAAATCCGCCGGGCTCCGCCTCGACAAGCCGAAGTCACCCAGCTTGGCGCGAGGTAAGGCTCCAGTGCCCTCTACAAACCTGGGAGCTGTAGCTCCGAGGCACTTTGGAGTCATATGAGTGCCATATGTACATTTATGAGTCATGTATGTGTGTAGATATAGATTTAGATATACGGATATAGATTTGAAAAAATATAGATATATAATATATAGGTATTAGGTATTCGGTATTAGATACTAGATATAGACATAGATGTAAATAGTGACTGATTTGAAGGGAATATATTTATTTTTATCCAATTGTTGGGGTTGGAACCCATGTTTGTGCTGATTGAGGCCCCCATCTTTGTTGGTTGAAAGGTTTCTACAACCGTGCACTTTGTCAACATGACCCAGTGGTGAAAATAAGACCACTTAGGTGGTCTCTGTATAAATCCAAGTTGTGAAGAGTTTAACTATTATATCTTTAAAAAACTGGGAATGTAACCAGCTGCAACCCCAAAAAATAGGAAGCTAAAGACTGAAAATGACATCAGTGGGTTCTGAGCCAGTTCTGATTCCAGGGTCTAGATTTTTTACCGACCGACCAAGCATAGCTCGGGCTGAGATCACGTTCCGTTCTGTGCATCAAGGAACACGTTGGAACCCTTTAGATCGCCGTGCACCTTGGGACATGGTCAGCTCACCAAATCTCACCCAATCTGATCGAAAGGAATCTGGTCCAAAGATTTAAGCCTGATCTATCCTGATCTGATGTAACCTGATATAGTTCGCTGCCTCATAGTCCAGATAGGGAGTGCTAACATCTTACCACATATATATATAATATGATATATATATATACATACATACATACCTACCTACCTACCTACATACATACATACATACATACATACTGTAATATGTACTGATTGCTTGGACAGTCACTATACAGAGATATTCAATTAAATGCAGGGAGATGGAGCAGTGCAACAAAAAGTGGACACTCCAATCATCTTTCTTATCATGTCTTATCTTTCTTGTGATCAATCCTAAGAATCATCATGAGCCAGGGCATCAACGGCTTTTCTCAGATGGGTGTGGCTCAAGACTGAATTAGATTGGAATGAATGGATTGTCATTAGGACCTTAGCCGCCAATGGGCTTCCCCCAAAAAAAACTTGACCATGATCCAAATCTCCCAAGAATTGGCCATGAAATGGGAAAAAATCATAAAAAAATCCAATGGCGTTCCTGCAGATTCCCCCTGATCCCAGTCCATCCGCAGGCACCAGCGTCTTCTCTTGCTGATGGAGATATCGGAGCGCTAGAGAGATGTCTCGCAGGACGCTTAGCTTGCCTTTCGCACGAGATTGGGGGTATAGTCATAGAGTCATAGAGGTTGACCTCTATAACATGAGGATGTTAGTGGATACAGGATTTGACCAATCAGAAATGGGATTTTTATAGGATTTGACCAATAAAAAATGGGATTTCATGGGATTTCATGCGATCAACACATGTCGGCCGTGCCTGGATCAAACTCAATGGGATGAGGCTGAGCTTTCATCCAGTCCTGATCCAACAACTTGGGCAACGTTGCCAGGGACCATGCAAATCCCATGAATTGATCATAGATGGGGGTTTCCTGGAACGGGGGTACCCCCAATAGCTGATAATAGCTGGATGGTTTAGAAGGGTAAATCCATGGTAAATCCATCTATAAATGGATGATGACTGGGGGTACCCCTATTTCAGGAAACCTCCAGATGCTATGCTCATCTTCCACCCAGTCTGAAAGAGACAGACCCGTTGAATCATGGGATATCATGGCTAGAGACATTGAAGTCGCAGAGAAAAACAAGTAGTACAAAGGAAGACCATTCGCCTTTGAACCAAGAAATAGATATGGGAATGGATGGAATGGCTGCAAATCTTGCTACCTCCTATGGCATCATGTTAGTTTCACCAATCCCAGTTTGGGATAGATCCTAGCCCTAGCACTCACAAGACGTCTTGGAATCATGGTGCCTCTGGTGCTTTTGCAATGGGAGCGCTATGCCAGGCGGCTTTGTCCAAACATGTGGCCGTACGCCCCCAAAAAAATGCGAGTCTGATAAGCTGGCGAAATGATGATATTCATTGATATTCATTAATTGACTCTTTAGGTACAGAATGGTACCAAACATTTAGGGTACTGCACAAATAATTGATGATACTGCACAAGTTACCATTGCTTCAGGGCACCCCGTGTTTGGATGATTGCGATTTTCCTGGAGATAGCCATGTCGTATCGGGTCCACCAACTGCATGATTAATCCCATTTGATCCCAGTGTTTCTTGAAGAAATCCCAATAAATCCCATGAAAAATCCCATGAAATCCCAATAAATCCCCTGAAAACATCCTACCAAGACTCGTGAAGGGTTGGCCCCTCCATCAGCTCGAAGACCAGTGCCATGTCGTTCGAGGATGGCCTCGGTACTTTTCGGGTGCCCCAAATGGAAATCGCTTCGAGTTTGTCATGGAAATTAAAGGTGTTCATAGGAAAATCATGAGAAAATATGGGATAAACGGATAAACCCCTGTAAATAGAGGTTTTATATACCAGTAATTTTAATAGATAAATTATTTGCTTTTATATCGTCCCAATGGCCCCCCCTCAACATTTTGCTTGGATGATCTTCAGGGGGTACCCTTTGACTTAAACGTCCATGACTGTTGTACCTGACACCTGGGGCACAACCCCATGCAATTGGGTGCAATTGGTATCTCATGGTACCTCCGGTTCCAACTGCTAGAGCAGCCCCTTACTCTGTGGACCGCGTCTGTGAAGTTACAGCGAACGCAACTCAAATGCGGAGTTGCACAAGACAAGAGATCCATTTTGTGTCACCATGTTCACTCACGCTTTGTATCAATACTCTTTTGGGTTGTATTGTCTCATACAGTATGGTTCTATCGTGCGTGTATGGTTGCAGTATAATGGTATAACAATAATGATGATAATGATAAAAATATACCCTCACTATGAAATGTGGTGTGTCACGAGTCAAGGGGACCTAAAATAGATACTTCATATACAACATGTTACATCTCAGATTACAACTCACATCCCATTGTGTCCTGCTTCCGTACCCACCATTGGCATCTAAACATTCCAAAAACTCTCTGCAAATAGCATATCCCTAAATCCTCAGTTATAGCAACCACCAAAAAATTATAGAAAAGGAAAATCCCATTATATAAACCATATTTCTATCATCATTTTCCCAGATGACGCCGCGGGACGTGACGTGCGCGGCCAGGAAGAGGACAATGTTGGGATGTCGCAGCCGCCGGAGGGTCCGCAGCTCGTTGAGCAGTGGCAAACTGCAGGATTTTTGATGAAGATAGACAAGGAAACAGAAGTACCTATTATATCCTATTATGCTTATATATATATATATAATTGGATATTATATATTTATATGTACATATGTATATATATATATATACATGGCGGTTGATTGGTTGATCCAAATTCTTTCATCTGCAAACGACTACTCTCATCAAAATCAATCTACTTGCGCGAACTCAGAAAAAAAACTTTCGCGCGGTCTCATGTTGTAGCACTGGCGCCCTTTGTAAAAAACATTAAAAAAACAACCCTAGATGCCCTACATGGACCTTTAGATCGACTCCCATCTATATATACATACCTGAGAAGGGGGGGACGAAAGCCAGCCCCCAAAGCAATGCTCATGGTTTTTTTTGTCTCTGCGCTGAAGTATCTCGAAGTAAAGGCGGTTGCTAGTTGTTAGCATTCCACGATACTTTTAAAAACACAAACCTTTTTACACACGGACCCGTTTACGCATACACAGAATGTTGCACACAGACCCTTTTACACACAGACGCTTTTACACAGAAACATCTTGACACAGAGCCGCATCTGAAATCAAATGGAAACGGCCGTTTTGGGCCAAAGCCTAGCAAGAACCCTTTTGGAACCAGATTTTAAACTTTCGCGCCTTGGGGGCCGGCAATTGGATTTCCCTTCTGGGATCAAGGGGAAACGCTCGTTTTTAGCCACATCCTAGCCAGGAGCCTTTTGGAGCCAGCTTGTGGGACTTTCGCGGCTTGCGGGCCGGCAACTAAAAGGGCCTTCTGGGATCAAGGGGAAACGGCCGTTTTTAGCCAAATCCTGGCCGAAGTCTTTTGGACACAGCTTTTAAGACTTTCGCGGCTTGCGGGCCGGCAACTAAAAGTGCCTTCTGACACAGAAACTAACACACAGAGGCTTTTACATACAGACCCTTTTACACACAAACATCTTTACACCGAAAGGCTTTATACACAGTCGTAGTAGTAGCACACAGACTTTTTGACACACAAACATCTTGACACAGAAATGCTTTTACACACAGACCTGTTTACATACAGACACTTTTAAAAACACAAACCTTTTTACACACGGACCCGTTTACGCATACACAGAATGTTGCACACAGACCCTTTTACACACAGACGCTTTTACACAGAAACATCTTGACACAGAGCCGCATCTGAAATCAAATGGAAACGGCCGTTTTGGGCCAAAGCCTAGCAAGAACCCTTTTGGAACCAGATTTTAGACTTTCGCGCCTTGGGGGCCGGCAATTGGATTTCCCTTCTGGGATCAAGGGGAAACGCTCGTTTTTAGCCACATCCTAGCCAGGAGCCTTTTGGAGCCAGCTTGTGGGACTTTCGCGGCTTGCGGGCCGGCAACTAAAAGGGCCTTCTGGGATCAAGGGGAAACGGCCGTTTTTAGCCAAATCCTGGCCGAAGCCTTTTGGACCCAGCTTTTGAGACTTTCGCGGCTTGCGGGCCGGCAACTAAAAGTGCCTTCTGGGCTCAAGGGGAAACGGCCGTTTTAGGCCAATGCCATTTGGCGGCCATTCGGCCGGCTATTGCAATTCGCTCTTGGGAAGAACGGGAAACGGCTACATATACAATTTTAGAACGAACAGCAAGCAAACAGAAGCTATGAACCAGCATTGTGAAGCTAAAAACACATAGACCCTTTTACACACAGACCCTTGCAGACTACACACAAACGTTTTTACACACAAACGTTGGGGGGGCCTCTGGACAACTATTCTTTACAGCTCCTAAAACGTGTTTCGCGACGTTTTTTCCACATTTCAAGGGTTCATTTTTCCACATTTCCAAGGCCGAGTTTCCACGTTTAAAAGGCAATTTTTCCACACTTTAAGGGGTCCATTTTCCACATTTCAAAGGTTCATTTTCCACATTTCCAAGGCCGAGTTTCCACGTTTAAAAAGCGATTTTTCCACACTTTAAGGGGTCCATTTTCCACATTTCAAAGGTTCATTTTCCACATTTCCAAGGCCGAGTTTCCACGTTTAAAAAGCGATTTTTCCACACTTTAAGGGGTCCATTTTGAACATTTCAAAGGTTCATTTTCCACATTTCAAAGGTTCATTTTCCACATTTCCAAGGCCCAGTTTCCACGTTTAAAAAGCGATTTTTCCACACTTTAAGGGGTTCATTTTCCACATTTCAAAGGTTCATTTTCCACACTTCCCGGGTTCATTTTGCACATTTCCGAGGCCGCATTTTCCACATTTCAAAGGTTAATTCCAGGATTCATTTTCACATTTCCAGGGCCGATTTTTCACATTTACAAGCGCTTGTTTTCACACTTTAAGGGGTCCATTTTCCACGTTACGAGGGTTCATTTTCCACTTTTTGTGTCGATTTTTCAATTTTAAAAGAGATTGTTTTCGTACTTAAAGGGTCAAGTTTCCACAAAAGCGCCATTGGCCACTGGGAATGGAGAAACAATGATCTGATTTTGGGATTGGAAAACCGTTGAAGCGTGTAGAAACAGCAGAACTTCCGTAGCTTGTGGACAAATTGAATTTTAAGAAACAACTGGAAACCATACTGGAAAAAGTAAACCTACATTGTGTAACTAGGCTTTCATTGTGGAAAATCAAATTCTCCATTGTGGAAAACCAAGCTCTTCATTGTTGAAAATTAGGTTCTTACTTGTGGAAAATCGGGCTCTTGATTGTGGAAAATCGGGCTCTTACAGTAATTGTGGAAAATCGGGCTCTTAATTGTGGACAATCGGGCTCTTAATTGTGGACAATCGGGCTCTTGGAAAATCGGGCTCTTAATTGTGGAAAAATAAGCTTTCGATTGTGGAAAATTAAGCCCTTTGACTGTGGAAAACATGTGGAAAAAATGGCTCCGTAAAGAGTTGACTGAAAATCAACAACTAATTTCATAGGTTTCCACAATGTTCCAACCATGTTTCCGCAAAGTTTCCGCAATGTTTCCGCAAAAGTTTCCGCAAAAGTTTCCGCACAAGTTTCCGCAAAAGTTTCCGCAAAAGTTTCCGCAAAAGTTTCCGCAAAAGTTTCCGCAAAAGTTTCCGCAAAAGTTTCCGCAATGTTTCCGCAAAAGTTTCCGCAAAAGTTTCCGCACAAGTTTCCGCACAAGTTTCCGCAAAAGTTTCCGCAAAAGTTTCCGCAAAAGTTTCCGCAAAAGTTTCCGCAAAAGATTCCGCACAAGTTTCCGCAAAAGTTTCCGCAAAAGTTTCCACAAAAGTTTCCGCAAAAGTTTCCGCGCAAGTTTCCGCAAAAGTTTCCGCAAAAGTTTCCGCAAAAGTTTCCGCAAAAGTTTCCGCAAAAGATTCCGCAAAAGTTTCCGCAAAAAGTTTCCGCGCAAGTTTCCGCAAAAGTTTCTGCACAAGTTTCCGCAAAAGTTTCCGCAAGTGTGGAAAACATTGCTTTTGGAAGGCAAAATGATGTGGAAAACATGGTTTTTGAACGGAAAATGATGTGGAACACATTGCTTTTGAAAAGAAAAATAGTGTGGAAAACTTGGTGTTTGAAAGGGAAGATGGTGCGACATTGCTTTTTCAAGGGCAAAACGGTGTGGAAAACCTTGCTTTTCAAGGGCAAAATGGTGTGGAAAACATTGCTTTTCAAGGGCAAACGTTGTGGAAAACATTGCTTTTCAAGGGCAAAACGGTGTGGAAAACATTGCTTTTCAAGGGCAAAACGGTGTGGAAAACATTGCTTTTCAAGGGCAAAACGGTGTGGAAACATTGCTTTTCAAGGGCAAAATGGTGTGGAAAACATTGCTTTTCAATGGCGAAATGGTGTGGAAAACCTTGCTTTTCAAGGACAAAACGGTGTGGAAAACACTGCTTTTCAAGGGCAAAACGGTGTGGAAAACATTGCTTTTCAAGGGCAAAACGGTGTGGAAAACATTGCTTTTCAAGGGCAAAATGGTGTGGAAAACCTTGCTTTTCAAGGGCAAAATGGTGTGGAAAACATTGCTTTTCTTGTGGAAAACGTACGTCTGGGGGAGCGGGTGGACTGTGGAAAAAATGTGCTGGAACCTTAGCGTGTAAGTCGTAAAGAAGGGCCTTCATTAGTTGTGTTAGGGCCCCCCCAACACAAACGCTTTTACACACAGACACTTTTTTACTTCGACACACAGATGCTTTTACACACAGACCCCTTTACAATAGCTTTACACAGAAACACGTTGACACAGAGACGCTTTTACAGACAAACAGCTTCACACAGATACACAGACGCTTTCACACACAGACCCGTGTACGCAGGGACAGCTTTACACACAGACGCTTTTACACATAGACCCTTTGACACGCAGACCCTTGCACACACAGACGCCGTGAGACATAGACGCTTTTTTCGCACAGACACTTTTTGACACACAAACATCTTGACACAGAAATGCTTTTACACAGAGACCTTTTTACACACAGACACTTTTAAACAGAAACCTTTTTACACACCGACCCTTTTACGCATACACAAAATGTTGCACACAGACCCTTTTACACACAGGCGCTTTTACACACAAACACTTTTACACACATACGCTTTTACACACAGAGGCTTTTACATACAGACCTTTTTACACACAAACATCCTTACACCGAAAGGCTTTTACACAGAGTCGTAGTAGCACACAGACTGTTGGACACACAAACATCTTGACACAGAAATGCTTTTACACGCAGACCTTTTTACACACAGACACTTTTAAACACGAACCTTTTTACACACGGACCCTTTTACGCATACACAGAATGTTGCAAACAGACCCTTTTACACACAGACGCTTTTACACACCGCTTTGACACACAGAGGCTTTTACACACAGAAGCTTTTACACAGAGACCCTTTTACACACAGAAGCTTTGACACACAGACCCTTGTACACACAGATATATCTACAGAGAAACGCTTTTACACAGAGACGCTTTTACATAGAAACATCTTCACACAGAGACGTTGCGGCATGTTTTTTTTTTACCAATTCATTTGTAAAGCCGAAAAATGGTCAAATAGTTGGTGTTTTCGTGTTTTTTGAACAGTCTCGGAGCAAAAAACTCCGAAAAAAAAAAAAAAAACATGTTTTCTGACGCCTCGCAAGCCCGGAGCCTTTTGGAGCCAGCTTGTGGGACTTTCGCGGCTTGCGGGCCGGCAACTAAAAGGGCCTTCTGGGATCAAGGGGAAACGGCCATTTTTAGCCAAATCCTGGCCGAAGCCTTTTGGAGCCAGCTTTTAAGACTTTCGCGGCTTGCGGGCCGGCAACGAAAAGTGCCTTCTGGGCTCAAGGGGAAACGGCCGTTTTAGGCCAAATCCTGGCCAGGAGCCTTTTGGAGCCAAATCCAGAGCAGAAACCTGTTGGAAGCAATTTTCTGCCATTTGGCGGCTATTCGGCCGGCTATTGCATTTCGCTTTTGGGAAGAACGGGAAACGGCTACATATACAATTTTAGAACGAACAGCAAGCAAACGGAAGCTATGACCCAGCATTGTGAAGCTAAAAACACATAGACCCTTTTACACACAGACCCTTGCAGACTACACACAAACGTTTTTACACACACAAACGCTTTTACACACAGACACTTTTTTACTTCGACACACAGATGCTTTTACACACAGACCCTTTTGCAAGAGCTTTACACAGAAACACGTTGACACAGAGACGCTTTTACAGACAAACAGCTTCACACAGACACGCTTTTACACACAGACCCGTGTACGCAGGGACAGCTTTACACACAGACGCTTTCGACAAACAAACATCTTGACACAGAAATGCTTTTACACAGAGACCTTTTTACACACAGACACGTTTAAACAGAAACCTTTCTACACACCGACCCTTTTACGCATACACAAAATGTTGCACACAGACCCTTTTACACACAGGCGCTTTTACACACAAACACTTTAACACACATACGCTTTCACACACAGAGGCTTTTACATACAGACCTTTTTACACACAAACATCTTTACACCGAAAGGCTTTTACACAGAGTCGTAGTAGCACACAGACTGTTGGACACACAAACATCTTAACACAGAAATGCTTTCACACGCAGACCTTTTTACACACAGACACTTTTAAACACGAATCTTTTTACACACGGACCCTTTTACACAGACGCTTTTACACACAAACACTTTTACATACATACGCTTTGACACACAGAGGCTTTTACACACAGAAGCTTTTACACAGAGACCCTTTTACACACAGAAGCTTGTACACACAGACCCTTGTACACACAGATATATCTACAGAGAAACGCTTTTACACAGAGACGCTTTTACATAGAAACATCTTCACACAGAGACGTTGCGGCATGTTTTTTTTTACCAATTCATTTGTAAAGCCGAAAAATGGTCAAATAGTTGGTGTTTTCGTGTTTTTTGAACAGTCTCGGAGCAAAAAACTCCGTTTAAAAAAAAAACGTATTTTTTGACGCCTCGCAAGCCCAAAACCACGGTAGTTGCGGTGTCTTTTTGCTCCTGGAACCAAAAACCACGGTGTTTACAGTGTTTTATGGCCAGCACCTAGCAAAAACAGTGGTATTTACGCAGTTTTCAGCATGTTGCAAGACGTACTTTTGCCAGGCCAAACGCACAAAAACACCGTAAATTACAGCGTTTCGGCATTTGAAACCCGATGAAAACCGTCAAGAACCACCAACAAGGTAAAGCCGAAAAATTGTCAAATAGGTGGTGTTTTCGTGTTTTTTGAACATTCTCGGAGCAAAAAACTCCGTAAAAACCGTGTTTGTTTGACGCCTTGCAAGCCCAAAACCACGGTATTTGCGGTGTTTTTTGCTCCTGGAACCAAAAACCACGGTATTTACAGTGTTTTATGGCCAGAACCTAGCAAAAACAGTGGTATTTACGCAGTTTTCAGCATGTTGCAAGATGTACTTTTGCCAGGCCAAACGCACAAAAACACCGTAAATTACAGTGTTTCGGCGTTTGAAACCCGATGAAAACCGTCGAAAACCACCAACAAGTGTCCAAAATGGAGCATCTCGTTCGGGGCCCAAAAAACCAGGCAAACGGCAGGTCGGTTTTTGAGCTCTCCCCCCCCAGGCTCCGGCCTCACCTTTCAAAAACGGACCGATTTCGGGCCTCCCCCCCCCCACACCCCCTAGATTAGCTTCGCTTCGCTTCGCTTATACCTATACTCAAGCCCAGGCCTTCGGCTGGCTTTCGTGATATATATATATATAATTATTGTGTATATATATATATATATATATATGTGCATATATATATATATATTGCATCTCAGATAGGGATTCGGATACGTGTGTCCCCGATTCCTATCTTGCTTCACTAAATATATCTTAAGCTTTTAGTGCGTGCAAGTGTGGTCCAAGAGCGCAGAATTCCAGGATGACAAGAAAACACTGAGACTGCACTCCACACAAGACACGATCATCTGAAAACAGTAAGCACAAGAGGGATAGTCACAGAGGTAGAAACTGGCACACCAAAGATCTGTCAGAAACTCCTGCCACCAATGGATCTTGTCCCAGAAAAATATGGCAAATTTCTCTTCAGTGCCCAAGAAACTGTTCTTTCTTGTCAGAGTTCGGCATCTTGATCGCCTGAAGCGTGTCATGAATCCTTTTTGACAGGTGGCTATCTGGGTTATCTATCAGTTATCATTTTGCGGCCATCCCAAAAATCATCAACCAGGACTTCCCAAGGTCAAGGAATTCAAGGGTCACATATTTCAAGCCACCTGACTCCATTGACTAAAAATCTGAAATTCGATTCGAAGAACAGCCGGAAAGATTTCAGCGGGGTATGGGTGATATTGTCCGACCGCAAAGAGATCATCCCAAGTTTGGTGCATTGAAAGTGTGACTTTGCTCAAGGGGGAGCATCCACAATATTCCACAATTATACAAAACAAAACACGTCCAGTCGCTTCCCCAAAAAGGTGGATTAATCGATTTGAAAACGAAAAAAATCATTGTCGACATCTCCGGCACGTTTGTAGGAAAGTTCGACCCGCTATTCGGCCAAGATACCACAGATGCTCCATAGAAAGTGCCCCCCAAGACAGTGCCAAAGGTCCCACTACCTGGAGCAAACTGCGATGTTTCGGGATCTAATGGATTCTAATGGATCAATGCAATGGGTTAATATGGGGATGGATCAAGTCATGAGGATACCCATGTTGAACCACAAATTTTGGTCATGTAAACAGGACCAAGTCGCAGTCGTTTTGGGAGCCATTTTGGCACATGATCCAAGAGAGCCAGTCAGTGACCACAAGATTTGACATTTGTGGGCATTTGTACATCTATGTGAATATATTACCATATAGATATAATATATATATATATAATCAACCATGTGTATGTCTATATATCTATGTACATGTTCAACACACACACACACATGCGTGATTTCCCAAAAGTCTTCAGCCCAGAATCTTCAGCCTTTGATCCCAGTTTTCAACCCCTTTCCAGCTCAACACCAGACAACCAGCGCACCTAAAACCTTGTTTTCCAGCAAGCCTTAGAGCGCCATGCCAATCCCTTCCCTGGCCTAAAGATCCTATTGGATTGGGAATGGGGCAATAATCTTTGTCATATGTTGCAATGATTTACAGTAACTCCCAAAAGAGATTCAGAAAACGTTAGAATTGTAATGATTGTCATTGTTTTAGATTGGGATTTCACGTGTCTATCTTTCTGGGTTGCTGTAGCCACAGTGAGTGAAGGACAATTTACAGTAAGTCTCCTCAAGAGTCAAGGCTTTTTTTACTTATTTTTGACATTTTTTGACGATGCTTGCATTGTCAAAAAGAACATGTGGCGTGTTCCAAGCGACAAAGTTGGTG
The DNA here is from genome assembly GCA_947184155.2 of Cladocopium goreaui. Classification (NCBI taxonomy): domain Eukaryota; class Dinophyceae; order Suessiales; family Symbiodiniaceae; genus Cladocopium; species Cladocopium goreaui. The sequence continues at coordinate 148,572 of CAMXCT020006664.1, read as the reverse complement.
CGGCTCGACGATCCAGTGCTCGCGCCGACCCAATTCCACCAGCTCCGCAAAGCTCTTGTCTCCTTGCTTGTCGGAGGCATTTGACATTCCGCACTTGACCCACTTCACCCAGTTCAGCAATTACCCAAACCTATTTCCGCACTTGTCTATCTCGTGGGAAACTCTTAGTAGCTCCTTGGCTCCACATTTAATAGGGAATTTGGATACCTTCAGCTCCTTAGCTCCCTCCTGACCACTGAATAATTCTGTGAAAACCTACAAATAAACCGGGAAATTCGATTCAAATCACATCGATAGAAAAAACATTAAAAAACTATACGTTACCCCTGATTTACTAGTACCAGCTTGCCAGTGCTGAGTTGCTCAGTTGTGCAAAAAGGCTCGCTGCCGTTGAGATTCCGGTGTTCTCGTCTTGTCGCACCGCTGGAATATCAAAAATGCTGCTGCTGCGATTATCTTCGCCTGCCCCAGTCATCTCTGGTTGGTTGATGGTGCAACCTTGCTGGACTTCAAAAGTATATAGCAAGACACTGAAAAAACTCATGGCACAACATGCTCAGTTTGAAAAGAAACATCCCCAGCTGTCCATCCATTGATCTATCGCCTGCACATCATCTGGTCTACCTTCCAGTAGTCAGTAGTCATGGTGGGAATCACTGGTTCCATGAATTTCTATTGCAAACAAATACCAGACGATTTTTGTTTGGTAAGAGAGATTCTTGTTTCAATCCAATCAGGGCAAATTCTAATACTTCACCAGCCTGAAATAAACCACTTTGGGGATTCCTCATTTCTGGTGAAGTTCTCCCCTAGCGACATCCTTGGGTTTATTGGAAACAAATCCTCATGTCTCCTGCTCAGAGCCCCATCTGTTTGTTTAAGTTTCTCAATTTTTGGTCTTCAAAGACTTGGAATGTCTAATGGGCAAGAAACTTGGTCTCTGAAACTATGGAAGCCCCAGGTTTGTCATGTTTTCAGCAAATTGCCAGCGGGGTAGCCTCAATTTTGGGACCCAAATATCGAATCATCTAGGGTTGGTGGGAAGGCTCCCCGCGACAAATCGCCAGGAAAAACATCCCACTGCCTTCCCAGTATCTCCTCATTATGTCTCCACGTCATTTTTTTGGCCAAATTTATCCCATTGAAATCCATCGTATCATTATATCCCCAGTATGATTAGTATGATTGGTCTTTACCAGAATAGGGTTTCTACAACGTGGTGCCCTAGCTAAGTTGGCGTGTAACTGCAATAATTAGGGTTTGCGGGGAATATATTGAACCAGCTAGATGGGTCATAACCCAACAAACATACCTGGGAGCCCCACCTTGTATGATAGGTAACTAACTCCTTGTCAATTTGTCCCAATATCTAATTCACTATAATCCATTATATATATATATATATGGAGGTTTCCTAAAATGGTGGTACCCCAATAGCTGGATGGTTTACAATGGAAAATCCTATTAAAATTCATGATTTGGGGGTACCCCCATTTCAGGAAGCCTACCATCTTCGCCCACCTAGCAGTCGCCGATCTCGCGCGGCGCCCGATAACACACTGGCGTCAGCAGAGCCGCCCGATAACTCCTGGGCGAACGTCTTGACGTAAAAAAAAACTCCTCCCCTCCCATATGGATAGATATATATATATATATATACGTGTGTAGTGGGGGTTAAATATATAGATACCCCCATAATGGAGGATATATATATATATCCCATTTATCATGGAAGTTGAATGATCAATTACTGTCTTGCTGATGCTTGAGAATGCGAACGGAACGGTTGAGAATGTGGCAACTGATCATTTTTTTGTGCAGTATCGTTAATCATGGTTCATCGTCAAATATCCTCCCTAAACGAAGCTCAGTTGTATTGTTGGAGTTCGATCTATACTGTACGTAGATTCATTTTGGGAGACCATTTCGAGGGGGCATTTAACAGTACGGAATGCTAGTAACTATCAAGACTACACGTCACAGGGGTATCTTTGTAGATGGGGTTATACACTGCTGGATATTCTTAGTGAAATTGGATGGAAACGACGTACATTTTTCTTCTAAAACGACACATAACCTCAAAACAATCTGAACATTGGACCCACTGTTTTTCATCAAAAAATGGGTGTCTGAAAATTGGGTACCTACCCCAAAATCCCGTGCTTTATGAAACCTCACTTCCCCATGTTTTGTCCATATATTGTGGATAAACCCTCCTTTGTTTGTGAACAAACCAAACTCCACTAAACTCCAAACCCCCCAATGTTTGTTGTTTAACTCCCTGTTGCTTAAATCACTTAAATCACAATTGCTAGGGATTTATCTCAAGGTCATCACCCACACCGAGACTCGCTCACTGCCAAGCTATCGACCCGCTGCGAGGCTGGCCGGATAGAAGGTTCCTGGGGGGTTGAGGGATAAAGGATCTGCATATTACCAATATGGAGGTTTTCTAAAATGGGGGTACCCCTAAATCATCCATTTTTATAGGATTTTCCACTCTAAACCATCCAGCTATTGATCCCCCATGATGGGAAAAAAACCTATTTGGTGTGACATTTGATGGCATGTTGTAAACCCAGTAGGATTTACCATCCCATGTTCTGACCATTTGTCAATTTAACATCCCAAATTGTGGTATACCAATGGCATATCTAGTTTCAATCTACTGGGGATGTTTTGGGATATGATGGGATGTTTTCCGCCGCATGATTCTGGATAAACGACAACAATTCACCAACCTGAAACAAGGCTGTTTGGGACCGTCGTTATAATTTGTCCAAATAGTTAGAATAGTGGGGCAATATACTGTTGGTATCATGGGGTATGATGTCAACAAGAATATCGAACATGCCAACAATGGTTTAATAGTGCGAATCAGACTAAATTGGGTTATGAACAACAATACTGGGAAACAATCAACAGAATGGGGATTTAACCAATAAGAATGGGGACAGGGATAACCGGATTCATTTTCCCAGCGAATAATAATAAAGTTCTGAGTTGTGACCCAAATATGAGAGTTTTTCCTGTACATATACAATAAATCAATCCTGAAAAACATATTTTTTGGTTTGTTTTGTGGGCTGAATTTGGAACCCTTTTTTGACTCAACCTCCACGCAACACGGTTGGAAGGATGCCTTGCACCAGAGTTCATTTTTGTTACTTTGGTTGCTACACTTGCTGTTGTTGATAGTTTGGGTTGTTATTACTGCTACGAGTACAACTGTTTGCATCATTACTATCCTTGATACTGCTACTTTGATATTGTCATATTGTTGCCAATTTTGTTGTTGTCGTTGTCGTCGTCGTCCCCTTCGTCGTTGTCGTTGTCGTCGTTGCCGTTGTGGTTGTCTCTGTCGGTGTCTTTTTGGTTCTAGTGGTCGTTGTTGTTGTTGTTGTTGTTGCTGTTGCTGCTGCTGGCGTTGTTGGTTCTGACTCTCGCAGCTGCTGTTTTTTGGTTCGTTGTGATTTTGCTCTTGTCCCTGCTTATGATTTTATCAACTTGTGGTGAGCCTACTCCGTTGGTTACATCCAGCTCGCTGGGGGGGCATGGTGACAGCGCAAACAAAGCGGGACTAAAGTCTAAAGCCAAAAAGCAAAGCAACCAAGCAGGAATCAGAAAAAAAACAGATCACACATTCAAATACTACAAAACATTAGCCTTCTGTCCAAGCAGGCTACATTGATTTAGCAGGAGGGAAAATATCAACAGACATGGGACAATGAAACTTCCCTGAATGGATTTGACCTACTCTTTGGCCCTCCACTTTCTGAGGGGCATCTACTCTGGGGTCTTGATTATGATCGTTCATCGTGATAGTGAGCCTTGCGGGATTTGTTGAGCGCTGTCTACGTTGCTCTCGTCAGCAGTTGTCTGAACAACTTCACATCAACTGCAGGCTCCAATGCTTGGTGGACGCGAGCAGAACTTGATTTGGACGAGACCTCTGCAGACACCTGGGCACAGAGTGTGCCACACACGAGTCGAAAAGGACAACCTTGTAGCTGCTACATTTGAATCCTGCTGTCAGCATTGCCGCTTTTTGGGCTACCCTGTTGCCAGGACTTGTCCTCAAGGGTGATGGCTTCTCGGTGGTGGCTTAGCTGTGTGAGCGTGGGTGGACAGCACTTCGCGCACAACTTTGTTGTTCAACCATTTGTGGGCAGGGCCTTGTCGTTCCTGACTTCTCATCGGCCACAAGACATGGAAGACAATTGTATGGCTGATGTGGTTGGCTTCCAACAAGCACCCTGTCCGAACTGCACAACTTTGCTCGCCACTGCCTGCCACTGCTCATGCATGTTTCATCAACACTCTGTGCATGGTGCTGTGAGCACAAGATCTCAGTTGAGCTACGTTGGAATAAAGGACTTTGCCCATGTCTTGCTTGAGCCACCAGGGGCACACTGACTGAATGTTGGCGCGCTTTTCCTTTCATGTTCCATAATTTCGGTCTTTGGCTAGCACCAGTCTAGTTTGGACCTTTTTGATTTTCAAGCGGCTTTTAAAGCAATTGGAGTCAAGCCGCTTCCGGCCACATTGTTAACGATTGCCCACACAGCTTGTGGCGTATTCATGGAAGGCTGTCGAAGGCAAACTCTTTTGGCAGCCCTTGAGGTGTGCGTAAAGCAAGTTGTCTGGAGACCCGACTCTGTCGGCATGACCCCTGTGCTGCACCGCACTGCTCACGCCGTGCGCGCACCACGTAGAAGTTGTCCGAGCTATACGCTATTAGTAGACACGCTTAGCAAAGGAAGCTCGTAGTGCGCCCATGGGACCACCAATGGCATGGGTAAGGGATCAAAAAGAGTTGCTACAGGGAAATGGGGATAGAACATGATAGAGCGTGTTTCCAAGGGATCAAACCTTGGTCCCAAACCCATATTGTTCCGGATGCGTATGGGTAGCCATTTTTGCTGTCCTCACTAGATATTTTTGATGCATGTGCCCTCTTTCTAGACCTACGCATATTTTTGGAGATCTGCACTTGTTTCTGCGAGCCCTTCTGTTGGACCTACCACCATCCTCCCTCCATGGCGTTCGGCTACATCTTGCTGGTTTCCTTCCTTCCCTTCTTTCTCTTCCTCTTGTTTTCTTCACTCCTTCCTTCTTTCCTGTCTAGGAATATGTTTTTTGATCCTGATAATGATTTCGTTTGGATCCTACTAATATTTTTGTTGATCCATATGCTACCACAAATGGCTGGTCAATTGCCAGAAGCCCAGACGAGGGACGCTGACTGGAGGCGGCTTCGCCACTATACCAACCTTGGTCGAAGTTCTATGGCGATCGGCGGAAACCAAGTGGTTTCCATCCATTTCGCTGGCTGGTGGAGGCAAAAATCGTAAATGACTACAGTGTACAGAAAACCTGGTCAGCAACGAAACGTTCCGAATTGGAGCGACAATCTACAGAAACCCCCTTTGAATAGATGATCAAAAACGATAGTTTCAACATGTTTCAACAGTAGATTTTCCCAACAACACCAATCCATCAGTTTTTCACGGCCCAGATTGCAGTTTGGCCACCAAATAGCTGGGAAGTCCGGTCTCCAGCTGGGGGCATAAAGCACACCTGACATCACGATGTGGCGATTCCCTTCTACTTTCCACGTTCCAAAAAGGGGTGGATAATGATGATTTGCCACTGAACTTTAGGGGACTACCCGATTTTCAAACAAACCACAATGGTGTATGCGACTTTGTTAAATCCCCATTTTCGGTTCTTAAATTTCCATTGATTTTAGTTTGTTAAATCATGTTAAATTTCTATGTTTGCTTTAAAATCTATATCTATCCCGTTTTCTAGCCTACACAATTTTGAGGAAGCATCAAATCAGCTGCCTGTTGGATCCTGGTTCCTCCACATCAGCCCTCGACTTTGAATCCACGCCTGGCACGCTATGCTGATGTTTTGATGTCAACTCGGACATGTTTTGATATGCTTTGCAGTCAAACATGTTGTTTAAAGCCTCCACAGAAATTGGATTTATTGCAAATGCCAATGTTCACAAGAAATATTTGGGATGTTGATCCGAAATTTGTCCCAGAATGCAAAGGTAAGACTCCTATTCTCCAACACCCAATAGGCACAGGTATTCAAGCTGGGGAATGTTGACGGAACAGTATCCCAACCCATTCTCAAAAAAAGCAAAAAAAGTGCCGCCAACGGACCACTCTGCGCACGAAAGATGAGAATCTCAACGTGCTGCTCCTCACGTCCTGTGCCAGGAATCGCATCCAATGACCATAGCTACTAGGGTGTCGACTTAACTCACATAGGCACATCACGCCGCTGAAGTCACATCACGAGCATTGTTTTTGGCATATTTTTATTGCGGTCGCCAATGAATTCCGCAAATCGTAGAAAATGCCAGTACAACATGCTACCCCAAAGTTAGGAGACTTGCTGAGCAGGACTATTCACCAAAATCTGGACAGGTCCATTCCCAGTACTCTTCAACTTTGCCTTCCCGGGCGATGCGTCGCTTTCTCGTTTAGATAGATAAGATAAGATAAGATAAGATAAGATAAGATAAGATAAGATATGATAAGATAAGATAAGATAAGATGATATGAGAGAAGGATAGATGGATAGATGGATAGATGAATAGATCGATGGATGGATACATGGATACATGGATACATGGATACATGGATACATGGATACATGGATGGATGGATGGATAGATAGATAGGTAGGTAGATAGGTAGATAGAATAGATTAGATTAGATTAGATTAGATTGGATTAGATTAGATTAGATTAGATTAGACAGATTAGATAGATTCGATAGATTAGATAGATTAGATAGATTAGATGGATTAGATAGATTAGATAGATTAGATAGATTAGATAGATTAGATAGATTAGATTAGATTAGATTAGAATAGAATAGAATAGAATTAGAATAGAATAGAATAGAATAGATTAGGTAGATAAGATAGGATAGGATAGCATAGCATAGCATAGCATAGGATAGGATTAGATTAGATTAGATTAGATTAGATAGATAGATAGATAGAAGATTGATAGATTCATTGATTGATTAGAATAGATAGATTAGATTGGATTGGATTGGATTGGATTGGATTGGATTGGATTGGATGAGATTAGATTAGATTGGATTAGGTTAGATTAGACTAGATAGATTAGATTAGATTAGATAGATTAGATTAGATTAGATTAGATTAGATTAGATTAGATAGATTAGATTAGATAGATTAGATAGATTGGATAAATTAGATAAATTAGGTAATTAGGTAAAGATAGAGATAGAGATAGAGATGGAGATAGAGATAGAGATAGATGTAGGTCAAAAGAGAAAGGTAGAGAAGGACACGGAGGTAGAGATAGAGATATAGGAACAGGTCCTTCGAAGACAAAAGGCCATGAAAATACACGTCAGGATTTCAAGCTTTCAAGACCATCTCCAAAGTTTAGGTTCCAAAAATCTGTAACTTGGTCATTGATTTATCTACCAAGCTCCATCATATCCAATATTGTGTGGTTCATTTCCCGCGCATCCTGGATCATCCTGGCCTGGCAGGCACAGCGACGTGTCAAAACGCGTGGCCTTCGAAGGGTTCTTCTGCGCGCTTTGAAATGCCTGGAGCGGCAAAATCTCCACGGCCGCATTGCTACTTTCAATCCAGCCACAAGATGTCTTCAGCATGATTATGAATGTATGTTTATATATATATATGTGTGTGTGTGTGTGATGTATGTACTGTAATGTAAGGTAAGGCAAGGTAAGGAAAGGTAAGGAAAAGGTAAGGAAAAGGTAAGGTAAAGGTAAGGTAAGGTGCAATGCAATGTTATGTTATGTTATGTTATGTTATACTGTATTATGTGTATGTTATGTATATATATATATACAAATATACATCGTGATTATCTTATGCATGTGGATGATGGTTATTACATCTAGAGAGCGAGAGAGAGAGAGAGAGAGAGGGAGAGAGGCATAAAAACATATAATATAGCATATAACTATAATGTATACATAGCGTAAAGATATTACAAGTTCAAATAGCATAATATAATAGAATAAACAGAATGGCACGCCCTAAGAGTGCAGTTTCTCGGGGTTCCCAGAGAGTTTCATGTTGCATACCATTCAGGCAATACTGCACACCATTTAAGGCAGCACACCATTTAAGGTGAACCGGTGAACTGCGCTCTGAGGGATTGTCTGACAACTCCAAAGAAGGTATGAATTAGACATTGGTGAAAACCTCGGGGAAAAAACAAGAGTTTTTTTCTTGCTTTTGGTTGGTTTGAAAGAGGATCATTTTTGGGTGGCCAGGTGCAGAAAAACGAGACAAACAAACTATATATATATACACATATGTATGTATGTATATATATATATACATATATATATATATATGTCCCAGTCAAGAGTCTGGAAATATGTGTGTTTTTGTTTTGATGTTTGGTTTTTTTTTCTCCGGAGGTGTTCAATTCCAATTTCACTCCCGGTCGCCTCGCGGAGCTGACTGGCTGCGAGGGACTCAGCTTTCATGCAATTGGTCAGGAGGCCAAGTACCTGCGGCAGCGACTGTCACTGTAGTTACTGTAGTTTAGCAGGATTTGACCTGTCCTAGTTGAGCAAATGGAGTCAGCCTCAGCCCCATGAGCGTGAAAAGTGTGAAACCTGGAAACAATATGAAACAATATTGCATTATATTATATTATATTATATTATATTGCATTTAATATGCTCCAAAGGTTCATCACATTCTTTTTCAGTTGCAAACATCATCAACCTGCAGCTGGGTCACTGGATCGACCGAACTGCGAATACGCTTGGGCTTGGTATCCGCCAGCGATCTCTGAAAATGGAGGTGTTCATCCTCAGTGAAGGGCGGATGTGTCAATTGGCACTGGGAATTCAGCATGTTGCTGGTGAAAATCCGCATGTTTCCTGCAGATGTCTGGTATCTCAATGCATGGATATGGGTTATCCGGCTATCCCTCATTGATCCCATTGATAAACCCAGCTGGACACATCGCACCAAGCAGCTAGCAATACCCAGGAAGTAAATACCTGTCCAGGCATGACGCTTTGAGAAGTTCCAGGCATCACGGAATGTGTCCGCATCGTTGTGCATCTATCTGCAGCTATGATGGATTTGCTGTAGTTTTAAGACCGTGTAGAATGCGAGATAAAGATCGCCCACGATCCACCTCATCGCCTGGTTTGCAAGTGGCTGTTCTGTCAGTTTCCCAGGAACATCATCAATTGATTGGTTCAAGGGCCCTACTCAGATAATATGGAATGATTATAATCTGACAGCTGCAACTTTTCATGTATCCTCGGATTTAACATGGCCACTTTTTGTGTGCCCCAGGTCGCCGCCTCTGTGAGAACCTTGTCCGACAAGTCCTGCATGCCTTGCTCAACTATCTTGGACCTCAGCTGAATGAATCCACTGAAGGGTGGCTGACTCAAAAACTGGATGGATGAGCACCCAACCACCGTCTGCTTTAGTCTGTTTTGTTGTTGGAACGTTCTCGGATGTTTTTGAAGGCAGAATGATCTGCAGTGTTGCAATCACCACTCCAAGCTGGTTCTGCGACCGCGAGGCCTCTTCCTCCGTGTTGACTCGAAGAAGCAAAAGATGGCCACATAGCAAGTGATTGACACCAGAAAAGCCTCGTTGTTTCAAGGTTGGTGTTTGGGGTCGTAACATGTCATGAGTTTGGCACCCGAAACTTCAGGTATCTTAATGTTGACCTACGATTTATCAATGCCCCCTGAATAATGCTAAATTTTTCCCAAAATAAATAATAAATGCCCCCTAAATAATGCTAAATTTTTTTGGCCCTAAAAGATTTGCCCAGATGGGGCTGAAAAAGAATTTTTCCATGCTTTATTTGAGGTGGCTTTCATGTACTAATTCATATTGTTAGCTCATTAGATCTTACCTTGATAACTTCAAATTTTCAAAAATAATGGTTGCTCTTTTCTATTCAAAACCTTTATTCAAAATTATCCAAAATCAATCCCAAATCAACTCGTCAAGGGTACCCCCCATGAGGTGCCTTGGCACTAATTAGAGTTTGACCCTGAATAAAGCTAATTGTTTTTGGCCCTAAACCCAGATTTGCCCAGATGGGGCTGATTTTGTTTTTTCCATGCTTTATTTGAGGTGGCTTTCATGTACTAATTCATATTGCCAGCTCATTAGATCTTACCTTGATAACTTCAAATTTTCAAAAATAATGGTTGCTCTTTTCTATTCAAAACCTTTATTCAAAATTATCCAAAATCAATCCCAAATCAACTCGTCAAGGGTACCCCCCATGAGGTGCCTTGTCACTAATTAGAGTTTGACCCTGAATAAAGCTAATTGTTTTTGGCCCTAAACCCAGATTTGCCCAGATCCATGACATGAATACTAAATCAATACTAAATCATGATATGAATACTAGATGAATCCATGAATGACGAGATCAATACTAAATCCATGACATGAATACGAGATCAATACTAAATCCATGACATGAATACTAAATCAATACTAAATTCATGATATGAATACTAGATCAATACTGAATCCATGACATGAATACGAGATCAATACTAAATCCATGACATGAATACTAAATCAATACTAAATCCATGAAATGAATACTAAATCAATACTAAATCCATGAAATGAATACTAAATCAATACTAAATCCATGAAATGAATACTAAATCAATACTAAATCCATGACATGAGTACTAGATCAATACTAAAACAATTGCTGGATTCCTTTTTTTTTTGAAATTGCATTTTATGTATTCGTTTTCAATTGTGGTAATTTAAAACCTTTACATACAAACAAGTTTTATGGTGGCCTTAAGTTTATTTACGGTCAGAGAGGGGGGGGGGGCCCCCTATTGATAAATCATAGGTGAACATTAAGGTTCCAAACTCTGAATGAGATCAACAACAGCAGGGGTTGGTTGTCCAAGCCACAATTGACTGCAAGTCATAGTCAACACTTCCTCAGCCACAAAGCCAGGCGGTACGCGCCTGGGATGCTCCTTCTGTATCCTTTAGCCCCTGTCCACTTGAATGATACCCTATGATACTCTCAATATCGGCCATTTGATGATAGATTTCAATTCAACTTAGACATCTATATATAATGTGTATATAATTAGATGTATTGTATATATTGATATTATATTGTAATTATATAATAATATTGTAGAATATACACACATTGTATATTGCAGAAATACCCATCTCTCAAGCTGTGGGATCTTTCCCTGTGGCTTCTAGAAGATCTTATTTTCCAAGTACAGCCATGTAGCCAAGCATGGGATAACAAAAAAAACATCCCGGTCCGCAAGGCAAAACATTTCTTTGGTGTTCATTCTATCTTCCGCATGTTTGGACGAGCAAACCTTAGCTCCAGATGGCTTAAAACCTGACAAAAAGTTTCGGGTTTCCTAGCTAACCATCCTCAACTGAAGGGAGAAAACACTGCATACCTTACAGCAGCGTACACCACTATCATGCCGTTGTACCATCCCATCACGCTGCCTGACTCGACATCAAGGTCACTGTTACTATAACCTCCAACTCTTCGAGAGGTGGCTCTGAGTTCCTTGAGACCTCAAAACCTGCAGATTTGGGGGGCATTGCTCTAGTAGAAAGCATCCAAACTTCCAATGTTTGGTTGCCAATTTTCGCAGGTCAAATTCACAATTTTGCTGGTCCAACCCATTCTTGCGGAACCCTCATTTTGAAGCGTCAGACCAAAGAATGGCATTTGGTTAACACAAGAATATGTAGATCATAATAAGAAATACCAGGATTGTTAATGGATGGTTAATGTATAATCAAGCATGATTAGTTCATTTTCATAATTATATAGTTACCTTCCAACTATCATATATGAGATAATGTTAGCTAGTATCAGTATTAGTGAATGTTACATAGTCAACTCAACTATTGTTAGTTAGTTCAACTATTATTTGGTGGTCACCTTCCATTTTGCCTCCGAGCTTCGTTCCAGCTGTAGCACTCGCAGAAAGTGCAGAGCGGCATCAATGGCACACGAACCCGCAAGCTGAATGATCGAGCCTGGATGTTCATGGCTCATGTGTTTCTATAGTTACTACCTAACCAATTATTGTTTAAATTCATGTGTAGATAGATAGATAGATAGATAGATAGATAGATAGATAGATAGATAGATAGATAGATTAGTAGATTAGTAGATTAGTAGATTAGTAGATTAGTAGATAAGATAGACAAGATAGATAAGATAGATAGATTAGTAGATAAGATAGATAGATTAGTAGATAAGATAGATAGATTAGTAGATAAGATAGATAGATAGATAGATAGATAGATAGATAGAATAGATAGAATAGATAGAATAGATAGAATAGATAGAATAGATAGAATAGATAGAATAGATAGAATAGATAGATTAGATAGAATAGATAGATTAGATAGATTAGATAGATTAGATAGATTAGATAGATTAGATAGATTAGATAGATTAGATAGATTAGATAGATTAGATAGATTAGATAGATTAGATAGATTAGATAGATTAGATAGATTAGATAGATTAGATAGATTAGATAGATTAGATAGATTAGATAGATAGATAGATTAGATAGATTAGATAGATTAGATAGATTAGATAGATTAGATAGATTAGATAGATTAGATAGATTAGATAGATTAGATAGATTAGATAGATTAGATAGATTAGATAGATTAGATAGATTAGATAGATTAGATAGATTAGATAGATTAGATAGATTAGATAGATTAGATAGATTAGATAGATTAGATAGATTAGATAGATTAGATAGATTAGATAGATTAGATAGATAGATAGATAGATAGATAGATAGATAGATAGATAGATAGATAGATAGATAGATAGATAGATAGATAGATAGATAGATAGATAGATAGATAGATAGATAGATAGATAGATAGATAGATAGATAGATAGATAGATAGATTAGATAGATAGATAGATAGATTAGTAGATTAGTAGATTAGTAGATTAGTAGATTAGTAGATTAGTAGATTAGTAGATTAGTAGATTAGTAGATTAGTAGATTAGTAGATAGATAGATAGATAGATAGATAGATAGATAGATAGATAGATAGATAGATAGATAGATAGATAGATAGATAGATAGATAGATAGATAGATAATGATAGATAGATAATGATAGATTGATAGATAGATAATGATAGATTGATAGATAATGATAGATAGATAGATAATGATAGATAGATAGATAATGATAGATAGATAGATAATGATAGATAGATAGATAATGATAGATAGATAGATAATGATAGATAGATAATGATAGATTGATAGATAGATAATGATAGATTGATAGATAGATAATGATAGATTGATAGATAGATAATGATAGATTGATAGATAGATAATGATTGATAGATAGATAGATAATGATAGATAGATAGATAATGATAGATAGATAGATAATGATAGATAGATAGATAATGATAGATAGATAGATAATGATAGATAGATAGATAATGATAGATAGATAGATAGATAGATAGATAGATAGATAGATAGATAGATAGATAGATAGATAGATAGATTGTGAATCGGAGGTTATCTCCCCGATTATGTGTTCTTGGATGTTCGAGAATGTAGTTGTTCTCTCACTGACGACAACGAAGGAGCGGCAGTTTCGGCATTGCTTTATTTTCTCACGGGGCTGGCAGTTGTCTTGAGCCAAAGGGGCATTTCATGCATCCCTTTGGTCATGGATGATTAAGGGAATATTTACATGGGAGTATGTATAACGCTGTAGTCTACATCCCATTCGCACCCCCCACGCATGGCCAACTTTGTTGGCCACGCGCAAAGGAGTGTCCCTTAAATCGTTCCAATGCATCTGCAGCTATTCATTTGTTGAATTATGGAGAGCTAAAGTCCGTTCAGAACTTCAAATCTACATGGCGGCTTGCTACGATCTCTGCCAAAAAAAGGTTCTGTTCACGTGCATGCTGACACGACGTAGTCGGTGTACAGCATTGAGGTTCATCCGATGTGGCGTAGCCAGCATGGAATCCCACTCAAGCATGCGAATTAAAAAAAATCCAACTACAAACATGACTATGGAACTAGAAGTTTACCTTCCCGTTCCTTCGTCGGTTGAGATGTAGACCGCTGTAGAAACTCAGCGTCTCGTGCAATGATATTCAAAAAAATGTGGTTCTAAATTAGCCGGCTCAGAGTCCTCTCAGAAATCATTCGAAATGAAGTAGAGGTAAATCTCGAGCGATGATTGCTGCCACGCTTCGCCAGGTTCAATCAGGACCTATGCAGAGGTCATATCGATTTATCATCTATATCCCCATCCATAGTATCCATGTTGGTTCCAGTCGCCACCACGGTGTGAATAAGATCTTCCACCTTTCCCTTGGTCTTTTCCACCTTTCTGTGGCGGGGTTACTGGAGCTTGTTTTGGCGGAGGAGCAGTTTCGACGGTTCTCCATGTTGCTGATGATGATGCTTTCGCTTTTGACATTCTGCCCAGTGCTGGTGCTGCCTTCGGGGCTGCTTTCGATTTGCCAGCGGCCGGGTTAGCACGTTCACGATCGGCAGGAACCGGGGTATCAGCAATCGCAAGTAAGTGGGCTTCTGTCATGTGGATGCCCCATCTTGGCCGTTGATCATCCCGTTGCTTGATGTGGTTGTAGTTGTTGATTGCATCATACAGCCTTTGGAGTAGAGGTCGTGGCAATTGTCGGCCATTTTGAAGGATCAGATGCAAAACTGAAATTCTTCGAAGTGGAGGTCGAAGAGCACACACAATGTCAACTGGGTTCAGTGTGATCGTGTCTTGAAAGTCGACGTTCCTGAAGAAATAAACAGCATTCACTCTGTATGCACCTGCAATGATTCTTCTGACCAGGACATCTTGTCGGTCAAGGGCTTCTCGGGCGGCTGTGGTCTTTCTCATCTCATCCCTTGTTGAGTCATGCTTCGACAATTTCTCCATCTCTTCATCGAAGAAGATATTTTGCAAGTCTTCATATGTGTAACCGCATTCAAGGGTATACACAAGAAGTCGTTTGAGCACCACCGCCCCATAGTATGCATTGACGAATCCCTCTTCCCCGATGTCGTCCTTTTGTTGTGGTCGGCCGATTTCTTGGTAGAGCTCTTTCATCTGTTGTGCATTTGGTTCGATGAGTTCACCATTTTCATCCTCACCTAGGTATGGCACTCTTGAATCCAAGTCCATCCTGAATTTTCGGTTCTGTTGAAAGTGTTTCCATGCCGTCTCGATGTCTCCACAGAAGTTCCGTTGGAATAGTCTGTAGATCCTGACGATATGCAACCCAATCTGTAACAGGAGGATTTTGATGAGCTCCGGCTGAGCATCTCCAATTGTACAAGGCTCGATTGGTAGGACCTTTGATCCAAACTCAATCCTCTTCATCCACTTGGGGTACTCGATCACTGCATCATGAGCTTCTCCAGCCTCGTACTCCTCGATGTTGATTTCATCGACCTCTATTTCTTCATCGTCGTTCTCATCAGTTTGTTTTCCTTCCTCATTGAGAAATTTATCGACCTCATCTTGTTCTCTGAAGTCTCTTCTCTCATCATTGATGTCGCCCTTCTTCGAGGCTTGATCATCATTTTCTTCCTCTGGTTGAGGTTCTTGTTCTGGACTCTTCATGGTGACGTCATCATCATCTTGCATCAGCTCGTCGTCATCATCTTCACCTGTCAAATCGACCTTCACTTCTTCCCATGCTTTCTTGACATGGTCTTTGAGATCTTCTTCTCGAGGACGTGATTCGGCACTTGGTACAGTAGCCACGGTGATCTTGATTCGCTTCCTCCATCCATGACTTACCAAAAATCCTTTGCACATCACACAAATCGATAATGGTGCAGGGGTTTCCATCAGACATGCGGGGCATAGTCGATGGTCCTCCTTGCTAGGATGATGAGTGACTGCTAACAATGATATTGCATCATTCCAATCCGGATGTCCAGGGAACAATCTGTGAGCATGACTGAAGTGACCGGTCTTGATATCGACAAGCTTTCGAAGTTCGTTCAGATCGGGTGATGATTCATCAGGCACAATGTTCCCAATGAGTTTGTCAAATCGTTCGATGGTGGCCACCCTCCTTGCTCCTTGCACAGAAAGTACAAGTTGATCTTTTCCCTTTGTGATCATGAGACGGTAGTAGTCCTTTTCCTTCCAATCATAGTACCAAACTGCATCGAATGATTCGAATGGAATTGTTTCTTGGACCAAAATGTGTCCGTCTGCTGATAATCGAGGGGAGAACTTGGCGATGGAATCGTACGTGATGTAGATGTAGACAAGATCAGTTTGTTCAATCTTCCTGAATCTCAGCACCGTCTGACTTCGCACGTCCCACGGTGCGAATGGTACGAAGAACGTATTGATGCGGTCGCCTCCTCCTCCGGGACGTAGTCCTTCTCTGAAGATTTGAGCGATGTTGTCAAAAGTGGTGCAGTGAAATCCTCCTCCAAGAGTGTATCCGACTCCAGGGTTCATCTGATAGGAAGTCTTCTTGTCTTCGATGTGCACACCGCCTTGAACTCTTGAGTGTGCCATAGGGGCACGGATTGCCACCGGCCATAGCCAAATCTCTCGATCTGCTGTGCCGATCTCCAACCTCAGTGTGTGTCGTTCAAGTCTCGAGGTCAATCCATCATTGAAGTTGTTCATGACGTATTCCAATTCACCTTTTGTGACTTTGAGTCCTAGCACTTGAGCTCGGATTCTTTTCGTTTGCTTGTACTCAGTGAAGATCACTCTCTGGAAATTGTTCCACCTCTCAACAAGTATTGGGTAGTTGACGTGGGTCGTTCCAGCCAATGTATGTTGGTCTCTCCAAATGTTGTCGTACTTCAAGATCGACTCGACATTGACCCAACCTGCTTCATCGCATGGTAGTCCACGGTGATTTCGATTGTCCTTGACGCAACCCACGGAGTGGCGTAGCGCTGCATTGAATCTTTTCGACAATTCGACTATCCATTGCGGATTTTCCCACTTGTTGCCCATCCACTCATTCTCGCCATATCGATGCACATTACTCCATCCATATCCAAGATATTCTTCTCCATTGATGCGAGCAAGTTGCAGTGTGCCGATGTTGTGGCCATGTGTGAATGGTTGGATGTACTTGAAATTCCAGTTGTCTCCATAGTGTTTTCTTTCTTCAGTAAGCCATTTCACATATGCATCATGATCAGTGGGGTTCCAAGCGTTCAGCTCCTCAATGGTCGGCAAAACAGGCGGGGATTCCTCAGCCGCACGTTCAATCAGCATATCAAGCTCGTGACGATTCTTCACACCTCGGCTAATTGGGTTGACTTCGACGCCATTCACTAAGTACTGTCCTCCTTCTTCACGATCACCAATGTCGTACATAAAGGCTGACTGACTGTAGAAGCATTTGGTCACTTCTTCTTTCTCAGTGAATCTGGTTCTTCCCCAACGTTTTCCTCGTGGCATGACGTTCTTCGGGAGCTTGTCTTTTCTGCCTCTTGTCGCAGCTTTGGATCTTTCCGAAGACGATGGGGATTTGGACTTCTGGTCCATGATCAATCTCATGCGCCATAGGGTGTCCTTCATGTTCTCGTCATCTGGTGTGGTACATTCATCAATGTCATGCATTCCACCACAAATGAAACAATATTGAACACTTGATGCGTCGGCAATCAGCTTCTCAAATTGCTCACGGATGTTACGCACCTCAGTTCGGCGCTTCTTCGCTTCCGAAGGTTGGTCCCCCATGTCCTCTTCTTCCTCCTCAATTTCGATGTCACCAGCTCCGGCACCAGTTTCTCCTGAAGTCTGTTCTGCTCGAGGGCCCCGCGCCGTAGGCGTCGTGGTCTCCTCTTCAGGCTCACCAACTTCATCCTCCTCCTCATCGCTTGATGAGATCTCAATCATTTCAGGATGGTCATCGTAGTTGGCTTCCGGGAGCACCGGCATTCTGGTGATCTTCTTCTGCAGGAGTAGGTCAAAGATTCCCGCTTCTTTCAAGACTGTTGTCACCATATCGTTCTCGACCGGTGGGATGTATGCTTTCCTGGATCGGTTTCGCTTCGTGTTGATGGTGTCGGTAGGTCGACATGAACTGCTGTAGAGCCAGAATGACTCTTCCAGTCCTGCGAGGCAACTGTCGAGGTTTGCCCCCCATCCACCAAACATAGTAGGGAATTGAATACCCAGGTCAAGCATCCCAAGCCAGAATTCGAAAATGTCGCCGACATACTCAGCTGTCGCGGTTGGATTGATCATGGATGCAACCTCCTCCTTGGTCAGCACGGTCTTCATGTAGTCATGATAAGCGACGTTTCCACCATCCCAAAGCAGTCTGTAAAACCATCGAATTCGGTGTGATCCACCTCCGCAATCCTCTGTACGAGTTTCACGTTGCACATTGAATTGAGGCAACAGGTCTCGTCTGCATTTTCCCTTCACCATGTATGCAGGCATGCGGATGGCACCTCGATGTGATACCTGTTTGAGTACATCGCTTGTCGTCCTGTATCCTGATAGCATTGCAAGTGTCGCAGTGACCAAGAATCCACGGAGGTCCTTCTCGGCCTCCTTTTCTCTCCAGTCAACGCACTCATTGTAGATGTTGAGCAATCTTGCAGCTACTCTTGCATCCTGTGAAAATTCATCCATCCCAATGTCTTCAGTTCCGTAGATTGCCGCTCTTGTCCAGTTGCTTGCGCAGTTCAGACATCTTGTGCGGTTCTCAGTGCAGGTATTCAATCTCGAATCATTTTGATGAAATCCTTTGCACACATCGCACATCAATTCGGAATCTTCGGTCACCTCAACCCAATGCTCATCCACATCTGTCAGGGGCTCCGGGGTGAATACTCCTCGTCGGATGTCTGACCATGCTTTTCTCTGGACCGAATCTTTCATGTGCTTCATCCCTCCGATGATGTTTGCCGATCCAGCTTGAGCATCTGTTATTTCTCCAGCACGAATGCTGGGAACAATTCGTGGATGTTCTGTGCATCGTTTGATGGTTTCAATGTCAAATCCGGTGTTCTTCACATGGACGCATTCTTCATTCAGGTCATGGACTGTATCATGATCCATAGCACAATGTAAGAAGACCTTCTGTCGCATCAGTGACTTTTCAAGCATAGCCCAAATGACTTCCTTGCCTTCACCTTCTTTCCAATAGAAAGGCTCACGTCCACAAGCATATATCTGTTTCCAGAATCTTTCATTGGTGGAGTGAATGATGCCCTTTTCCCTCAAGATTCTTGCAAGCTCCTCGGCCATGGATACAATCGAAGATTGGGACCCAAGAAACCGGGCGTCTTTCAGAATGTTGACGAAGATTGGAAGAGGTGCTGCTTGGCTGATATCTGTGATGATCTCCGCCAGTTTGATGATGAAGTCTGCATTTGGCATCAGCATGCGATTTTGTCCTCTGAATAATGCTGCGAAAGAGATCCAAATGTGAACAGTGGCACTTGAGAACGAGTTGGCGTTGGTTCGTAGGAAAGTCAATGCGTTCGTTGCCAGCTTCAAGAAATCCTCGGGCTTCTCCAGGGATTCATAGGGAAGTTGGCACACCTTGATGGATGAAAGACCCATGTTGTTGAGCCCAGCCTCAATGTCATTGATGATTCTCGAGCTAGATCTCGTTTGGTAGGTCAAGTCCGTCAAGATGAGGGCTTTGTTGTTTCTCACTTGTCCTCCCAATTCGTCCCATTGGTCCATCCAAGGCTTCCCGATGATGAACTGTCCAATCTTGTTTCCCAACTTCTTGAGTTTGATTCGAATCTCGCCCTCCACCGTATCTTCAATGCCCAATGTCAGCATAGCTAGGACCTCCGTCACTGGATATCCTTTGCATCTGACAAACTCGGTGGTCGTGATGATGTAGTGGTAGAGCTTCAACCATTCGTAGTCGCTCTCATTGATCATGTGGGAATCAAGTTGTCCTTCTGTCAGCATGTTGAAAGACAAAGCAGCATGAAATGTCAATCTTCTCAAATACTGTTTCCAGATCAAATTGGTTCCATACTTGTGAGTAGTGTGAGGGCCCTCTACGATGGAAAGCACAAAGTCTTTGCCGGATCTCAGGAATGCAATTCTCTGTTCTTCACGTGCATAATCTTCGGCAGCATGGAGACGCACTTCCACGGTTGAAGGTTTCCTCCTCTTCATCCAGTCTTCAGTTGGAATCCAATTTTCATCTCTTTCTGGTTCGGTACGACCCTGAGATGTCGCTCCAGGTCCAGATCGGAAAGCTGCATGGGTCGACGAAGATGCACCTCCGCCAGTAGATGATCTTGGCATCTTCTTCGGTTGAATGTTCGAACTTTGTGATTGTTGCGATGCCTTTGGCTGTGATCCCTCCGTAGGAGCGGATGTACTCTGGGCACTCGGTCCAGTTGATGTGTCATCATTCACCCATGAAGGTTCCTCATTGTTCCAGAAGTCGACTTCGTCGGGTCTTCGTCCATCGTTGAAGTTCAGGGGAACATCCCAGTTGTCGAAATTGTGCATGCCTCCAGCCGTTCCAGCTTGAGTCTCGGTCATCACGGTGGTGAAATCTTTGAGGGAGCTGTGGCAGGCATGACGTCTTTCTTTCTCAGTGTACCTGGCTCCTTCATCGGCAATCGAGACATTGTAACCATGCCCAATCAGGATTCCCTGAGGGATGTCAAAGACTTTGAGGATCGAGAACTGGATCTCGGATAATTCTGCTACCTTCGACAAATTCCCATCTCCTCGAGCGCTGGTCTTGTGTCTTTCGAGTGTCGTGCCGAGGGCTAACAAGCATAAGAAATGATTCTGGGCTGCACTCCTTCCTTTCGGTTGGTTGGTTTCAAAAGCGATCACATCTTTCATCACATCCTGCAAGATGATCTGATTCGATGGGTTCTGCTCGTTGTGATACCTCAATGCATGTCCTAGGTGCCTCATCTGGATCTCAACCATGTGCTTCATTGCCGTCAAATAGCTATCATTGTCAGATGGAGACTTCGGATTCACCTTGGTCAACTCGTCCATGACTTTGAAGTATTCGGCGGTCCTT
Organism: Cladocopium goreaui; assembly: GCA_947184155.2. NCBI lineage: Eukaryota > Dinophyceae > Suessiales > Symbiodiniaceae > Cladocopium > Cladocopium goreaui. The sequence goes on along the minus strand of CAMXCT020006664.1, from coordinate 127,461 downwards.
GTCACAGCTAGCCATGATGTTGCACTTGGATCTGTGTTGAATGATGGTGTTCCTCGATAAATTTGTTTCATGCTTCGGATCTTCGCCTCAGTCTCTGCAGCAGTGGCTTGATCATCAAAAGGTTCGGGAAAGTGTCCTTTGGACAATACGATCCAGAGCTCATCAAGTCTGTCGTAGATCTCTTTGTCCATGAATCGTCCCATAGTTGCATCTTCATATGGGCATCTGCTGGCAAAGACCTTCACGAATCTCGACCCTTTTGACAAAAACTCCCATCCGGAACACTTCTTCTCGATGTCCTGCGCTCTCTGCAACAACTTGTAGGCTACTTCCAGGGCTTGGGCGGTTGCTTCACTGGTGTGCCTGGAGTTCGCGAAGTATGCTGAGTAGACAACTGCAGGCGGCATGCCAAATCTAATCCATTGATTGGCTGTGTCCTCATCTGGGATCAGGCGAAAATTCGAGCCTCGGGTGTCTCGGAATGGTGATGGAGTCTTGGCTGCAATGGTTCCTTCAGACAATCCCTTCAGCACTCGTAATGCAACGGTGATTCGGTTTCCGGAGAATTGCCCTACTGAGTTCAGATCATGGGTTTCGGCCATCTCGCTTTGTACAGAAGAAAGTTGTACGGACCGTAGGTCTCGTAACAACAGTTCGAGCAGCGGAAATAGTTGTACGAACCGTAGGTCTCGTAACAACCAATCGGAGTCGAATTCAGAAAGCGGTCGACACGAAAATGAAAAGTGCCACGAAGAAAGAACCGAAGTTGATGTCAATCTCGAAAAGCACCAGTGCAGTAGCGATCGCTCGAACGAATGGTCAATGGCGTCGAGCTCTCGAGTAGCACAAACGGATGTTGCCACCGACTTGATTGGGTGACTGCGGACATTCTCGGAATCACGAGACATTTCAGCTTTCAGTTGTTCATCACATGCAAGCGGCTTCCAACGTTTCATCACTTTGACGTTCACAAATGGACTATTCCTGATTACATGATCGTTGATTCCATTCATGATGATTTTGGCTATCCACTTAGTGTAAACTTGAGTAATGCGAGTTTCCCTACCGGCACACTCAGCATGGTCATGACGGCGATCACATCTTCTATGAAGCTTTGGAAAAGACACCCCCCATGTAACAATCTTCCATGGTTTCTTGATTGGTTTGGGAGTCTCTTGGAACTGTGATTTCAAGCCATACATGCATCCATCAAATTTGTGCTCATGAGATACGGTTCCTTCCACAAGGTCAGTCATTCTACGGTCCTTCCAATAGTCACAACCTCTAGGCAACTCAAGCAAGGCTGGTGATCCCATGTTGATAAGTTCACTTAGCACTGATGCAAACACTTCCCACATCGCCCAGAAGATCTGCTTCTTTGCTTCGATGAGTTGTGTCGTTGCTTCGCTTACCCATCGGTTGATTCGGTTCCATGGTGAACCTCCTGTACATGGACCTGCAAAGAACACTGAATCAAGTTTGGTCCGAAGGCATCGCCTTGCTTTACTGATTCCGTACGGAGAGAGCATGTCGTCATCTTCAGTGATTGGCACGACATGAAACTTCATTTCGTCCTTCATTTTGTTCTGCAAGAACGTAAACCAATTTCTCTCTTCCGAACATAACAAGACGAAGCATGGGACTGCTTGAGGAACTTCGATCAAATTGATTGCAAGGGAAAACTTCGCATACTTTGATGTCATCAAGTCACAAGGTGATTTGGAAAATTGAAATTCCAAAGTTCTGTTTTTCTTTTCTCTCCAAAGGATTACCGACACTTTGGGATGGTCAACCTCATGTTTGCTTACTTCAATGTGATATTGATAGGGGACAAAAACATCAGTGATGGGAATAGTATTCACGTCATTGCAATTGGTGCAGAGTGTGATTACTCCCTGACTCACTTTACAGTTCCTACCTCCATCGATCACTTCAGCATTGGCGAGCACCTTGAATGTCGATTTTCCTGTCCAAAATTCATTCAATTTATTTGTTGATTCATGGTTGTCGCCCTTGAATCTCCATATATCTTTGATCACTCGAGTGTTAGTTTTGAACTTTTGTTCAGTTTCCCTCTCATCACATATGATCCTAGGGTCACAAGGACAGTCTTCGCAATCCTGTGGCACAAAGTTTTGCCTTCTTGGCGTTTTGTGAATTCGGATCAATGTCTCTTTCCCATCCCACTGCCAATGGTCTTCATTTTTCTTACCTAATACTTGGGATTTTCGGGTGGATTTTACAAACGGAATATTATCATTGATGTCCAATTCCGGATGCTTATGACATAGGCCAGGTGTTGAAGTGGACTGTGGGTGCCCCTTTTCACTGTGCGAATGCCATCCTTCACCCTCACTCCCCCCATGAACAAGGCGCATAAGCGTATTGATCACACGTGTGGCTGGCTGAAGGCACTGGTGAATGGATTTCGGGTGTTGAGACGGTGATGTCTGTGCATCTAAAAACAAGGCATCAACCGAGAACATCAGCATTGGTGAATCGGTCGGATGCTGTACACGGTCATGTGGTATTGACGCACACGAGTCACGTAGTGAGCTCGAGTGGGCAGGCGGGGCATGCACGTGCTTTGACGACATCACCCGGTGGGTTGAGGTCGTTGAAACGGATTGTGAAACAGTGTCCGGGATCAACGGCTGCTTGTTGGGCGAATGATACTGAAAACACGCTCGTTCAACCCACTTATCAAATCTGATAGCCTGCTCTGGTGGAGATGCACGGTGTTCGACCTTTGTCCACGCACCATTGAGAAGAACCCATGTGGATCTCAATACATCTGGCGGCACGATCAAGCCTGGTGGCTTAGGACGATAAAACACCGGTTGCTTGACGACAAAAATGGGATCCATACCTGGCAAGTATTGTAGCTTCTCTTTACTAGTCAAACCCTTCCTATACACTTCTTTCGGCAAAATAGGGGTTTCCGTGTATGGGAAGTTTGGGATGTCCTCAGTTTTGGATTGGAAAACTTGGCGAGTAGTCATATCGACATCGGTGCTTGGCTGCAACATGTCCAATACTTCTTTGCTCTGCAAGTCCTGAGGTTCCAACAAGTTGATTAGCATACAAGCTTTCTTCCATGCCATGGGATTCTTGAACCCTTTAGTATGGATATCTGCTGCCATTTTGGCTGTAATTTCATAGATCAATACAAAATGATCCTTTTGGAAATGTTCATGCATGGAGGCAATGGAAATACCATGTGTGCGCTCCAAATGACGCATGGTTGGATTCCGTCCTGATCTGACAACACCAATCATACCTTGATTATCGTCATGAAACAGGAGTTGAGGAAAAACTTTGGCTAAGACTTTCCACAGACTTAATGCGGGGATTCCTAGAGTCCTAAGTGCAGTATCTGCAGCCACAATTTCAGCTTCGGGGGTAGAATGACTAACACACCCTTGTCGCTTACTTCCACCAGCAAGTGGGAATCTTGTGAACTTACCTTGGACTTGTAAGTGCGATCCTGAAGTTGATCTCAAGGATTGGGCACATCCAGCGAAATCCGCATCTGCAAATAGTCCTAATGATAAATCTTCAATTTTGTCTCCGACCCATCCTATCATTTTGAGGGACAATGTGGAATTAACATAACACATTAGGTGATGAAGACGGGCGTCATCATCCTTTGTCCATTTGGTCACATTACGTGCCAATGCATTGATGGATCTCAAAAGGTCAAACCGCGCAATGCGGGCTGCATACAGCAGCTTCATAAGCACACTAGCTGCATGCGGAGCTAGATTCCCTCGGCTCAGTGTCTCACTGTCTTGGCCAGGACGTGAGTTGCCAGTCTCGGAGAGAGCAGGCATATCTGGATCGAAGGAATGTGCACACCAAGGACACTCAACTTTGCGTTTTCCATCGGAAGGAGCTCGATACGGGCTGCTTTTCGTTTCCTCTGGAAGGCTTGGAGTTGATACCTTTTTCAATTTTGTGTCCTTACCAATGATGTCAAGATACTTTTCCACCGATAACTTTAACAATCCTTCCATGTTATAAGTTATGGTCTTGACTTTCTTACCATTATGCAATTGGGTCTCACCTTGGGATAAAACACATCCTAAGTAAAGTCCCAAGTCGGTTTCGGGTTCAATGCGCAGAACAGTGCGCAGCATATCCCAACCTTTGGCCAGATTTTCGGAGGGCCCAGCAAGCTTAAGATCATCCACATAGATTACCAACAGCAATTTGAGCTCATCATGAAAATACATAGAAGGCCATTCCTCTCCAATGGGTTTAAAACCAATTTCTTGAACTTTCATATCACAATGTTGTTCCCACATCGTGCCTGAATCGGGATGTCCATACAGGGCTTTGTCGAGTCTTACGACAGGGCGACGAAACTTCCAGTACTGTATCTCAGGAGGCCATGCATCAGTGGGTAACTCCACCCAACACAAAGGCCCCTTCAACTTGGCCTGGATGTATGCCTGGATCGCATCTGCCAGCTTGACGGAGTGCCCAGGAAGACATCCGTAGAAATCGGCCCATCGTGAGGCTTCGAAGGAAGCAGGGGAATTTCCCAAGTCTTGGAAGAATGCTGCCTCCCAATGCTGATTCTTCACCTGATTTCCTAGCAGAACGCCTCTTCCCTTGAATTTTCGACCAGGATTGTCTTCGGACAACTGGTAATTCTTTTCCACGCATATGCCATGGACCCTGGCCATATGTACTTCCTTTTTATTCTTCTTGGCCTCTGCAACAACATCGTCATATTCACGAACCATTGTAAAGTCGAATACCTCTTGATCACGAAGGCCTTTCCACTCCTTGAGCATTGCCTCTTTGGCCTTTGGGTTAGACTCAATCTCAGCTCTGCCCACAGGTCGTGAAACCATTGCGTTGAAAAGTTTGCTTCCAAGGCCCCCTGATGGTATCTTGGTTCGGTGACTTTGATTGGATGCAGAAGTACACGGCATAGTTGGGAATGGAATGTATTCATCATCATCAGTGGCTATGTCCTTCACGTTCTTGACGTTAACACATTTGCCATTCTTGATCATTGTCGATTCGCCTGGCGTAGCCACGGAGAATCTCGAAATCTCACCTGACAATGTGCTCCAAACTTCACCACTCCACGATGCTTTTGGGCCACGTCCTTTCTCGACCTCCGACCATTCATCCCATTCAGTGAGGTATTCCTCGTCGTCCGGGACATCAGTAGAAGCATCGGAACATGGACTAGCATCAGCATTCCTCTTCACTTTTCGACAATCAATGTATCGTCTTCCATGTACATCGTCATCATCGACTATGTCGTACAGATCAAGATACGTACTTGTACATGTGATAGGTAAGGTAACTTTGTTCTTCACAACTTCACCAACACCTGCATCAGATTTCTTCGACTTTGAATGAGAGTCATCCTTCTTACTTTCATCACCACCTTCATCGTCCTTGGACTTCGGCTCGTCCTTGTCTTTCTTTGAATCTTTCTTCTCCTTCTTCATTGCTTTCTTCTTCTTTTCTTCGACCAATCTTTTGGCTTTGTCATCGGCCTCTTTCTTCTCCAACTTCTTCTTCTCGGCTTTGAGGATGGTGTTCCGGTCAGACTGAGAGAGTTTGCGCCATTCTTCAGGAGAATAGGTCCCTTTGGGACGCAATGACGTTTTGAACATTCGTCTACCGTCATCTCCAATCTTGTATGGGTAACCCTTGACGTTCAACTTGACCTTCTCACCATCGTCATTGAGGTATATCTTCCCATCTCCAGCTTTGCCCGACTTCCAATGGTCTGGCTGTGCATCGATAAGCTCCTGGAGAGTCATCTCTTCTGGATCTTTGTCTTTGTCGAAGATATCCTCGGAGTCATCAAGAGGCTTCTTTGAAACTTTTCCACCACTTGGTCCAGGTCCACCGTCATCTCCGTCATCAAGCTCGTCATCGTCTTCGTCATGGTCATGTTCTTCATCATCTCCATGAGGCACTTTGGAGGGATCGCCATCGAGGACTTCTCTTTCTTTCATTCCTTCCAATGTGGTGTTCACCCTCTCGTACTCTTGCTTGCATGGAAATGTCAATGGGGTGACCATCTCGACCTTCTCGGTCAAATGAGGTTTGAGAAGACGGTGTTCAGGTTTGCTAGCATCGTCACCAAGATTCTGATGTACGAATTCACTCAGAGGCCATACTTTGTATTGTCTTGACCAATGCATCCCTGGACCAATGTGATACCCTGCAAACACTCCTGGAATAGAGTCAGGTCCAAACTTATGAAGTTGTCCCGCTTCTCTGGTCTTCGGAGGCTTGTAGTTCACACGAGCACCATAGGGAATGAGTTTGCCAGCAAATTCAGATCCGTGGAGTTTGCACCAAGCGCTCAATTCATCATCGTTGGGCTCTACGTTGAGTAGATGACATACACAAAGGATTGCTGTTCTCCAGAAACAAGGTGGTAATCCAGCTTCCAAAAGACATGTAGAAGTAGCTGTGAGGATAAATTGGTTCGTCCTTTCGGCAATTGAATTGGTTTGAGGTCTCCCAGGCAACGAATGATCAATTGGTATCTTCATCTCGTTCATAGCTTCAATGAACTGAGGAGCATGATCAGAGTAGGCCTGTCTGACCTTCTTGGCGCCGATGAATTGTTTCACTGCTCTGACTACATCGTCTTTGGTCATTCGATCAGATGGATAAGCACCAATGATTCCTGTAAAACAGTCTCTGACAACCAACACTTCCTTCTCGAGGACCAATACGTCATCATGGACTTTGGATGTATCCACCGCATCAAAGGTAATGAGGTCGCCAAACTTCTTGAGTTCCCTCTTGTATGCTCCACGACGAGTCTTGAAGTGCTTCATCTTTGCTCGAATGCATGAGTCGCAATATGGATTCTTGTATCTGTGGGTCAATTTGTGATTCAAGCTATTGCTTCTCTCTTGAGTGTTCCCCTTTTGGCTACCCTGGATTCACCCTCGACAACATCGATCTCAATGTCATCTTCATCACCTTCAGCGGCGTCTTCAGGAGCACCATGACCATCATCTTCGAAGTCAGTCTCTTCACCAGGAGGTCCGTCAAACGGAGTTCCAGGTTCATATTCGCCGTCTTCAGGTGGTTCTTCTTCTTCTCCAGGAGTTGCCGAATGTTTCTGTCGGTTCATTGCTCTTCTCTTCTTCTTATTCTTGAGCTTCTTGACGTATCGGGAACAATTGTGGTTCTCAGTCGATGTTTCAAGACCACTTTCTCCATCGAGGTGTACTCTTCGTGATGGTTGACCAACATCATCAATATCGTTGAGATCAATCCAACTTGAGAATCGGTCATGGATCTTCGATGCATGATGGCTTCATGAGGAGTGCATTCGTTCCAAGATCAATAGGGGATGTTGTCATGGATTGTCAGATCTATGCGTTCTCCATCCTTCGTAATCATGAAAGGCATTTGACCAGATGGCCATACGAAGGAGTATCCTTCGTCCATGCATCGTTTCCCAAGAGACATCACAGACGGAGTGTCGTCCAGTACGTAAGCATGAGATGTCACATCAAAGGTTCCCAGGTCAATCTCCGCTTCCGTTTGAGTAGCAGTTGAACCATTGGCGGTGTGGAACATGATAGGATCACAAGTTCGTTGCTTCAAGTTCATCCTTTCGGCTTTCCTTGCAGAAATCAGATCGTGTCCGCTGCCAGAATCCAGGATGAATCTGCGATCTTTGGCTTGTACTGGCAATGAAATGCACATCATGTTCTTGGACTTCATGAGGGATTTTCCGACTTCGTGTTCAACAAGCTCTTCAATAAAAGCCATGTCATCACGATCATCGTCCAGCTTGATCAACATGTCGAACTTGGGGCCAATGATGATTCTAACTTCATCAACAAAACGATGAGGTCCGCATCTATCCATGATGATAGCTTTGGCCCGTGCTCGGACTGAACCGAGGGTGTTGTCGGACTTGGACTGATCGTCGATCAAATCATCGACTTTCCAGAAGACATACTGCTTGTTGGGGTCGCGATACATACGCTTGGGTAATCCCTCCTGGTAATTCTCAATGGCAATCTCGTGCACTTCAGGTTCCAGTTCAAAAGAGATCCTGCGATCATCAGAAGACTTCTTTGCGCTGGCTATCCTCGGTGAGGTATAATCCAAAGAATCTTCATTGTCGCTATCAAAGAAGGAGTCAATGGTAATGGGAGTTGCTTTCTTCTTTGGTGTCTTCTTGCTGGTCCTCTCTGATGATGCTGAAGGCGATTGGTCCGCATGTAGGAATTTACATTTGTTCCCAAATGTGCAGGTACCCTTCTGCCAATTCCAACATACCTTCTTTCTGGGTCCAGCTGAAGATGAACTTCCTTTACTTTTCCCCCTTGATGAATCTCGACTTCCACTTCTGCCTTTCTTACCTTTCATCTTGGCATCATAGACCTTCTGAGAATGACTGTAAAGACATTTATCACCTTTGCTGCATCCTCCCTTGTTGAAGAAGTAATTGCAGAAAATCTTCTTCTTGTCAACGGGTGAAGATGATCTCCCCTTCCCACCTTTGCCTTTCTTGTTGTTCTTGTCGGCATGAGATTTCGGAGAAGGTGTTGGAAGTACTGATGCAGCTTCACTCTTCGCTTTCGCTTTAGGTCGTTTGGGAGGATCACCTGTAGACGATGCAGCTGCTTCATTCTCCTTCTTGGTCTTGATGGGAGCAGCAGGTTTGTCAGCATCTTCCAGGGCAGGTGTCGTCTTGTTAGAGGACAATGACAGTTTCACTGCACGTTCTCTATCTTTCAACAGTCGTTCTTGCTTTCCTCTTGCTATGTATCCTTTGATCATGCCAGTTAGGGAAGCATAGGTCTTCTCAGGATGCCCTTCATCATAGGTTTTGTATCGGTTGATATCAAAAGCCATAAGCTTTGAATGTTCAATCTTCCGGAACAATGTGTCACGCAGGGAATTTTCAGAAGGCAGATCATCATGTTTCATGTTGTATATGATGTCAAGCCACTTGTTGTAGAAGGCCTCAAGTTGGTCATCTCCATAGTAATTGAACATGTACAAATGATGGGCGTTGTAGAGAACCTCAGTGTGGTCAGGCGACTTGAAGCTAATCAAGACCATTGCGAATAGTTCTCGCCCCTTGATGAAATCCCCACTCCTCCCATACATTTGGTTCTTCATGGACATGTCATATTTCACTTGCATGGACTTGTCCCCAGCATTGTCAATGACTTTCCTCAAGGCATTGGAGAGCTTGGCATCAATGGATTGGAATCTCACATCGGGTGCTTTGGCCAGAGCTTCTAAGTCAGGTTGATCTGCAAGACACGGAGCTAGCCACGCTTTCCAATCTTCATAGTTTCGATCTCCACTTGCAACGCAAACTTCATGAACGACACTTCCCTTCCAGGATGAAAGTTCAGTGGTCTTAGGCCAGGGTTGGAGGCTGATCTTTCGGCTTCTCTTAGAGATACGGATGACTTGGATCTATCCCTTTCAAGGTTCTCCAACTCCCTGACATTGGTGTCGTACTCGTTCCTGAGCTTCTCGAAGGCTTCAGCTTCTGCTCGGTATTCCTGCTCTTCATCATTGGCACGATCTTCAGCTTGAGAGAAATTGTTCTTGTAGTAATCTTTCCGATCTTCCATCTTCTTCAACTCATCTTGAAGATTTCGAACTTCATTGTTCTTCTCTTGCTTCATCTCGTCCAACTCTGCTTTCAGTTTAGCACACTTCTCTTCACATTCATTCCGAGGCATAGCATTACTGGGGTACCCATGTAATGTAGTCGGTCTATTCATTGATGAAGAAGAATGAGCTTGGTTTTCCAACTTCAGGGCAGCAATGGTGCTCGACATTTCTTCTACCTCAGCGTAACGCTCATTGACCAATTGATGCATCTCGGTCAAATGGCTTTCAGGAATGGAATAGTCAGTCGCACCTTTGATCACGAGTCTTCTGTCGTTCAACATCTTGATGGACTTACCTGCATCCCTGTGAGCACGCTCAAGAGAATCCTTTTGGGCTTCAAGTTCAGTATGAAGGCGAGCGATAGCTGTGTCCCTGTCATTGATTTCATTGTGCAAACTGTCGAACAAGTTACTCGTCACATTCGGATTGTTACTCATGTGATCGATCTTGTTCAGAGCATCTTGATACTTCTTACCAGTTTCATCGAAATGTTGCTGGAAGGTTTTGAGCAGGTTCTCGGTGTCAATGAGTTCAGTTCTGTTTTGCAAGTACAACTTGTCAACTTCAGCCTTGGATTCCTTTAAGTTGTCACGCTCACGCACGCCTTGCATATACATCTCATATAGTGCTCCTCCATGAGGTGATCTGCTTGGCGAGGATCTTCTGGCTTGTTGACAGGAAAGTTCATGATACTGATTCTTCGATTCAGTCAGTTGTTGTTGCATTCGATCTAAAAGACTTTGTTTCATGTGTAGTTCCGAACGTAGTCCCATTATCCTCATGTCCCGCATGCCACTTGATTCAGCTAGAGATTCCTCAGAAGCCTTGCTCTCAGAAGTCGCTAGTCGAGATTGTAAGTTCTCATTGTGAATCACCTGCAATCGAAGTTGTGATTCTTCCAAAGCTAAGTGATGTTCACATTCTGCATAACGGTCATGTTCAGATCTTATGTTACTACGGAACTCCTTCATTATCTCGTCCCTCTTCATGTCAGCAGCATCGAGCTCAGTTTCCAGTCGTCTAACGTTCATGGCCATGGTGTGCTTCATCGTCTGGTTCTGATTAGCAACCTCGAGCATCTCGATCTGTAAAGCACATGTCTGGTCGTTAGCGTAGCCGACCGCCAGAGCTTCTTGCTTGGCATTCATCTCTGCGTTTTCCAGTTCCAGTCTGAGTTGATTGATGTGAGCATTCGCATCAGCGCCCACATGCACCATGATTGCGTTCGCTTGTCCCATTTGTTCATCGAATTCCGAACGTAGTCGTGAATATTTAAATTCCAAATGAGATGCAGCTTCATTCGACATAGTCTGATACCTCTCCAACTCTTCGATCCTGTAGGTTGCACCTTCATCCTCTTGTTGTGCAGCCTGTAACTCGAAGTTCAGCATCTGGAGTTGTTCGGTCATCGACATCATCTCTTGATGGGTGGTGCTTTCCAGGAAATTAAATTGTTGATAGGCATATGCTGTCGTCTCAGTCAATCTTGCCTGAAGTACCGATTCTTCTTCAGTAGCCTTTTCCAGTGATGTTTTGTATTCAGCTAATTCGCTCTGATAGGCAGTGAAGATGTCGCTACCACTTGATGGGGCGTTCACTTGTTGATAAGATCCTGTCCCTGATGGAGTAGCATCCTGAATCGGTGAAGGCGGATTCGACGACGTAGTCTTTGCCTTAGTCCTTGGAGTCATCGGAGGCGACAATTGTCGTGCAGATGATCTTCTCTTTCCAGGTGTGCTGTCCCTATCTTCAATTGCTTGCATTGTCGAAATTTGTCTCCCTCTAGGAGCAACCAGAGGTCGCCTGGGTAGGCTCGTTCTCAGTTCTGAGGCATCGCTTCCACCAGTGTCGATACTCTGTGAAGAATTTGACTGCGTGCCGGCAGCTGGTGCAACGGCATGTCCAGAGAAAGAAAATGCGTTATCACTGCTATCCTGTTCAGTCATCTGTAAGGCCCGCGGCTACCCGCTCGTAGGCTCCGTAGGAGTCCTACGGCTGATAACCTGTGAATCGGAGGTTATCTCCCCGATTATATGTTCTTGGCAGTTATAGAAGGTTGTTGATTTCCCTCACCAGTGATGACGAACGAACGGCGGTTTCGGCATTGCATCCTTTTCATGTGGAGCTAGCAGCATCTTGAGCCAAAGGGGCATTTCATGCATCCCTTTGGTCATGGACGATTACAGGACGTTTATGTGGGAATATGTACCATGCCGTAGCCTACATCCCATTCGCATGTAAATATATATTTACATATATATGTAAATATATGTGTAAACATATATGTCAATATAGATATAAATATAGATGTAAATATAGATGTAAATATAGATGTAAATATAGATGTAAATATATGTAAATATATATATATGTAAATATATATGCAAATATATATATATGTAAATATATGTAAATATATATGTAAATATATATGTAAATATATATGTAAATATATATGTAAATATATATATATATATGTGTGTAAATATAGATGTAAGTAAATATAGATGTAAATATATATATATGTAAATATATATGTAAACATAGATGTAAATGTATATGTAAATATATATGTAAATATATATGTAAATATAGATGTAAATATAGATGTAAATATATACATATATATATGTAAATATAGATGTAAATATATATATATATGTATGTAAATATATATATATGTAAATATATATGTAAATATATGTAAATATATGTAAATATATGTAAATATATGTAAATATATGTAAATATATGTAAAGATGTATGTGTATATGTATGTGTATATGTATGTGTATTTATATATACATATATATATATATAGTATATGTATGTGTACATGTATATATATATATGTATGTGTATATGTATGTGTACATATATATATACATATATATATATACATATATTTATTTATTTAGTTAGTTATTTAGTTATTTATTGATTTATTTATGTATATATATATATGTGAATATATGTATGTGTATATATATATGTATATGTATGTATGTGTATATATGTATGTATATTTTAATACGAATGTGTATATATATATATATGTATGTATCTATAACATGTAAATATATATATATAGGAAGTAGATACATAACACATGTATATATGACTATAGGTAGCACGTAGGTACTTTAAGGGAGCATGTGTGCTATGTAGGTCGTCTAAAAGGTAGCATGTACCTAGTAAATGCGAGGCTGGTAGTCAGAAATGCTGCCAATAGCGTGCAAATAGAAGGGCAGGGGGGGTGCCACCTGGGGACCCATACCATTGGGGGGGGGCCTCGCGGTCGGAAGACGGGATCATATATATATATTATATTATATATATAGATAGGTACAACAGTACAACATCATAAATGGGGATGAACAATGTAGACCGGCGACAGTGCAGTGAATCTGGAGACCACCGCTCGGTCCCTTTCTACTCACATAGCCACTTTTGCTGGTTGCAAATATATGGAGATTTCAAAAAAATTGGGGACTCCCAAGTCACCATGGGCTAAAACATACTATAACGGTCTTTTTTTGTAAGGATGATCTGGTACCCCCATGACTGAACGGACCCGTATCAAAATCCCTGGTTTCTGTGATCATCCCATCTTCTCCAGGAAAAAAAACCTGCAGAACTCTGTTTGAAACACCTTGCTTCTGCTGGTGGTGATGGACCCTCGAATCATGGCCAGCTTTAAAATTCCGGACAGTCGGACTGGTTGGTGATCAAACCAAGTCTGGAAGACATTGAGAATCAGTGGCCACGCTTACTGCAGATTGAATGCAAAAGAAGTATCCAAAATGCTCTACCCATCCCATGGCGATAGACCCAATAATGTGATAGACCCAATAATCAACCTCCAATTGAAAAACCATTGGAACCCACCCAATTTTTGGTTATTTAGCATGGTTTTAGCATGTTTTAGCATAGTTTGGCTCTACCACATTACAAGATCAGTACTTCAAAAGCCCTACAAAAATTCGGGCAGCTCTGTACACGAAGGCAGTGTTCCAGCACTGGGGGTTCATGCAGCTACACTTTTCGCAGCTGATCTTGCACCCTGGCGCTGTTCCCGCCGTAATTCCTCGGAGGAGTCTTGATGTGGATAGATGGATGCGCAAGGGGAAAATTGAAAACTGCCTTTGAAATTTCTCTACCCTCTGGTAATTTAACGTAGCTATTGAAAATGGCCATAGAAATAGTTGATTTACCCATTAAAAATGGTGATTTTCCATAGTTATGTTAACGTTTACCAGAGGGTAAGGATTGTCTATCAAAGCCAGAAGAATCAATCCCAGTTGAGAAATTGATTATGGGTTACCCCAAGAAACGGATGACTTGCATTGAAATGGAACACACCAAATTCATAGAATTTCGACAACCCAGGAGCGGGGCTTCACTTTTTATCTGTATCTTATGTGAAATTCATGGTCCAGAGGATTCGATTCAGAGCTGTAAGTGTGTGATTTCTGCAGGTTTTGGAATGTGCCTTTGCCTTTCAAAATTCACAGTGGCGAAAGCTGGCTCAGGATTTTTGTCACATGCACAATGCAAATCTTCATTTCTATGGTTTTGTCTGACAACAGGGTACCCCATTCTATGGTTCATCACCATTTTCTCATGGCCAGTTTTTGGAGTTGAATCCTCTATTTCCAAGCCCGTATGAAGATGCGCACACAACGTGGGGCCCATATTTATGGGATAGAGCATGATGGAGCCAATACTAGACCAAGCATGATGGGCTTCTGGGCCCGTTTGTTTTTTTCGGGAACCTCCTTTCTATGGACATTTCATGAGATTTGCATGAACATCTCCAAAGAGAAGAAAATGATGAACATCTTCAAACGGCCCCATTTTCAGAAAATGATGAAAAGGGATGGAAAATGGACATGGCCATCTTCAATCCTAGCTTCAAATGGCCCCATGTCACCACGCTTCCATCTGAAAGGATCGCAGCGAATGCCCCATCCTGGGCTGTCAGGCCACCCTACGTAGAAGCTACGCATGAAATTGGATAGGTAGATCCCAAAGCAAAATGAAAAATGGTGGTTCAATGGTGATTCAATGGTGATTTAATGGGATTGAATGGGATTTCATGGGATTAATGATGGTATACCCTCTGGTAAACTAACAGTCTGCTATTGAAAATGGCCATTGAAATAGTGAGTTTTCCCATTAATAGAATGGTGATTTTCAATAGCTATGTTAGTCATTACCAGAGGGTAAGCATCTTTGGGTAATGTCCCACGGCAACTAGGGCTGGTACACTAACCCCAGGTGTCTCTGCTTAATGATGTCTGGCATTCAAGGATATTCAAGGCACCACCCCTTACAGAAAAGAAACAACATCCATCTTTCTTTTGAGTCCGGTGTGTTTTTTTCCCAACAGATTCCAACTGAACTCACTCCACACTGAAACAGTAGTTGTGAACTCGTGGTCGACAAATGGTGTACTTCAGTAACTGGTTGGTGATTTTAACCATCTTGAAATATATGACTTCGTCAATGGGAAGGATGACATCCCATATATGAAATGGACAATAAAACTCATGTTTGAAACCACCAACCAGTTTTACTATTGAACTGACCACAGATTTAGGATAAATGTCCACCTCTAGACAAACCTTATCCATGGTTTTCCACCTCTCCAAAAATTGGTGGGTCAAAAAAAAACCCATGGTTTTTGCCACCGCGCATCCGTCGCGTGCACTTCAAAAACTTCTCGCAGCCCCGGCCCAGCTGTCGCGACATGGCTGCTGTCGCCACCCAGCGATGCATCACCCCAGGTGACCTCAGAGGAAGATCTCCAGCAGTTGGGGTAGCCAAATCATCCATTTTTATAGTGATTTAATGGTTTTTTATGGGATCTTATGGGATTTAATGGGATTTATTAGGATATATGATGGTATACCCTCTGGTAAACGTTTACGTGTTGCGAACTGGAAAATCACCATGCTATTAATGGGTAAATCCACTATTTCTATGGCCATGTTCAATAGCTATGTGAGTTTACCAGAGGGTAATGGTTCGTATTTATGGTTTTTACAATCCATGATAATGGTATTAAAATCCATTAAACCATGGTTATAATTAATAGCATTATAAATGGATTTTCCATTGGATTAGTATTGTTATAATGGATTATAATGGAAAATCATCATTATGATATTGAATAGTATTGTTATAATCTGGTTGGTGGTGCAATAACCATCTTGAAAAATATGACTTCGTCAATGGGAAGGATGACATCCCATATATGAAATGGAAAATAAAATTCATGTTCCAAAGCACCAACCAGATGATCATTGGAATCTAAACGGAATCAAACAAAAATGCCTTTTCTGCTGAAAGGTGGGACTAGTACCGCAAGAGAAATCATGCTATCATTGATAAATTATGTCTGAAAACAGATCTCACAATGCATAAAGCCTTGTCCCCTCGACGGTTGACCAGGAAGCCGAAATCAAGCAAGTTTAGACTCAGTCTTCCGATGAAGAAACTGGAGTTATGCAGGAGAAATGGTTCAAGCACCCTGTCAACAATAAGTAATTCAGAGTCTTATGATTTATGATAAAAAGTCCCCGGATCTGTTACATGATAAACAACAATACATCTCATGCCACGTCACAATATGTCCATCAGCCATCGCAGCAAACGCTCCACTGGTGGCAGAAATTTCTCTGACACCAACAAGCTGATCTTGAACTCCAGTGCTGTCACCACCCAGGAATGCATCGCCCCATGTAGTGACACGTCCATCTTCTCCCACAGCAGCAAACGCGCTGAGGGTGGCAGAAATATGCCGCACGTTCCTGCTGTGAATCACATCGCTGGTCATCAGTGGCTTGAAGATGCAAAGCGAACCTTGATGATATTTTAGTCCGACATATGTTTCATGTGTCTGAGTTGAGATGCAAGTTCCAAAAACCCATAGGAAATCAAAGAAACTTGCTGAGCTGCAATCCACGCCCCCGAAGGTCCAAATGGAATTTGCTGACTTAACAAAATCCAGCTAAGGTCCAAAAAGAATTTGTTTTCTCAGATTTTGTCAGAAAAAAATGATACAAACTGATGGCCACCACCTGTCCTCAAGCGATGCTGCACCAGACTACTGTCGCCTCCATAGAGGCTGTGGCCCCACGTCACCACCGATCCAGTGCTTCGAAGCGCGGCAAAGGCAGCGCCGTAGGTATGACGAGTGGCAACCACCTTCACCACATCATGGAGCCTCAACCGATGTCCCGTTGGGGAAAAACCATTGATCTGGCTGAGTGACATTGGTGTTATTATTCACCCTGAAATAGTTTGAGCCATTTCAGGGATAGTTCAGGTTGTAGCGACCTCGTTATAATTCACCCAGACAGCTGGTAATCCGGAAGATTTTGGTGGGTGGCATTGGTTTTTGTTCCTCGTCCCTACCAGTACAGCAGTAAATCGTAGGACTTCCTTTTTCCCGCAAGAATGTTGCAACTGTAGTCAGAAATCAGCGACCGTGATTCCGGGCATCAAACTTCTGTGTTTCGCATAGAAAATGTAAGACTATGACCCAGAAAGAAAGAGGTGTAAAACGCAATGGGGTTGTATATCCTATATGATATATCATGATATAAAACAAAACAATGAATGGCATTGTAAACCAGTTTATAATTATAGATATATCTGCTATATATATATTATATACACATACATCACATCACATCACATCACATCACATTACATTACATTGCATTACATTACATACATACAACATACATATAACATACATATAACATACATATTTCCAATGTTGTTTTCCCAAATTGACAAGAAAGTCACATTTCCCAGCTTCGGCACCCCACAACTATTTTTCCAACGCGGTTGTTCTCTAAAGTTAGAAAGATTGGGAAAAGAAAGTACGGTCAACAGGAACAATAAAGGTTGGTGCTGTTAAACCATCCCCAAAACTCTCAAAGTCTGGAACGGTCATCCCATTTTCAGGAATTTCAGCTGGAAAATCCCAGACAATAATGTCCTTTTGGTAAAAATAGAGGGGCCGGTTTGGTATACCATCTATCATCATGTACGTGTTGTTAAAGGGGTAAACAACCCCCTCCAGTAATCAACCAACCAATGGGAAAAGTACATCTATGATCCCAAATGTGTAGTTCGATGATTGTCCCATATACAATCCAGTCCCCCTTCCCTTACTGTAGTACTAAACACACCCCAAAACCGCCATAGTTTAGCGGGGGTGAAATATGGGACCATGCAATCGGGTATGGATCATAGTTTATTTTCCATCAGTATTTTATTCACATTCCATCAATATCCTACAATTGCATAGTATTTATTGCGGTGATATTACATTATCCGACATCATACCCATCCATATTCCATCACCACCCACTTCAAATCTGGCAACTGATCGTGTACCTTGGAGCTATCTCCACCATATCCAGGATGACCCCAGGTCACGATTCTTCCATCTGCTTTCAACGCAGCAAAGGCTCGGTTCGTGGCGAAAACCTGCTGCACATTTGTAAGCTGGTCCTGACAATATCTTCAGACTGAAAATGGTAGGGTTAAAAGAAGTGGGTGTATACCCTCTGGTAATTTAACATAGCTATTGAAAATGGCCCATTTATCAAAGGAAGTTGGGAAGCAATCTTCCGAGTTACGGATGAAGTGTAACGCAGTAACAATACATCACATAACAATACATCACAAAACCATACATCACATAACAATACACCACATAACAATACATCACACAACAAAAAAACACTGAACAATACATCACAAAACAATACATCACAAAACAACACAACACATAATAACAATATATCACATAACAATACATCACTAAACAACACAACACATAATAACAATATATCACATAACAATACATCACACAACAATACACCACATAACAATACATCACATAACAATACATCACACAACAAAACATCACATAACAATACATCACAAAACAATACATCGCAAAACAATACATCGCATAACGATACATCGCATAACAACACATCACATAACAATACATCCCACAACAACACATCACATATACAGCGCAAAACAATACAAGTCGCAGTGTAATGGCTGCATGACTGTTGCATGGGGTTGGTTTTGGGAGGAAGCCGGAGCACGAAACCTTGTGTTTTTCCGTGTAAAGTGGCTGCAGGCGGCGATGAAGGGTACCTTGTGTGTGCGGCGGTTGCGGCTGAGGTCGTTCCCAGCGGAATCGGTTCCTCCTTGGTGTTCTGCAACGTGCGGATGCAAATCGCATTGTAATGGCTGCATGAATGTGCACGTGCTGCTGCAAAATGCATTGTAGTGGCTGCATGAATGTTGCATGGGACTTGGTTGGGGAGGAAGCCGGAGCACGAAACCATGTGTTTTTCCGTTTAAAGTGGCTGCGGCCGGCGATGAAGGGTACCTTGTGCGTGCAGCGGTTGCAGCCGGGGTCGTGCCGAGCGTAATCGGTTCCTCCTTGGTGTTCTGCAACGCGTGGATGCAAATCGCATGGCAATGGCTGCATGAATGTGCACATGCTGCCGCAAAACGCATTGTAATGGCTGCATGAATGTTGCATGGGACTTGGGTTGGGGAGGAAATACTAGTGTCTTTTGCAGCTGGACATCGTCAATCGGCGCGGCTGCATGCGGAATACTATTGTCTATTTTGCAGCTGGACACCGTAGATCGTATTGGGGTGGCTGCATCAAGGCTGCGATAGTGCCTGTCCGCAGATTTTCGTCATTTTGGCGCTGGTGATTTTCTTTTTAAAATTCCTTTAAAAAAGTGCTTCAAAATCGTGTTTGTTTCTTTTTTGCTTTGGCACCGAGATCCGGTTTTGGAGCTGCAATTTGCGTTGTCATTGTGTACAAGAAAGCTTCTCTGCGTAAGCACTTCTTTGTGTAAAAGCTTGCTGTGTGTAAAGCTTTCTGTGTGTAAAAGCTTTCTTTGTGTAAAAGCTTTTCTGCGTAAAAGCTTGCTGTGCGTCAAAGCTTGATGCGTTTTGGGAAGTGTTGTGTGCAAGCTTGCTAGTACAAAGTAGTACTAGGAAGTATTTTGTGCAAACTTTGTAGTACAAAGTAGTACTGGTAAGTACTTTGTGCAAACTTTGTAGTACAAAGTAGTACTGGGAAGTATTTTGTGCAAACTTGATAGTACAAAGTAGTACTGGGACGTACTTTGTGCAAGCTTTGCAGTATAAAGTAGTACTGGGACGTGCTTTGTGCAAGCTTTGTAGTACAAAGCAATGCTTGGAAGTACTTTGCGCAAGATTGGTAGTACAAAGAAGTACTGGGAAGTGCTCTGTGCAACATTTGTGGTACAAAGTAATACTGGGACATGCTCTGTGCAAGCTTTGTAGTACAAAGTAGTACAGGGAAGTGCTTTGTGCAAGCTTTGCGGTACAAAAGTAGAGCTGGGAAGTGCTGTGTGCAAGCTTTGTAGCACAAAGTATTTTGTAAAGGCTTCTGTGTAAATGCATCTGTGCCTCGAGCTCTGTGTGCAAAAGCTTTCTGCGCCCAATTGTTTTTTGTGCAAGAGACTTCTCGCTGACAGTAAGAGCTTTCTGGCGTGCAGAACAGCTGAGATGAGTTGAGAAAAACTTTGGGGAGATGAGAAAGGTCGATGAGTGCTCGGATGAGATGAAAACAGTTGAGAAGAACTTGTCTAGATGACATGTGAGAAGAGATGGAATGAGATGAGATGAGGTGAGATGAGGTGAGAAGAGCTCACATGTTTTTGCGATGAGATGAGTGTGGAGTGTGAAGTACAAGTGTGAAGTGCGAAGTGCGAGGTGTGAAGAGTGCAGTGTGAAGTGTGAAGTGTGAAGAAAGTGTTTGCTTGGCGTTGCATTGCACCGGGGTCGCGCACAGGTCATGTTCTTGGACAACAGTCGTGCAACAGGTTCGCACAAAGCACGCACGGGCCTTAGATGAAAAAGGTCTTATAGTATAACCCTAAGGCAACTTCCACCCCGCCTCGTGCGGGTACTACTGGTAGTTGATTTACCTATTAAAGATGGTGATTTTCCATAGCTATGTTACAAGTAGTTTACCAGAGGGTAACACCCGTCATTTTATGGGATATACTGGGGATGTATGTGTACATGTGTATATATATATAGTATGTGTATATAATTATATATATAATACATATATATATATACAGTATGTGTATATATATATACTATATATGGGATGCAACGGGATATAATGGAGACACATGTCCAAAAACAGCTTCAACACTTCCACCCCCGGTCCTGCACCATGCTGCTATCGCCCCCCCACGCCGCATCGCCCCAGGTGCGTAGCCCACCATGGCCCAACGCTGCAAAGGCACCAGCAGTGCCGGTGATCTGACGAACTTGGCAGAGCTGCGGCTGTAGGAGGCTGCTGTCACCACCATACTGCGGATGGCCCCAGGATACCTGCGCAAACTGGGAATTCTGTGGCTTGGAAAATGTTGGACTGGAATTTTTGGCGGAGAAATGGTGATTGTTTGGGAAAAAAGAGGGATTTAGAGTGGTAAAGATTGGATATGAGGGTGAGAAAAATTGGATTTAAGACTGATTTTCGGTTGGAAAATGAGAGAAAATTGGAATTTGATGGAAGAAAACTGTGATTCAGATTTGGAAAATGCGCATTTCATGTGATTTAAAGAACATATATGGAATTTAAGCCACAACAAATGGTGCAAGAGCCGAGCTCGGTGAGGAAAATTGGGGGAAGATGATGGACAGTATTCCAATCAGTTCAGCATGGGTGACATTTACTCAAAATAAGTTACCTGCACAATAGATACATAGTGTGTACCAACATGTTCTTTTGTTGAATTTCTGCTTGTAGGAGGATGTTGTAGAGCCTCAACCAGGTTGAGTCAATGGGAAATTCAGGATCCTAAAATGGAGGTACTGTACCATATAAGGCCATATTTTGCTGGGATATTCCCTTACATAGGCCTCAAAAATAGGCCTTATATACAGTAGGTACCTCCAATCAATCGGTTCCTGTTGCATGGCCATTGATTGAGGCAACCCAGGCGCAGTTTTCACCAAGGTACAACCGTGCCATCTTGCAGAATCGCAGCAAATGCCCCATGGGACCCATGGATCTGCCACACATTCCTCAGCTGATCTGCAACTTGGGTGCTGTCACCACCGCGGCTCGCATCGCCCCAGGTCACCACCGTCCCATCTGCCAAGACAGCAGCAAATGCACTGAAGGTGGCTGAGACTTGCTGGACGTTGTTCAATTGATCTTGTACTCGGCAGTTGTCACCACCACACATGGGATTGCCCCATGTGACCACTCCAGTGCCACCAGTGCACCAGAAGGCAAAGGCGGAGGTTGTTGTAGCCACCCGCGCTTGTCCGGCAATAGCTGTGAGGCATCCTCCATCATGAAGTCCTGCTGATGGCAGCAGCTGCAAATTTCTATGGAACTTAATGTGGAATATTGCCATTCTGTAAAAGACTCATGGGTGGTCTACCCTTCCGAAAATATCATGCAACTGAAATTGATCATTCCCAAAACAGTGACTGAAAACAGTCGCAAAAAAATGCAGACCACCAAAGCACAGCCCGGGCTGTTTTTGTTAGCGATCCCATCTCCCACATGGTGAGGGCCCGGGCCACCTTACTGCTCACAGCGGCAAGTCTTCAATACATGCAAGGGGAGCCCCCCAAGTGATGTTGGTTGGTTTATAAACCCGTGAATACTATAGCTTAATATAAACTATAGTTATTTCATAGCCATAAACCCAAACGTGAAAATTCAGTTAAAAACCAAGTTGGCTCCCTATAGGATGGGGTCAAAATCGGGGTACCCTAGATGTTAAATTCTTGGGATCCCAGATCCCTCAAGTGGTGATGATCAAAGGACTGGAGCTGGATATATTGGGCGACTCCAATTTTTTCCCAAGTGAGTTTGTTCAGTATCACAGGGATTTCACCATATTGGGATTGTCTCAAAAAAAAATATGTTGGTTGGTTAAAGGTGGTCAAACCAACACAAACATTGCCATTTATATGGTTTGGTTAAATTGACAAAGTATCATACCGTTACATCTCCGGTACTGTTGACACCTCCTCAGCTTCCCGCCTTCCCACCACCCATGCGCAAGGTCCTGCTTCAAGCAGTGACGCTCGAGGATCCAAGACACATCCATCGGATGTCACCAGTCGTAGCAAACCTTGCCTGAATGCCTGGGGGTAAGGCCGTCATGCGTACTGAAACATGTGGAACAAGTCAAGTTACTCCTGGATCTTTCATGGAGATTTGCTGTGTGGCATATGTCACCAAGCATTGGGATAAGATTTAAAAAAAAAAGCGCTATGGAATCCCATGCCTTGAGAATCCAAAGATATTTTCTCATCAAAGTCCCCAATGCGTTGATGGCAATTCTCCACTATGGATATGTTGCATGCATACAAATACAAATATTTGCAATATTATATATACCATATATAGATATATACATATGATTTGTAATTATATATGATATATGTATGTATATACAGATACGCGTAATCTATACATGTTACACTTAGGTATATGTGTGTCTGTTTATACATCATTATACATCTATGCTTGGTGCTGTGCGTCCAAGGTAGGCTGCGAAAAACTTTGTAGTCTGTGATTTTGAATGGATGCTGGTAGTGTCTAAAAATGACTGGTTGGTGGTTTCAACCCCTCTGAAAAATATGAAAGTCAGATGGTATGATAACATTCCCAATAATTATATGGAAAAATAAAAAATGTTCCAAACCACCAACCAGAATGCTGTTCACCCCGCAAATGGGCGTGTTTATGGGAGAAAATCCTGACAAACCTTTGGATTTTGGGATACGAAGCATTTTCAGACAAACCCACGTGATTTTTCGTAGCGTAATTACTCTGATGATACTCTAGGCATTCCCAACATCAATCGCCAGCCTATCTTAGCCGTGGTCTAGCTGGAGTTCCAAAAGGTTAGATCATCCGGTTAGACGCTGCAACTATCCATGCACCGTCCTGAGCGTCCTGGAAAATGTTGCGTGGAGGGGCCAAATATCGAATCCGCCATGGACGTAGATACCATAAAATCATATGTTACCATCCTGTAGCAGTAAGAGTAGCATCCTATATCATATCTATGAACATAGATTCTATTCAAGCATAATAATAACTCATTAACCAAAAAAAAATAGCTGAATATTAAAGGATAAATAAGGCTATTTGGGGATGATTCCCAATACCTGACCCATCATTCCAGATGGATTTTCTATGATTTTGTGCTTTCCATTGCCACAGGACCACTATGGACCACTCAACAGCTGAGAAGAAGCCTAGCCAAGACTGTTTCAGTCTACCCTCTGGTTATGTCAAAATAGCTATTGAAAATGGCCATTTATAGTGGATTTTCCCATTGAAAATGGTGATTTTCCATAGTTATATTAGTTTACCAGAGGGTAACCCCCAGCCTTCTGCGCAAGAATTCTCAGTTCCACAACTGTCGATGAAGGGTGAAGAGAGAACGTCTCGCTTTGGCCACTTGGCAATGCGATGTGGAGTTGCCATGTCCTTGGAAAATTGGGCGTTCGCCCAAAAAGATGATCATCTGTTCGGAAGATTAGGACCCCCTCAAAAAAAAACTTATTGATCCATGGTCAAGATGATTCAAATATCCCCTTCTAACTACTATAGACCCTGAGAATTGCCCATCCCAAGAGTAGAATATGGCAAGATCATGCAGGATCTATGTTAGCCGTTAGCCGGAGAGAGCATAGCTCTTGGCTTTTTGATTCTATCTTCATCAGCAAAGCATCTGGGACTCGGCAATTCTTCCCAGCGTTGTATCTTGGCAACTGGCAATCACCCACAAATCTAAAGTACACCAAGTTTGGGATGCCTTTCTAGTTGTGGCTTTCTCTGAAATTTAGAGGAACCCAAACAAATATGGTCAATCAGCATGTTCCCTTCTTCTTAGTGGCTATAAATTGGAGGTTTATCCCCATCTTCCTCTGAAAAAGCCCATGTGAAGCTCCATGGTGCTAGACCTCCACCGGTACCAAGCATCGTTGCAAGGACAGCTTCGCCATCCATGGGCTGCTGGGCATGTCCCGCTCCCGTTTCTTGTCCCGTTTCGGATGTCTGACTCGAGGAGTTGATCAGATTGATGTCTGACTAATGGGTAAATATATGAAATATCTGAGAATCAACGTACAGTAACTATGTATAGTTAGTGTGATATATATATATATGTGTATATATATATATACACGTGATATTTAGAGTATTAAAAAAAAAAAAAACTTTGTTTATAGTTAAAGATATGAAAGGTGTGATAATAAAAGTAGAATGACTATATAGAGTTTATCAAATCAAACAATAAGAACTGATGGTTAATCAAGTGATAACTGATAATAATAGTAATGACAGGAGTAATAACAATAAACAAATCTGAGTGATTGTTGAACTACTCTTTTTTTAATAATATGTGATAATCAAGTAGTCATTAGTCATATCAGTCACAATATTTGATGGTATATGTGTCATGATGTTTACAGTGATCAGACTAGTCAACTGGAACTGTTTTTTTCATCAGGATTCAGGATGCTGAACCCAAAGCCCACACTGGAATCATTGGGATTTTTCCTGGAAATGCTACCCTCTGGTTATGTCTAACATAGCCATGGAAAATGGTCCATTTATAGATGGTTTACCTAGCTATAAAATGGTGATTTTCCATGGCTATGTTAAATAACCAGAGCAAGAAAGATTGCACAAGCCATTCAAAGTTACGGATAAAAAATTCTCTGCAGAAACCTGTAAACCGTAAATCTGTTCAACCTAAAAAACGATGTCTACACGTCCAGTGTCAAAATAACATGTCGTGGAGGACTTGTCGTGGATGGCCATGGATGCATGAAACTAACATCCTTGCTGACTTTCATTCGGATACACGCAAAGATCTTCGTCTGCTTGTGCCAACGCTGCGCGCATTTTTCTCCTGGTCTGCATCTCACTGTTGATTACTTTTAAGGTGGTGGGGACAGTCCAAGGCACTCCAAATCTCTTTTACAAACCCTTGTCTGGCAGAGCACTCAATTGGCAAAGCACATCTGATTCAGGAATTACTCATGTACATGTGGGGGTTTCCATAAATGGGGGTACCCCTTTATCGCTGGATGGTTTATAAGGGACAATCTTATTAAAATGGATGATTTAGGGGTACCCCATTTGTGGAAACCCCCATTCGGGTCTTTAGTTGCAGTGGTTTCTGCTCTGAAAAAGTTGAGACAATTGTGACTCCGAGTCATGGGAAGGTTGGGGCCATGGGCTGGGAATATCCTCAAATGTAGTCTCAGTTCAGACTAATGTGGTCAAAACAATGTCATGTTTACCACCCATGACTGGGAATGGTTTATAGCATCCCACCTTTAAAAATGGTGATTTTCCTTGGGGATGGTTTATGGCATTGTTTTAACCACATTACTACATTACTACATTATTGATAAGATCCCCATGTCCGCTCGAAAGGGATCTCCGAGCCTCTGCTAAATAGACTGTGTCAATGGCTAGCGGCTAGATCTCTGGCATCCCTGGTGTGTCCTCCCGATGTCTGACAAAATCCTCATCTCGCTTGTCAGTTTTATCGTGTACCCTCTGGTAATGACTAACATAGCTATGGAAAATCACCATGCTATTAACGGGAAAATCCAGTATAAATGGCAATTTTCAATAGCTATGTTAGTTTACCAGAGGGTAACATCCACTTGCTGCTGGCTAAAACCTTTCTATAACGGTTATGTTTCGGTCTATTGGTGCCAGTACTTGTCAGTGATATCCCCAACAGATCACAAACAAATGGCTGAAAATCACCTTCCTGGCCAGCCAAATGATCTTTTTTTTTCCAGATAATTCATGACTCCAGTTTAGAATGAGAGAGTCTTGCTACAGCTGAATGTGGCCCATGTCACAACAGTGGGCAACATTGGCACTATCTATAGAATCTACCCTCTGGTAATTTAACGTAGCTATGGAAAATCACCATTTTCAATGGGAAAATCCACTATAAATGGCCATTTTCAATAGCTATGTTAAATTACCAGAGGGTAGACCTTCCGGGAACATCAGGAACAACGTCTCCGGAATCCGTCGAGGAACATATCATTGGACGTGCCGTCCAGTTGATCGTCAGGCACCAGCTGGTTGTAGATGAGGGCACCCACCTCGTTGGAGGATTCAACCCGTATCTCCAACTATCTTCTGTTCTGAGAAATACAATCATAATGTGGCAGTGTGTCAAAACCAATAGTACACCTGTAGTTCACATCAAAATAGCTGGGATTTATGGATGTTCATCCCACTAAACATGGTATTAATAGGTATTGACCCAACCCCATGTATGTAAACTCATGTTTTTGGCAAAAAAAAACTACTACTCACAGAATGGTGTGTTCTTTCTCCACAAACAACTCCACCAAAATGGAGTTGCAACGTTTGACCCAGCACTGGACGTTGATGATCCTTCGGAACTGGGCATAGCAACAGGCACATATTTTTTTGGGGGAATACACAGCATGGTAATTTAACGGAACATAACTTATGGAAAACCAAATGGTAAATCATAAGTAAATCATGAAACTAAATGGTTATACGGCCCATAACTACTTAAGAGGTACAGTAAATCATGAAACTAAATGGGCCAACATCCATAGCTATGTTTGATTAGCAGAGGGCACTGATGAAGAATACTGAGCAACAATGACCTTTGTCCAATGTCACTTGGAGCTTGAGCCCCTGCTGACATGGATAGATGGATCCATAGGTCGCATAGGTAGAATGATGAAGTACCATTGATCATCCCGCCAATATACCCTCTGGTAAACATACAAAAAGCTATTGAAAATGGACCATTGAAATAGTGGATTTACCCATTAAAAATTGTGTTTTTCCATAGTTTTTTGTATGTTTACCAGGCCGTGTATTCATTCATACAAAATATTTCACATCACTAAACGGTGGATATCATGGGAATTACAGCTTAAAATGATATCGATGGCCAAAACATGTAGAGTCTATGGCCAACAAAAGATATGAATCAATAACATATCATGGATATTATATCAACCATGATTAGCCTCCAGGAAAACATATAGAAACTATATATCAACATGGAAAATCCAGCATGTTTCTGTACATCCAGATATACGGCCATTGATCATGTTTCATCTGGAACCATTCAACGATGTAGGATGACTTTCCTTTATCCAATGATCTGTGGCATCCCAAGATGTCACATTTTTTTTTACAGCCCAAAAAGAGTGATAAGTAATCCATGAAAATTGGGAAACCCCACGTCTCAAAAAAAATGTGTGGCTTTTTGTTAGTACATCATTTAAGATTGCCATTTGGGGGGTGTAACTCATGTTCAGACATACTGATGTCCCAAGAAAAAGAAGGAGAGATACCCTCCGGTAATCAAACGTAGCAATGGAAAATCTCATATGTTTCGAGATTATGTTCCTTAAAAACTCCGTTTATAAAGGACTTTCCCATGAAATACCATGAAATACCATGAAATCCATGAATCTTCCCATGTTTGTGAAATCCCAACGATTTATCACCTTGCCAGCCATCGAAAACCCATCGAACTTGAGCATCCCGGCAAACATGAAGCAGCTCCCAAGGAGAAAAACAACCACCAAAGTTCCTTCTGAACCTGCGCGATAGTGAGAAACTCAGATGAAATCTTGGCGAGAACGGGGTGATATAACTTGATTTAGGGCTGGTTTTGTCTAATGGTGATTTAATGGGGATACAATGGAAGATCAGAGGTAACCATGAGTTCACCGCGAATTTTCCTCAGTTGAAACAAATCCAAAAAAGAACAGAGTGTGGCAGTTTGCCCAAAGACGTGTATATAACATGTCTGATCTATGTGAAATATGTCAAGATGTCGTAGCAACACAGTGGGGGGATTTATCAATGACCACCTGCTTGTGGGCTACACCTTTCCCACATATGTTTCTTCTGTTTGCTGATGAATAGCCTTCCTTTGAGGTCCTAGGTGTTCTGAGCAATCAATGCAAAAACGCAAATTATCGCAAATGTACTGGTTATATCTCAATTAAATCGCCTGTGGATAGCCAAACCACGTGAAAAACCCTGCCTTCCTACAAGAAAATCGCGCCTTTATGGTAACTTGGGGGTGCGGTTCCAGTTTTAAGTTGATATACAACAACAACTGTACAAGTAGTGGTTGTTATATCCCAACTTTTGGAGGTTATCACCATGGTTATTCCCATTTATCTGGGTAAATAAACGAAAAATAACACTAAACTAAGGCAAGCTATGCGGATAATTCCCTCAATCTCACCATCATTCCAGCTTGCGACGTGAAGTCGTTATAATTACCAGATCTGTAAGAATCTCCCTATCCCATCTCATGGTTGGATTTTTTTTTGGGGGTTTCCCTACTATGGCTTATCACAATCCCCGATAACCCAGGCAGTATACCCTCTGGTAAACTAACATAACTATAGAAAATCACCATGTTTAATGGGGAAATCAACTATAAATGGCCATTTTCCATTTTCAATAGCTATATTAAATTACCAGAGGGTAACTCCCATTGCCCCAGCACATCCAGATGTCTCGCTGCACCTCCCTGGAAACACGTCAATCGCACGCAGCGACGCAGGAGCACTCCTGATTTTTCGGGTGACTCGGTGTGACCCAAAAAACACTGGGGATATCCCCAAAAATAGAGGGATAAATATGTGATACATATCATATTTATCATATATTTATCATATATTTATCATATAACTGTGATAAATATGTTCCAAGATTTGTGGGGATGTCGCCGCTAAGATTTGGGTTATGGTGATTTAATGGAATATCAATTGGTATATGTCTTTTATTCATCCCATCCCCCGTAAAAAGTCCCCTCAACAGCCCCATTTCAACCATTGTTTAGTAGGTTCGGGGATGAAACCACATCCGACACCATGAATCTTGATCCCCGAACTAATCAACCAACCATCGTTTATCAATCATACATCCCCATCTGTTGATAGTCAAAAAAAAATGGTGTAGTATAGTATAGTTGGTGTTTGAAATACTACCCTCTGGTAAACATGACATTCACAGTTTGCGAACTGGAAGCCATGGCCCAGTCGAAATAGTGAGTTTTCCCAGCTACATAGCATGGTGATTTTCCCATCCGTGTTTTCTATGTTTACCAGGCCGGGTATTCCCATCCACCGGGCAGGGCAGCCACAAATCATCAACCGTCCTACCACGAACTGCCTTCCGACCTCGGTGGAGCTCAAGGTGTTGGGGGCAGTTGGGATGATGACATTCCCAATATTAATGGAAAGTCAAAAAAATTATGTTCCAAAGCACCAACCAGTGTTACATGTACATGTAAAAGTATATATAGAGAGAGAGAGAGAGAAAAAAAAAGATAGATAGATAGATAGATAGATAGATAGATAGATACATAGATAGATAGGTAGGTAGATAGATAGATAGATAGATAATTGATACACTGAAATATGGAAGATGATAGTAACATTCCTGACCTAAATGCCATATATGTAAGATAGATATGAATGCAAAAGGATAGGCAGGGCGTTGGTAGACTTGCACACCTCTTGTGATTGTGGTGGTTGCATCTCAAGATTAGATGGACCCCTTAGATGACAGCGAGTTCTGATATTTAGTAGGGAATGGGGGAATGGGGGAATGGGATGATGATTCTTAATAGTCATTGTGGATCATTCCCCCATTCCCTACTAAGCACCAGTAAGTTTGCAACCCCGCTTTTCTCACCATCTTTTCCAGCCTACCCATCATTAGAATTTTCATCCGAACAGCCTGGGATACCGCTGCGAAATCACCTCTATGTGGCCACCAAAGAGGCCTTCTTAATTCACGTTCCTAAGATGTGAGAATAGGCTTCCCCCCTGGTATAGTAACCCCACAAAAAGCCAGAAAATGGCAAAATCCAAGTGATAAATTGAACTTTGAACCTTTTCTGCATCTTTTTTGGGGCTTCCAAAAAACAAGACCAGTCTCCATCGAACTCACGACGGAATAAAACGGCACCGAGGTACAATAGCAGCAAAGATCCAGGACACCAACGTGAGGCCTAACCTGGGCGGGATCTTTAGGACACCACTCACCGAGTCGTGTGCATCCCTTAGGCAATAAGTGCCAAACACCAGCTATGACTGAGCTACACCCCACTGATAAGTGGCTTACCCTCTGGTAAATTAACTTGTTGACCCTGAAAATAGCTTAGTTTTATAGAGGAAACGAATCTTCCTAATCTGAACCAAGCCCTATCTACCAGGGTCGTCATGTTACTGGAGGGTATAATATGGTTAAATATGTACCCACAAACATGGCTGGGAGTTTCCCGAAGTAAATGGTGGATGTTCCAATCATGTTTGAAACTAGAGGGTCTATGAAATAGCAAGCAGTTGAAGGGTATCCTGCAAGCAAACATATAGATCATCTATGGACAATCAACTCCGAAAAGATTGGGAAAATTGTTAGTGATATCTTAGGGAGTTGATTATCTAAGTCCCATCTTGTATTCCCTAAATCATCTGAAATCCCAATTCAAATCTGTTCCCCAGGAGTATCACTATGGTTGTATAGTAAATCTCAATCAACATTGGAGAGTCAAGGACAGGGTTGACAGTCATGAGAGTCTGAATCCTGGTCGTGATGGTCTGTTTGGAAGCGGGGAAACCGGTGGCCGATGCCTTTTTTCATCCCAGAGATACTGGATTTAAAGCATAATTCGTAGGTCCATATTCAACCTGGCAGTCAGGATACAAAAAATATCAAGTTGACAAGTCGGGTAAGAGACCTAAAGAGCTTCCGAGATTTGCCATGGATCCGATCTCATGAAAAAAAAACTGCAGATGTCATTCACACTTTACCCTGCAATTTGATAGGCAACATGAAGATCTTTGACGTCATCAATCCGTAGATGTTCCTTGATTCACAAGAATTAAACCACGCAAATGAGCTGTATCCATTGCGCATGGATCATGAAACAATCTCCAAGTAATATGGGGTGCTGTATTATTATCCATTCTATCCCTATATTTGAATGACTCTATACCCCCAAAAAATGGTGGCTTGCAGTAAATCAAAAAAATATTCCAGTGAGCAGTGGCTGCTAAACTGGGGGATTATCATCCTCCATGAACTGGGAACACAACATTAATCTTCATTCATTGTGCAATACATGTATATATAATGATATATATGTGTATATGGGAATTAATAGATATTAATTTGGTATATGATATATATATATATACTATATGATGATGTATGTATGATAACATCCCCAACATGATTGGAATCTCCATCTCCCCATGCAACCGCCTCGCAAACGCCAGGCTCGTGGAAGGCGCAGCCCAAAACTCAGCGCAGCAGCGCAACGCTACGACCCAAAAGGATGGGTCATGGAGTTTTTTAACGAGTTCATATATATATATATATATGGTTATTTATATATATGGTTATTTATATATATATATATACATATGGTGATTTATGTATATATATATCAGTTGTAGTTACTTCACTGATTCATGTGTGGGTTGGATCATGTTATATCAGCTATCGCAATCTATAACATTCTTTAATTCGGTAAGTGGAGATGTTTGCCACTGAAGTAATTACCTCAGCTCATGACCCCCATCTTTTTGTACCCTCAGCTCGTTCCCACGCTCTTCCAGCATCAACTCAGCCCTGAAAAAGTGGGATGTTTAATGAATATCATGAATCTGAATCCTGACTTCAGGGTGTAGAAGAATGATACTGGTTGGTGGTTTCAACCCCTCCGAAAAATATGAAAGTCAGTTGGGATGATTATTCCCAATATATTTGGAAAAATAAAAAATGTTCCAAACCACCAGTTTGTCCCAGTTTGATTTGCGCGCCACGTTCGATGAGACGTGACCCGGTTTTGGGGCACTAGCGACCTAATGAAGTAAGGACGAACTGTGGGTAGAGCGGGTGCACATCCGCAAAAGGTAAGCGTTCCAATGCTTTGGCTTGACGTCTGAAAGTGAAACCACCACCAACCCGAAGCAACCAATCATCAATCAGGTGCAAGCGATACAATGGAAACGGCACGGCGATCATGCCAGTGTGAAACAAAATCATCTGGGAGGCCGGCTTACCAAAACCCATCTGGAGTGAGACAGACTGGTGTCGAAGCGTCTCCTTAAGCACCTTGGTAAACCAGCGGGTTCGCTGCTTGAAGGAAAACCCTCTAAGGCCTACCCATGGCATGTCCATTCCATTGATCCATTGGCCTGCATGAACTGGACCCGGCTGTCCGGTTGCAAGCATGAAATCAACGTAAAGCTGGAAATGGGAAACCCAAGTCAGGGCTTCTGCACTGTCTACGACCTGCCAGAACCAGCTCGTAATGACCCGAACCAGTGGATCACCATACCATCTGATTGCAGCAGCCGGTAGCTGCAAAGGCGGCAACGGAGACCATGGCTTAAACGGCACCGGCATGTCACAGGCAACTGGAGTAGGCTCAAGCAGAACCGGAGTGTTCTGTCGCATCACTTCTTGGCTAATACGAAGAAGAACTCTCTGCACTGCACGATTATAGAAAGCAATCCCATCACAGGCAACAGCATGACGTTGGTGTAAACCCCAGAAGACATCACCCCTTGCAAAATTAGCCCTAACAGCTTGCTTATCAGCCAAACCATTGTGTCGAAAACACCATTCAGCCAAGAAAGACGAAGCCGCATCAGGGCACTGATGCGAGGCGACCCGAGTGATAACCGTCGATCCTGGTCTTGAGTCCAAACAGAGTTTGATTTCACCCCACAGATCAGCGTGGGCACTGTTCGTGCGGAGAAGCCCACCAGACTGCAATTTACGAAAACGCTTCACCACGGCATCGCAATCAGTCCAGATGTAAACCGTACCCGTGCAAAACTGAGCCAAAAGAAGAGCCCGCCACACAGCGTAAATTTCCGCTCTTACAGAGCTCTGCAACAAGCCCGGCAAAACACCTGAATCCAAAATACGACTCCCTGAGAAGTCATGCACTGCATCAATGGAAGCCTGGACAACTGACCAGCCCGCAAAACGTTGCTGAATCAAATGTTGGTCATGACAACTACCATCTGTGAAGAGATGCACATCCCCTTCCGCCAAAAAATCAGGTACCGCAGCATCAACCAATTGTCCAAAGTATTGGTTCCACTCTTCCCAAGTTGAAGGATGAAGCGACCACCCGGTGCAAGTAAGTGCCTCTGGTAAATCACGAATGGTTTCCAGTGTTTCCGCGCTCAAATGTTCTCGCAGTGAAACAAATTGCTCACACTCCCAAAACCTATGGTACCTACTGTCGCTGCACAAGCAAAAAGGGCACTCATCGGTTGTGGATTCCTGGCAATGACACTTACCATCCTGGGTGATGTGTGTACCATTGAGGAGTTTGCGGAAAAGGGCTTGATCCACCACATCAAGGGACTTCATCCAAACATGAGTGTCATGCGGGTCTGACCGCTCTAAGCCAGAAAAACACCGTCGGTGAGCAACCTGGGCAGAAACGACACGAGGCCATTGCAGGGTGACCCTGTATTGAAGTTCAGCCGCAGAAATGCTGAACAGAGAGAACTCCCCAATGAGGTCATGCAACCTACCAACAGTGTTAATATGCCATCCTAGGTATTGTATCCTAGTGCAGAGCGTTTGGCTGATGCAATTCATTGGGATTGATGAACCTCCTTGGACAATAGCAGCCAAAACCCCTTCAACCCGAGCTTGAACTCCACAATCACGCGTCAAGCGAAAAGTCTGCATAATGGCAAACCCGTAGGGGTCAACTTCCACAGACTCCAGGAGACCCAGGTGAACCATGGCATTTGCACCAGAGGCATCTTCACGAATGCCTTTAAGGGCACCAGCACGCAATGCAGAAAACGTTGCGAGGCTAAGTGTGGTGGCAGCCACACCATGCAAACATCGCGGCCATGCAGAACTCTTTAAGGCCCGAATTTTTTGAACATATCCACAAGCAGAAAGTCGAAGCCTAGACCATAGGGGAGTGATACACTGCACCCGAGCCATCAATGTAGAATTTGTGTGCTGGCGACTAAACTGGACGTGAGCGCCCAAGGCACGAGACTGGTTGATGGTGTCCAAGCCCTGCTCACGGAGCTGAAACCGACCCTCTCGACAAACCGACCACGTGTGAGTCTTCCGTTGGTCGAGCAGCAAGTCCATAGCCTGAGTGAACCTTTCCAGACAACGAAACGTATCTTTGATCAAGGCCGGATTAGTCAGAAGGACCTGCCAATCGTCAACATAGGACAATGGTTGACACATGGGGAAAAAATGTAACATCCAGAAATGAAACAAGATGTCTATCACCATCATACCAACGCAAGAAAGGGCGCACCCTTCAGGCAGACCACAATTGCTCATGGCGGGTGGACTCAGACTACCATTAAGCATGAACCGGCGTGCCATGCTCGAAAGTGCTCCTGACCAACCCCTCAGCACCCTAAACGGAATACCTACTAGGGCACAACTCTCCATGACAACCAAACGGGGCAAAAAGTTGAAGGCTTTCTGAATATCAACAATAATGCCACACAATGGAATAGAGCATTCATAAGCCTGTTCAATACTCCAAAGCAAGTGAGACCAAACCTGACCAGCATACCGATGGGGCCGACTGCCGTACAATCCAGTGGGCAAAATCTCATCAAGAGCCCTGATGATGTGCCTAGCATGGAATGTGCCCCAGCACCTGTACAGCAAACCCAAGACAGTAATAGGGCGAAAGTCCAACACTCGTGAAGGATGCGTCGTCTTAGCCAAACACGAAACTCTTCCTGCAACAACCTGGGGCGGCCAGTGACCCGTGGCTTCCGCATGGTGAAACATGTCAACGAAGTTCCCCAATGCATCTGGCGGCATGGCTTTCAGGTCAGAGAGTGAAACCCCATCAAGACCACCCGTTGTAGTAGCCTTTTTGTGTGCAAGGCACTCAGTCAAAGAGGAGACATCAATAACAGGCAGTTGAAACTGACGACGGGGCAGATGCTGTCTGGCAAAATCCAAAATAATTGTCCACCGCTCAACCGGAACATTGGTGTGGCGTTCCCACATGCTTTTCCAGGTATTCAAAAACATCTGAGACAACTCCTCATGCGTACCTTTGGATGCCAATTGGGTAACCAAGTCCCCCGGCTTGACGGTGGAGACATCATCAACCCAAAGACCATCGTGCTCAGCATGGATGACCGAAAACGGGCGTCCCTGGCTAACTATGGGTTGGTCAGACACAAAATCAGCAGGGCGGTCAAGGACAATAGAGCAGTCATCATGACGTACTTCAAGGATCTTATAAGGGGCTTGGTGGAGCAAAAGGTCAACTCCATGCGGCTGAAACTCCTTAAGGTCCTGAAAGATGGCATTAGGGTTACGGTCCCTCTTGAGCCTAGCATACATCCTAGAAGAGGACTTAAGCTCGCTTTCAAACTTGCGTAACTCACATTGCATAG
This sequence comes from Cladocopium goreaui, assembly GCA_947184155.2. NCBI lineage: Eukaryota > Dinophyceae > Suessiales > Symbiodiniaceae > Cladocopium > Cladocopium goreaui. Next base: position 91,239 of record CAMXCT020006664.1, on the reverse strand, counting down.
ACTCAAAGATTTCAATCGCAACTAAATGCTCGGGAGGGAAGACAGGAAGTGTCCCTGGTGCAGCAAGCGTCCTATGAATACATTGCTGCCACCATGCAGGAAAGGACGGGTGAAATCCTTTGGCACGCACAATGGAACCCCAGACACGCTTGGCATGCAGAGAGTCAGCACTGTTATTTTGGATAAAACGTACATACGACTGCAATCTCCGGGTCTGGCGCAACCACTGGGCATGGCGAAAAGTGGCACCTAGAAAATGCGGTTGAACGTCTCCTTTCCTAGCCAGTTTGGGGGGTGAAACCTTACCATCAGTGGAGTAAGTAGTCTCATGCGTGTCAGCTCTACCCTTAGCATGGCTGGAAACTGGATACGGCAATTTCTCGCAAGCACGGTGCTCGATATGTTGCCACAGTGCGGTATATCGTTCAGCACATGTACCCTGTGACTGCTGCCAAAATGCAGGGTCCACATCCCAAGCATCTGGCCAAGGAAAGGCCTGTGGGACCTTCCACACTTGCCGGGGCACAACGCTTGCAAAGGGGCGAAATTCACCCCAAATAACAGCATGGTCTGGGAAAACATCTGGATCAACCGTGACAGCAATCAACTGTTGTTGCAATTCAGGTGAAACAAAGCAGAAGTCTTTTCTCGTAGCCTGTTTACACGTGTTTTTGGATGTGATATCCCCAATGCGAACTAGCAATGTCTTGCAAATCACGGAATCCTGCTGCTTCCAACTGAGCAAAAACCGGGAGCGATCCATAGTCCACGTTCCAATCCCCTGCCACATAACGCGGACCCTTAGCCAAATGGCAAACATGATTGGCAACATGATGTAAAAGGGCTTCATTGTGCAACTTGTGATTGGGGTACGCACAACTGTCGGGCTCACCATAGACCGTACCACCTGTGACCCACATGTCTTGCACCAAAGTAGTGGTAAGGACAACCCTTGACGATTGCAGCAAGTCCAACGGCACATCAGTAGGCAACATACGGGTTGGATGTTTGGACAAGACCGCAACTCCTCGCCATGCAGCATGTAGGACCCGGTTGGACTGGGCCGGAACAGGATTGCCACCAATGCAATATCGGAACGGGCTCTGTGCAAAATGCAAACTGGAGCGAAATTGGGAAAAGGATTGGTGACTGAGATGGGTCTCAGACACAGCCCAAATATCACCGTGTGATAATTGTGAAACAATATAAGGCGCTTTGCCTGTCAGCCCCGAGGGGTTGAAGATCCCCAAAACAAAATTGGATTGAGCAGGACCAGGGTGCGCAGCTTCACCGACACGACAAACCATAGTGAAAAGCCACACTGGCCAAAAACTCCATCGTGACAGACCAGAAGAGTGGTTACAGCACACGGCCACACTCCCCAGTGCAAAAACCCAAGCTAGCAGGCCCAGAGCTTGTGGAAGCTGCCATAGTAACCCCAAAACGCAGCACAACAACAGGACCACAAGCTCCCGGCCTCTTTGTCATTCCATGGCATCTTCACGCGGCCGCTTGGCCAAAAGTCCGCGAATCTGCTGCATCTGCTGCTCAAACAACGACTGCATCGTCTGGTTCTGATTTTCCAAGTGTCCGTGCAACTGTTGTGCCTGTGCCGTCACCTGGTTTTGCAGAGCATTGATTTGCTGTGTATGTTGGCTACTGTGATCGTGAAACTGGACTTCCAACCCTTGCTGCTTGTGCAGCAATTGTTGAACTTGGCCTTCCAATGTATGCACTCTGTCTGGTAAATCGTCCTGGTCCATTGGCTGTTGGATTTTTGCCAGGACTGCGGTCTGGATACGATCTTCCAGTTGCTGAATCCCCTCTTGTGGTCCTGCAGGTACCGCATGCAGCGGTTTGTATGTTTGCCATGGGTCGGATGCGGCCCAAGGGTCACAGTCTGCAGAAGGGGCACTGCCCTGGTTGCCACACAAGGCCAAAGTCGCAGCAGATCCGACAGACATGGCGGGAACCGCTTGATTGACCATCTCCTGCTTCACCTTGGTGATCATAATCTCCCCCAAAGAAGTGGGGATGATTGTTTGGGCCGGTTCTTCCGTCGACTGCACTAACCAAAGGACTCCACGGCCCGGACAAGGCGTAGAGGGTTGAAGGGCTCTACACTCCCAGCCTGCTTTTTGCAGCATACGACACACAGCTTGCCGATCCGCTCCATACGGAAATGGACCCACAGAGTACTGACATTTTGGACCATTGGGAAGGTACACCGAGTCCGGACGGACCAGCTGATGAATGGTCTTGGCTTGCTCGGTTCGGACTCTCAGGCCTCGGCGATCCCCTAGACGAGCAAGGCCAGTCACCGCAGGGTTGGTTTGACGCAAATGTTGCATTTCCTGCAATGTGTGTTTGGGTGTCCAGACCACCGTGTATGCAGCCAAGATCTCCTTCCCATCTGCAGTGCGCGGCTCACAGTATGCGCCAGAAGTACCGCTTGCAGCCAGCAAAGTTTCCAAAAGACATTGGGGGATCCTCATACAAACTGAAAAGAATTCCGCTTGAGCTGGTGGACACGGCTTGAACCCTTGGCGCAAGAACTGCCTTCTCCAGACATCAAGGATGGGGTCGCGAATCGGCAATTGTTCCACATTATGCCAACAAGAGCATCCACAGTCCTGCATCTCACACCGTTTCAGCATTGGCAAGAGTGAAACAAGGCATTTGATGGGTGAGCGGCAAAATTCTTCCCAATCAAGCTGTAACTCATCTTTGTAGACCAGCAGCTTCAAGGTGACAACTTCAGGAGTATCAACATCGAGGATTTCACCTCCAGCCGCTTTCTCAACCAATCCACTACCAACTTGAACAATCACAGCTTCAGCAAGAACTGGCTCACTGTTGACCGTACAACGACACGGAACTGTAATGGTGGCATGGGGCAGTGCGGTCTGAATGTGAGACCCAGCGGCATGCAGAACCACCAAAGCAAGAGGCTCTTGTGAAACAACCCGGCCTGACTTGAGATACGGCTCAGCATCCTGCAAAGACATCAAGATGAACCCAGAACTAATGGGGCCGATCTGCTTCATGGACAACTGAGGCAAAATCCGATCATGTGTGCGAAATGTGCCTTCAAGCACTTGCAACTTGCCTGGATCAAGGTCAAGGGCGGGGGGTGGTTTGATCTTACCTTTTCCCTTCCCCTTAGGAGCGACTGTCTTGCCTTTGTTGGATTCTACCGCATCAGCCAATTCCGTAGGTAAGACAGACTGGAACTTTGAGTGATTCCCCAGGGCCTTGAGTTGACGCCACGGTTGTCTATGTCCCAATGCTGTCATGATCTGCTCACTACCTAATACCTTGATGGCGGACTTGGCTCTATCCTCAACGGCATGCTCTGGAATCCCATGTTTCAAAAGCTCTTTGCAAAGGTTCTGCAAAAGGAGGCTCGAGGGACCAAAGCCTACCAGGTCACCATCCAGGGCAATGTGAGGACAAAGTGAATTCAACCAACCTCGAACTGCAAGAATGTCATGTGGACACCTGAAACCCAGGACACCTTGTGCAAGAATCATCAGGGCAACCGTACCACAAGACGGTAAAGGACAGACAGGCAAGGCAAAGATAATCCCGTCAGGGCACAAGTCGGCCAAAAGCGAAAGGTGAGGCCCATCTTCACCAGCAATCACAATGCGCAAATCTGACTTCCAAATGAGGAGGGGAGACCAATGCATATTCTGCAAGATTGAGCAAGCAAAACCAATCTGATCACCCTCAAGAAATCTGGAGACCTTGTCGGCAAGACATGCTAGATGTGCAACCACTTCACATGCAATGGGCACCTGGCAAAAGTCACGCACAAGATTCATATGGTGAGACATTTCATGCATTGTCATGCCCAAAGTGATCGGGTCCTCAGTGTCACCACCAACAAGGGAGTTACAAACGGCTGGCAACATGGCAGGCAAAACTCCACAAGCTTCGGCAAAACTAGTCAATGGAGATTCCCACACAGGCATTATAGGGAGTAGCCTGGATTCCCCTTGGAGTCCCCAGCCCCACAGGACCGGAAAAGTCAGGCAACCCTTCCGCAGTTCCTCAACAAAAACCTCTTTCATGGACCAACAGCGCGAGGTCAATTCCTCAAAGGAACGCGGCACCCTGGTGCCAAGGACAATGTGTGCAATGAAGCTCACAGTCATTACACCACACAACCGATCGACCACAAGGCCATGAGGGACTCGATGCACTGCTAACAAAGCTGAACCACACTTGTGAACCAACAGGTGTAGGATGCGCTCGACTTCAGTGTCATCCGAGGCAAAATCGGCAAAGGTATGAGCCATCATCCCTCCAGTAGAGGGTGCTAGCCAAACTGGTATCCAATGCTGAGCAAGGAGCAACGGACAAAGAATATGATGACCAGGCTGGCCAATCACATCACGGTGTTGTTCAATCCATGTGCGAAGCTCTGCATCATCACCTTCAAACCACCTAGTGACAAACAAAGGCGGGAGGATCAAGAACACTCGATCAACAGGCTGGGCTTGGCATGACACAATGTGCCGCAACTGAAACAAGATCTCATCATCTGACATGGCAAAACTATGTGACGTGACCTGAAGCAACCTGGCATCCAACACAGACTGGTCAATCGGCATGGACGATGAGCTACTTGCAACATCTCGTCTAGGCACTACGGCACCCCGGCTTGTAGGCATGCTTGGCTGTGATGCAGCAGTCGCGGGCATTCTAGGGAGTAGCCCGGATTCCCCTGAATGATTCCCAGAGCAAGGCGTGACTCTCTGGTGTTCTCCTATGCCAGACTCCATAGAAGCAACTTCCTGGATCAATGTGGTGGAGATTTCCGCAAGGTCGGCAGGCAGCATTGAGTGCGGTTCAGACATCCTTTTAGGACCATTGCCCCAAACAACTGGCTGTGGTGTAACCTCAACCGAATACAGATGTGCTACAAACGATGCCCTCATGTTGGTGTGAGGTGTTCGCAATTCCTCCAGTGAATCTGGCAATGGCATGTTCATGATGACATGGGCAATAAACGCCAACGAATGCGCACCACACATGACATGCGCAGGGAGTCGCACTGGGATTTTGTGAACAGCGAAAGTGAGAAAATCCAAATAGTCAGAGACAAACTCCAAAATTTCCTCCACTTGACGGAAATCAATCGCCTCTTGTTGAAAGGTGTGAATCTGCAAGCAATTCCCTCTGGGTGAAAACCAAAGTGGGATCCAGTGGTCCTCAACCGAAAAAGCCGTGACAATATTCAAACCTTGGGTTCGCACTTCCATGTGCCTAGCACACCATTGTTCAGTGATGGTTTTCCCAATGGACGACCAGCAACTATAGACCAGAGGTTCAAAGAACACAAACGTGCGCCCCATCAAGGGGTTGCGTATCTCTTGATTGGTAATGAGATTGACAATGTGGAACCTGATTTCATCATCTGCCATAGCAAAACCCTTAGCATTGATCAGATCGATCCTGTCATCCCTAGTGATGTTAAGGAGCGCAGGTTGGGCTGGGTCTGGTCTTGCGGTGGGATCAGCATCTCCAGCACCCCAAACCCAAGGCCGATCAGTAATCTGACATTGCAACAGGGTCTGAATATGCAAAGCACGCAGCATGGTGTGAACAGCCTCAGCTTCATTCCTGTCAGCAGGCAAACTGGTCCCAACCAATGCATATCGGATGAACGCAATCGCCAAAGCTCCACACTGGTCAGATGAGAAAAACAAACGGTGTTCTCGATTGATTAAGGCTTCAGCAAAACCCAAACCAACAGCAACCCGTTGAATTACTCGATTCAGGGTGTCATGACATGCATCCTGTCCATCCCAAGTAAAAACTTGAAGAACATCTTTGACCGGTGACATGAATACTGGTATCCAATGCTGGTTGACAAGGACAGCCGTGATGACCAACATGCTCTGTTGGCGAATCTCAGGGTGATCCTTGGCCCACAAAGCACAGTCAAAACCTTTCCCATGGACCCACGCAGAGGCAAGTAGTGGATCAATGACACGAACCTGCGTCATGGTGCTTGAAAATTTTAATTGATGATCTCTATGTACCAACGTCAATGCATGCAGGTGAAAGCGAATTTCATCATCTGCCATGAGTGGGCCTTGAGCATCAAAAATCTTCATCCTGTCTTCAGTGCGAAAAAACTGATGTCGAACTGACCACAGTTGCTGCACATTGGTGAGACTCGGAAGAGACAATTTCAAGAACTGTTCACCTTGCAAGTTCAGGAAAGGAGAGGCATCCAACCACGGTTGGTCTTGTACACTGGTTTTCGGGATGGTACACTCTCCAACATCGAACTTGGAGACTTTGCGGGGAGGTGAATCAACCTCAATCGGGTCTTGAATTGGCTGTGTCCACTCAGCAGTAGGGGAAACAGACCGTTCCACCTGGCATGACTCCTGGACTGGCGACAAAGGACATGTAGTGACCACAATCACTTGAGCCACTTCCATGACATGATCCAAGCCCACTGGCGTGCCGTTCATAGTGGCACTGATAACTTGGACATCACCTACCAGTTTCGCCTGGGCATCAATGAACTGCTTCAATGTGGCATTACATTTGGGTTGGAAACGGATCGGAGAATCCCCTGAACCCTCAAATACTACCGTGCATGAATCAACCATCATACAACCAGCCGTGGTGGGATCATCAACCAGTTCCGGGAAATCCATCCATGGAGTGGCATCAACATCAACGGCCGTCTCTGGATCACAAACAGTGGGTGGGACCCTTTCTTTGGACCGGATCAGATGATCCAAGACAGAGGCAATGCTGACATGTCCATCAATGCTATCATTCCATCGCAGCGGAAAAAGCAATTCAGGGAGAGAAACATCACGAAATTCATTCCAAAATTGCATCATGGCCAACAATTTGGTGTCTTGGATCGTTTCTGTCTTGCACGGCCAAACTTGTCGACAGCGCATCAAAATCCAAGATCTAAAAGCTTGGATCTGGGCATTGGCATCAAATGAAGGCATCTGGCGCATGAGGGCCAACTTTTCTTCAACATGACCAAAAATCCACAGAGCCTGGACTGGACACGCCAACTGACCTACTGCGGAAAGAGTGAGACGAACATCTTCACCAAAATCAACAACTGGGTCCATTGTGTTCAATCCCATCACCTCGTTTGGATGCAAATGACGAATGCGCGTTGTCCCATCAGGTGAAACCGCACTTCGGACAATGCACCCATGAAGACCCTTGGATTCTAACCTATGGCAGGAAAAACCTTGTTGCCGACATCCGCATGGGCAAGCACGTGTCTGAGATCCCCACGCATGGAGAGCACACGGTGCCGTGGACTTTCCATTCAACAGATATTTGGCATGATTGTCAGTGGTGACCCCAAAAGCCTCCAACTCTACCTCATCCAAAGCAAGAAGATTTTCATCATTCTCAGCCCACAAAGAAATTTCAGGAATGATTTGTTGAACTTCCCATAAGTTGTCCAAAGGGGCCCAAGTAGCCAAATCAATGGTACCTAGCTCTGGCGCATACAAGATCCACCATGCACGGTGCCTCCGACATGGCCAAATCTGATCCAGCTTGAGGTCTGTGTGAGACATCCGGTATCCTGTGCTGGTACAAAACCGCAGCAATTCAGCCTGTACAAAAGCATCATGAGCTGCCGGGGCAACGCATTCCAGAATGATCACGGAGGCATTCAGAAAATAAGCAGCATCTAAGGTTTTTGTGAGACAGCTGGAACGGGAGTCCAATTGTCCTTTACAATCACCTAAACGAGAATAGGGCTGGCAGCTGAATCCGGATGAAACAATGGACGCACCCCGGGAGTGCTGCCACACCTGATGAATCACATCCCTACTTCCAAAATCTCCGCAAATGCAATGAGCTCCATTGGCTTTGGAATGCAGGTCGAGCATTTTCTGATTCTGATCAACTGCTACCACGACTTCAAACCCTGATGCGACAGCACCTTGTGCAAGGCCACCGAAACCAGAGCAAAGATCAATGACTGAGTGAAACGAGCTCCAAGACGGGTGCTGATGACCAAGGATCACTGTATCCTTGGTTGCGCTCACCTTCGGCATTGGAAACTGTGCATGCAAGCAAACCTGGAACATGGTGTATGCGGTGAACCCTTCATTGAGACAACCATCATACAGGAAATGCAAACCCCCTCTGGTGACCATCAAGTGGGCAGTGTGTTCAGTATCAAATACTTTGACAGTAGCCACAAGGTCCATCATCTCACCATTTGCAACCGAAGAGAAATCCATGGAAAAGCCACTTGTCATGGCAAGAAACAAGGTGTACCTACCTGCCCACGTTTAGTGAAGAACGGCCGAACTACAACTGGAAAGCTTGGGCATCACGGCTGTTCCAAACCACCAACCAGGATAGATCCAATATCCTCATAAATACGCCGTGTGGTTGCTTCAATTCCTATCCCTCGATTACTATTCACAAACGTTAAATTCGGATATATCATAAGTTGGCTATACCATCAACCAAATATAAGTTTGTCTGACAAGAGGATACTCTCATTCCATCCCATAAAGTTTATGATCATCTTCCCATATCTTCCCATTAAAATTGAATGTAAGTTGGCAATAAATCCATATGGTTCTGGTTCAGCTTCTTCGAATGGGGGATTCCCAAGTCACCATACAGCATGAAAAATACGTGGCGTCATGCTCCAGTGAGTGACTTAGATGATTTGGGATACCATGACTTTCCACAGAAGCCTCCAAATGGCTATGTAACATTATGTAACCATAGTTAGGGGGGTTATATCAAGTTGTATCCCAAGTTTAGCCATGATCATCTTCCATATGTTCCCATATCTTCCCATGTCTTTCCGTTAAATTGGCCCATGTCGATCACTGTCCATGTCCTGTCCAGCCCTCCCTGCCCTTGGATCACCAGGTGACCGCCATTAGTCCCAGTGCGTGGCCCTGAAATGGCACGTTGTAAGGGACGTGTGCATCGTTCAGAGGATCTTCCAGATACCTCGGTAGGTACCCTCTGGTTATGTCAAAATAGCTATGGAAAATGACCATAGAAATAGATATTTAGTTCGTGGATTTACCCATTAATAGCATGGTGATGTTCTATAGCTATGTTAGTCATTACAAGAGGGTACCAGTTGCTTCACCGGGGACATGGGATATTTTGGGACAAAAACCCTGGTAATGTAGTGGTACCCTAGTGGTACCCTAGCTGTACCCTAGTGGTACCCTAGTGGTTACCCTAGGTACCCTAAGTCATAGCTGGTTTTTGTGTCTGGTGTGCCATGGTCAATCCTTAACATTGGCCAGGAAGAGGGTAAATTCTTTCTATTGGCCATTCCTATAAATATCATAATTCCCCACTGCATTATGACCGCCCCCCACTGCTTCTTTGACCATGGCACATATTTGTTTCTGGTCTGCGGGTTGATGGTGATTATTCTCACTTCATTGCTTACTGGTGCTTAGTAGGGAATGGATGGGAATGGGGGAATGGGATGATTATTACTAGTGATTCTGGATCATTCCCTCATTCCCTACTAAGCACCAGTAAGATTGACTTCATCAACCAATCCATGGTTTTGTGTTTCACTGGTCGGAACGTTGGCCTTTGGAATAACGAAATTACGGAAATCGCGGGAAATTTGGGCCTTTGGGCTTGGTCCCACAGAACTTTCGCACCACTGCGACAAACAAAAAGAGATGGAGAGGTGAACTTTCCGAAACGTTCACGTGCTCACGCTCATGTTTGGAACACCATATGCAAAAGATCTCCCAAATTTTTAGATATCCCAAAGCTGGTCTACAATTTTTAGACCACGAAATTGCTGATCTCCCGAAATTAACCACCATCTATGGGCCAAATGGTCGACAGGTCCATCTTCATGGATCGCCCATACCCGCCCATCTGCCCCGTCCCGGATCGCTTAGGGCGCTGCATATACAAGTCCTGCGGCGCACGGATGATCCATTTCAGGTTATTATTCCACGGATCCCTCCAATTGAGGAACTTCCACGGATGCTACCTTCTGGTAATACAAAAAACTGATGGGAAAACCATGGGAAAATGGTGATTTAGATGGAAAGATCCACCATGCTATGTAGCTGGGTAAATCAACTATTTCGACTCGGCCATTTTCAATAGCTATGTTTGTTTACCAGAGAGTAGTAGATTAGCCGAGGCTACTTCATCTTCAATGCATGGCAAATGATCAGAGGTCAAAATATGTCAAAAGTGGCACCCAGATCTGCTATCATATCTGACTCGTGCACAGTAATTACGAAGGGGAACACTCTTGAGACATACTGGGTAGCTCTACATGAATTGTCAAGTTTCACCACTTCCAAAGGAAGGATCTTGCTGCAGGATTCCCCAACTGGTGGATATATTTCCGCAGGAAGAAGTCAGCAGAATGACGGATCAACAAACCCTGATCCTCTATCTTGTCGCCTAAAGCCTCATTGCTCTCCCAGAAAGTTTTCATCTAAACCATTGGAAATCAAAAGTTCCCTTGGAGCACGAGAGAGTTATGTGGAATATTGCTTGGAGTTTCACCCACATTTGGGGAAGATTGGCAGAAAAAAACTGACTGGCTATGGGTATGGTTGAAATTTCTCAGAGGGAAAAAAAAAAAACCTTTGACCGTCAATCATACCAAAAAAGTGCGCTCTGATAATCTTGGATTCGCAAACCATGGATTTCTGATTGGGAAACAAAAAAAAACACGTTAGACATCTGCAAGCACACCCTGGTCTAAAAATAGTGGATTCAAATTATTCACTATATATATAATATGATAATATGATAGAATGATAAATACATGCCTCAACCAATCATCCTTCAATCATCCATACATATATATATATATACATAGTAACATTGTATCTCTAATGGTGAATTCCATATCTATGCCGTCTATGCCCATGTGTGCATATATACATAACAGAAGCTATCAAACACAGCGCCCGCATCCAGTCCAGGCCGGTGATGATGAATGGTATCAAGATCCGAAGCAATGGATGTCGATACCACCTAAGCAGCACCGATGAAAGGGAAACCGTGTGGTATGGATTTATGGGTCAATAGTATTATATAATGGAATAGACCGGGATATCACACAAATATAATATGTATGCATGGATGCATGGATGCATGGATGCATGGATGCATGGATGCATGGATGCATGGATGCATGGATGCATGCATGTATGCATGTATGTATGTATGTATGTATGTATCTATGTATGTATGTATGTGTGTATGTGTGTATGTGTGTATGTGTGTATGTGTGTATGTGTGTATGTGTGTATGTGTGTATGTGTGTATGTGTGTATGTGTGTATGTGGGTATGTGTGTATGTGTGTATGTGTGTATGTGTGTATGTGTGTATGTATATGTATATTTATATGTATATGTATATGTATATATATATATATTATCTATAGATATTAATGTATATTATATATATGTGTATTTATATATATATATGTATTTTATGTATATATATATATGTATATTATATCATATATATATATATATACATATCTATATATATATGCATATCTATATATATATGCGTGTGTTTTCATATCATATACATATACCACCCGGTAGAATGGGTGTATTATTCCCATTTTGGCGGTATAAATCCAACCACCATGGGATATTATATGGATGAAATGGAGATATAATAGTTATACAATGGTGATAGAATGGGATACACAACCAACAGAAAGAGGAAAAACATGGTCAAACCAGCTGAATGACAGATGTTTGAGCCTCGAAAAACGGACAAAAGCACCATTTTGGGGATGACCATTTGGCTCTTCTTACTGGCTTTTTTGTGGATTTATTGCGGGGGGTTCAGCAATTCTGTTTCAGTCTGAAGGTCTCTTGACTCAGCGTCAACCAAACTCCTGACTTTCACCAAGCGCTTAGCCGCTTGCTGCCCAGGAACACATGTGGGTCAGTCATCCAGTTGGTGCATGAGCGTTCATCTGCCGACCGCTGGGCTGGTAGCTGAAAAATTTGATCTGTGATACTGTATATGACCAGTTGTCCCCAAAGTTCTACATTAAATTGTATGTATTATAAAAATATTGAAAAAAATGTAAATATAAATATGAATATAAGTATGAATTTAAATATAAATATACATATACGTATACGTATACGTGTATATATATATGGGCCACGGTCAATATTTGGTATATAGCTCCAAGTCATCATTTTTTGAAGAGTGTATTATCGTTTTTCAGGTTTTGGGAATATAGCAAATGTTATCGTTTTTTAAAGAGTGTATTATCGTTTTCCAAGCCCCAGCTCAATTTCCAAAAATAAAGATGGCTTGAATACTACTTTCCATTACGGCAAATTTTGGCTGTAGCTCATATATTGTTACCTATAATTACCCATTACCTATACCCATCCTCACTGTATCACTGTGCAGGTAATCCCTGACCAGTGAGCACTATGCATCTAAGCTGGCGGTTCCAAAACACCCTAGTGGTGGAGGCGAGCCAGGTACTAGATTTTTCCGTGGTAAATCTATATATGGTGTGTTTGATCGATTTAGTTCAGTCATCTTCCGACCTTCTTTGGATGTGGGTCAAAACCATGGTTCCTGGTACGTCCCGAAGACAAACAACAGAACAGGTGAAGTTCTGGTGCATCTTGTCTTCACCTGTCTAGGCAGATCATGAATCATATTGTGTCTCAAAGCAGAACAGAACATGTTACGATACTTCTGAGCAAACATGATTTATGGATTATGGTAAGGTTGTTGTGGGGTCGCCAAGACCTACTGAACCCATTCCCAATCATACCGATTTGAGAGCAGTGTCAGTCAGAAACTCTCCAAATGAGTAAGGGTTAGTTCATGTTGGTTACCAGTTACCGGTTCAGAGGTTGCCCCAAGATTCGATGCTTGAAAACCTCTTATTTTTTCCCATAAGAAACTGCCATCAATTGGTTAGCTACCCCAATTTCCGACATACACATGGAGGTTTCCTAAAATCGGGGTACCCCATTTCTCATCCATTTTTGTTTCGGATTTTCCACTATAAACCAACCAGCTATTGGGGATCCCCCATGACTATGGAAACCCCCACATGGCGCCTAACTCCCGATGCCCAGCGATTCTCTCCCTCCGATGCGCTTTGGACACCACCCTGCGGCTCCGACATAAACCAAACAATGAGGAGAACAACGACGTAGCAATGGGGGATACAACATATATACATCAACATACCAACTAAGCAGCAAAACCGGAGAATACTGAAAAACCTCCATTTACTGGCGGAGATCTGCACACAAAAACAGGAATCCAACCACCAAACATCGGGATATCACTGTTCCAGTGACGTTGTTCGGCTGTCTCAGCTTGGGCCAAACCTTCAATGGGACCCCAAACTAAATCCAAACCCAAAAGGGTTTGTGTTTCTCTTCATTGGGTGTTTTATGCCACAAAAATTGGGGAAAAGGGGTGTTTTATCACCATAAATCAAGTGTTTGGTAAGTTCAGCCCACGACCACAAACAGAGGGATCCGATCCTGAACGGATCACACCTTGCCCGAGCCAGCCTAAAAGCATCATGGTGTTGTTTGGCATAGTCCTAGGTGTCACAGGTCACCGTGATCTCAGGCTAGCAATGGATTGTTTTTTATGGGAAATCGGAATCGGAAACCTTTGTTTTTTAACTCATATATATATATGTATACATGTGTATACATATATATATGTATGTGTGTGTGTGTTTCGCACAGATTTTCCTCAACAAACCAATCTGGAGATGCTACCAATCAATCATGTTTCTATGGTAAAATTTATGTGTCACTTTGATGCGGTGACCAAAGATGGGGTCTACACACATGCCACCACGCGGAAAACCAAAGTTGTATCTTCCACGACCCAACAGGCTGGTAATCGCTGAAACAAATGTCGAAATCATCCCAAAACATATTCATGGCAATTTTCCTAGGTTGTTGGTTAAATATCATGATGTTCATGACTTTTTGAAAATGAACACTCACTTAAAATTCAACAAACAATTTGTGTTTGGAAAACACATTCCAAAATGCGTTCATTTTGGATCTCCACATGTTCAAAAAAATATCAATGTCCAAATTCAAACATGTCTGCTTTTCAGGTCTTATCTCCACATGTTCCAATCATTGTTATCTCTCATCTCAGAGCGAGAAAAAATGGTCGTCATTAATTAATCACTAAGAAAAGCAACCGAAAGCACAGACCATATCATTGGTTCTATATTTTCCATCAACTCCCCAGAAATCTGCCTGTGATATTCTATTGGTGGCGAAAATTGTTGCTGATCCAGGCAACAACATGTGCGTTGGTTGTTTGTACATACACATATCCATCTCATTTAAGGATCGAACTATACAGGGTGTCAAAGAAAAAATATAGAAGCCATCAAGGAGAGACCATGTTTCCTATTAAAGTGTTATAAATATCTAAAAAATGGTGGTAAATTCCATCTCTGAAAATGAATGTATATATATATATTACATATATCATAAATTGTGTATATATATACTAATACTAGCCTCCTGTTTCTCCTGTTGTGGTGTTCTTTGGCTCGTCCATGTTTGGAATTGAACGGTTTTTGCGAAAGAAATCCTCCAAGTCCATAGTCCATGTTTGTGTTTTCGATCAAACCGCCTCAAAAAACTGACACGTCCCGCCACTGCAGTGGCGGGCAACAACCGCAGGGTGCTCGCACAGATCTCTTTGCAAATGTGAACTGCTCTGCGTACAGTTTTCCTGTGAACACATTAGGGCCCAAAGCAATAGCCATCATATGCTATCAGCTGCTGTCATCTGCGCACATCAACGAAAACCAGAGGCTAGTATATATATATAATGTCAACCCCGGATTAATAAACCATGGTTTATTAATTAGGGGGTACCCTCCAAATAGTCACAATATGGTACATAAATGGTACCCCCCCAATTAAACAGCCTAGGGGTTTATTAATCCAGGGTTGACATTATATATATATGTATAATCCAATGGTTTCCAGCTTAACGACCCATTTTCATCCGGACCCATCCGTGGCCAAAAACAAAAAGCAGCCGCCGTCCCGGGGCGTCCGCACGGTGCGTCCCGTGCCGGCCGCCGACACCGTGCCGGCCGTGCCGGTGGCCGAGACGGCGTTCGCGTCGGCATCGGTGGCGTCCTAGTGATCTCTAGTTATTGGTGATTTAGTAGGAAAATGGTGACTCAATGGGGATTTGATAATGATTTTAGTGGAAATGAATGAGATTTAATGGCAATGTATGTATGTATGTGTATATATATATATATATCACGTCAATACCACGGGAATATCATGGGAATATAATGGGAATATCTGAGAAATCAATGGTGATTTGGTCGTTTTTTTAGTCATGGGGGATCCCCGAGTCACCATGGATTTGAGATGGTTTCATAGGGATGTATATTTTTTTTTGGATAATAGTGGGTTAATCAAGTCACCAAAAGTTTCAACCCTAAGTCATTGGTTGATTTTGCTATGATTTGGGGTACCATGGATTGGAAAGCTCCATTTCACTGGGGGTTTCATGGGAACATCACGGTTGAATCTCCCCGGAATATCATGGACACTGCATCAGGATCATCCCGTTGGTAGATCGATTCCGAATGGACCAATTGGGTTTTAACCATTCCAAAGGGTGTAGAATGTTCCAACTATTGACAATGGCACAGTTTCGGAAAGTTTATGGTAGATATATGGTAGATATATCAGGATATATCTATAATTCGATAGGTTTATGGCAGACTTATCGTTCCGTGGCCTTGTAAACGAACTTATAGCTGGTTGAGCCACCCAAAAAACAATCTCCCGATTGGGGACCATCATCCCGTTATGCCCAACATCACTTTTAGGTGTTCAAGGTTTTAGGGTTTGAGACAGGGGACCTAGACATCGCTTCGGAATCATAATTACAATTTCATATTGCAAGTCGCCTTTTTTTGTGTCTCAACATTAGTTCATGAGTCCGCGCCTTTCCATCATTTTCTTGGGGTGGCAACAGCTATTGAACCACCAAAAAGTATCAAACTAACGTTCAGAGTCCGAAAAAAAATGGAAATGTGGGCCGTGGTCAGGGTTTGTCTGAAAATATCATACCCAAATACCATGTGTCATCATCATTTTCCCTATCATAAATGTTAGGGGTATACAGCACAAACCCAGAGATTCCAGGAGATTCCTATAGTTTCCGCACACAAGGTGGTGCTCCATACTTACTTGAGTTGTTTTCTAGCTTTACCAGGGTGTATAGTGGATATATTATATGTATATAAATATATAATCGTATAGAAAGAATGAATGGCTTTGGAAACCAGATTATAACTATAGATACATCCACTATAGAGATGTATCCGCCATGGACATATCCCCTACAGATATGTTATACATATGTATACATATATATATATTTATTTATTTATCCACTATAAAAATCTTACAGTTCTCCACCATAGGTATATCTTCTGGCAGCCTTGCCATAGGTATCCTTCACATCAAAACATCGGCGAAACTAACGGAACAACATCCCATCGCTTTACGCACCTGTGTCGACGTCATGACGTCATGGCGCAAGTGGTGGCTTGCTGAGAGTTGGTGTCAGGTTGTGGTTATACCAATGGATCAATGGATCCATAACCAATGGGTATGTGATAATTGGCGATATGCATATATATATAATATATATATATACAGCAATTACTTTTTGATCACAATAACCTATCTTATTCACACATCATCAATTACAGCAAATTCATGCGGATCTGGAGAAATATTGACAATTGATAGATCCATGAATCCCATGTTCATGTGTGATGAAAGAAACATCTTATCATGGTCCGGAATATTTGGTATCCCTAAGCGTGAGTTCAAAAGAAAACAACTGAATTGTCGGGCCATTATTGATGAATCAAGGTTCAAGTGGTGTTCTGGCTGGTGAAAAACACTGCGCAAATTCAACACGGAACCCGAACAACATGTGACAAGAATGGGTATTCCGAGTTCCGAATGCTTCTTCTTCAATCACAAGAATCATCTGCCAAAAGCCATCAGTTGAGAATTCCATTTCAGTTTCTTGGTGAATGGATCACCGCTTGTGGTGTCATGGCCCATGATCCTGTCCTGATTGGATTACTGTATGCTGATGAAACGCCGAAAATCGATGGTGCCGCAGCAAACATCAGAGTGATATTGGAATCATGAGACAGTTTGGCCAACAGACTACAAGTCTCGAGCCTCAAGTCAGAAAACTAGCTGGATGTGGTTCGTGCCCATTGTCACTGCATAGCTTACTTCCTTCTGCTTAGAACTTAGTACCCAAGGTTGCATTAATCATCCACGAATTCGATACCCTGAGTCAAAGGTATTGCAGGCAGGGTGCTTCGCACACCCCCCAAGTCCCCAACGGCCGTCCAAGCATGTCATGTCATGGTCAACTCAATGTTGGGTCACAGACGTCCACGATTTTTTTTCACGATCACAAAGCCCTCTTTGGCGTTCACCAAATGAACACATGAACAGTCTGACCGCGTGTTTCGCCAAAGTGAAGGGTTGATTTTCACAACACAATGAACTACCAGTACCTTTGTTAGCCTAAGGGTATGGTTCGCAAAGTGAAATTACCGCGTAGTTTTTGTACCCTCTGGTAATCAAGCATGGCAATATATGGCAATGCAAAATTCCCCATCTATAGATTATGTGTCCATTCAAATGCCCATTTAGTTCGCGGATTTTCCAGCTAGCCATGCTTGATGACACCGGTCATCTTCTCAGTTACCTGGATCACAACCAAAAGGCCAACAAGGATCGTTTCCTGTCGATATATAAATAGCCCATAGTCTCCCTATGAGTCAAAGCCATTCAAAACACAGCTGCTCACGTGTTTTCACACCAAAATAGCTGGTAAAGGGCTGTTTATCCCCCTCAAATAGGGTACAACACACTTTGATCTATCCAATCTATCCCTACATTCTGCCAGTGGTTTGACAATTTATCCTACGCACCAAAAACAACCCTTCAACCTAGCTGTCTGCCTCGCTCAGCGCAGCCTAGCAGCAATGCTGGACAGGCCAATATTTTTCAAGTGGTTACATATGTGGTTGAGTGGTTACACAAAACATATATGTCTAAATCTTGGTTAATCTTTTTTTTTAGCCGATAAACCATGGGGTAATTTCACGAAATTGGTGAATACCCGTTGTATATGTTATAAGCATATATATATATATACCACAAATATATTCCTCAATTCCTCAATCCGTTGATGGCTATGAAAAGAAACCCATGACCCAAACCACCCAAACCACTGAGCCAACTCCTTCAACCCATCCCAGCCACTCAGAGGTTTCATCCAGCGTCAAGATTCCCTCTTGTAATTTAGCACTTTGCCACTGGACAGTCCCCCTCTGGTTATGTCAAAATAGCTATTGAAAATGGCCATAGAAATAGTGAGTTTTCCCATTAAAAATTGTTATTTTCCATAGTTATGTTAGTTTACCATAGGGTAGATGAGCTTCCAGATCGCAAACTGTTATAGTAGTTTACTGGAGAGGAGCACCAGTTTATTTTTGAGAATGTGGGATTATCTTCCTACATTTTCCTACATGTTCTCGTTGAAGGACCACTCAATCAAAGCCTGATACACTCCGGTACAGTTCGTTCACGTTCAGGAACTGGCTCAGAACTCTTTCTTATTTGGGTGCTTTTTTAGGATGATTAATGGTTCATCCTTTCTCGTTCAAAGAATCATCCTTTATCTTCTGGGGAACTGAATCCAAAGCGTCTTCAGAGTTCCTTCCGGGTAAGAAATGGTGATGAATGATGTCTCGGCATTTTCTTGCTATGGTTTCATAATTGGTTTTTACAATCTTTTCTAGTGGTTCTATACGGTATACTCCACCTTGGAATTTCTGTTTCATCACCACTCTTGGTGGGGAACCGGGCCTCGCTACGGGTTTGTCAACTACAGGTGTGCTAGCTGCTCCCCCTAACAGCTTCAAGTCTGTTCAGTTCAACTTCTAGACTAGCTGAGTAGCACTGAACTCACATTGCGCAGGGTTCCTTGATCAACCCTTTCCCAACCATGTGCCCACCATTTCCATAGCTTCAGGTACTTCAGGTGGGTTTCTCTGAAAATAGAGCAAACAGTTCCAGTGGTTAAAAATATGGAGGTTTCCAAAAATGGGGAAACCCCCATATCATCCATTTTAGTCGGATTTTCCATGAAATAAACCATCCAGCTATTGGGATATCCCCATTTCAGGAAACCCCCATATGAGTGTCATGTCTTTAAAATGTGAAAAATAAATTGCCTGAAATTGGATGCTGAACATTGCTGAACGAGCCCATCCTGGGTTGGGGGAAAAAGCCTCTGGTAAACGTTTACAGTTTGCGCTGGAAAATCACAACTTTTAGTAGGTAAATCAACTATTTCTATGGGCCATGTTCAATAACAAACTGTTAGTCATTACCAGAGGGTAAATCACTATAAAAATGGATTGATATCCTCCAATCTGAGTATACCATCCATCTTTTGACCGCACATGTGTTTCGATCATCAAAATTGAACCAGATCTGAATTGCTGGGACTCTGAGAGGTATATATATATATATGGATATGTTATATGCATACAGATTCAAATATATCAAAAACGTCTGTTTTATCTCCGGCCATGGAGAAATATACTTATGAATACCATAACTCTCAGGGATGAACATAACCATAAAATCCCAGTAAGATCCTAATAAATATCATAAATATCATTATATATATATATCCTAACATAATCTGTTGCCATATCATAAATCCTCATAAATCCCAGTGATTTTATGATGTGAACAGAGGAGCTACAGGTCATTTTTTATATCCCATCCCCAGCGAGTTCAGCTCCTGAGTCCCCCGGCAGCCCTGTGAGCATCTCGTAGCGGCGCTGCAATTCCACCACCTCGCTGGGATTTGTTGGCGAGTTCTGGATCTTCATCCCTAATGGTATTTACCCTCTGGTTATTTCACATAGCCATGGAAAATGACCATGTTTAATAGGTAAAGCCAGGTAAACCATCTATAAATGGGCCATGGCTACCATGGCTATGTTAAATAACCAGATGGTATAGGTATTGATCCATCTAATAGTTGATAAACACATCTACTGTATGTTAACATAGCCATTGTATCAATGGGAGATCTCCAGGATCCGATTGATTGGAGGTACCGATTCCATATATTTTTGGCCTATGTTTGAGGCCTATTTTTTAGGGAATATCCCCAGAAAATATGGCCTTATATGGTACTAACGTACCTCCATTTTAGGATCCTGGAATTTCCCATTGACCTAATGGTATTTATAGGAATTGATCCATAGCATGGAGATAAAACCTATAATATATATATATATGTATTGGTATCTGTATGCATATAAGATATAGCTATTGTCTGATCCATAGCCATATGTTCATGGTAAAACAACAAATACAACAGTTGCAGTTGGGGGGTCATGGACATGGTCAATGATGAAGTGGCACAACGCAGCCCATGGTCGTGGACATCCATCGGTTATTCAAATCTATTGCAATCATCCTTGAATTCTCAGATACCCTCTGGTAAACTAACATGGCTATTGAAAATGGCCATAGAAATAGTGGATTTGCCCATTACTAGCATGGTGATTTTCCATAGTTATGTAAACGTTTACCAGGCCGGGTATCTCAGATGGAAGCTAACAAATTGTCATTTCCTACTAGCAAAAACAACCGTCTCACCGCTGATTATTTAGTTCCATCTTATGGCTGTCACAGAGGTCACAGAGCCCGTTGATCACTACCATTGATACCCAAAACTATGAAAATTCACTGTTTTTCTCCGCTAAAATGCAAATTCATATATGTTTGTGGGGCTTAGTTGTATGTATTCACTTTCAACTGGGATGTCACTAGAAAGCGGGACCTTACCAATTTGTCAACTGATAAATCATGTAAATCTGCGAATGGAGAAGTTTCATTGCCGCGTTGCATTACCAGAGGGTACCATTTTTGGAGGTTCCAATGCACCATTCTTTCAGCTCCAGCCATCCATTTGGTCTCTAATATGAGGTAGTCTCTCGTAGCCACCTACGACGAGAAGACACATCAACCAACGTTCGTACCCTCCGGAAAACTAACAGCTTGCGAACTGGAAAATCACCATCTGAAAAAGGTAAATCAACTATAAATGTGCAATTTTCAATGGCAACCTGTTAAATTGCCAGAGGGTACTTCTTCCAGTTCATAGTCTCACAATCAAAGATGTCTTACCATACTGTGGATGGAAGAAATCCTGCACCACGCATAACCCTATGAATAATGGGATGTTTACCACCATTTTCAACTGGTGATTCGGATTTCGCGTTAGTCCCATCCACTGTAGCCCTGATTTGTAGTACTTTCCCAACATATCACTAGAGGATGGGGCCCCAGTTCGATAGCTAAGTTGGTGAACATACCCTCTGGTAAACTAACATGGCTACTGAAAATGGCCATTAATAGTGGATTTTCCCATTAAAAATGGTGATTTTCCATAGCTATGTTAAATTACCAGAGGGTAACTATAATAACAATAGTGTATGATACGCAAATAACTATATTTAGATGGGGTTTTCTCAACCAACAAACATCTGCCTGGGGGGCACCATCCTGTAGAGCGTCAACTCCCACCATTTTAAGGCGCCTGTTGACCCATCTCACCCTCGCGTCCTGGCGATTTTTTGGACATGTCAGGAGCGTTGAAGAACCAATACCCGGCTATGGAAAGATCCACCATGCTATGTAGCTGGGTAAATCCACTATTTTTCGACTGGGCCATGGCTTCCAGTTCGCAAACTGTGAATGTAATTGCCAGAGGGTTAAATATATATATATATACATGTTCCATATAGATACACATACATATATACCCCAGTGCTTTTTGTTTGATATATTTCGCGGTAACTCACCCAATAGTTCAGGAGGATTCTAGTGTTCTATCTTTTTGGGGGTGCATACGTTAGCACACTTGGCTCATGTTTGGGCTAAATGTTGGTCAAGATTCCATAATCTTCCATCATCTTCCATGATATTCCATCATATTCCATACACAGCGCATCTGGAATAGGAAAAAATAACCACGGCATCTGCGAACATCAATATTTGGGTGTGTCTAAAAATGGGGGATGCACACTTTGAGCATTGAATTGACAAACGAAGATATTGGTGATCAGACAGATGCTTTGTGATGGGGATAACCTATTCTCAGACTAACCTACCCGGCCTGGAAAACATTCACAGTTTGCTATTGAAAATGGCCCAGTCGAAATAGTGGATTTACCCAGCTACATAGCATGGTGGATCTTTCCAGTTCGTTACGTCATCGTTTACCAGGCCGGGTAATTGAAATCATAATCCCAAGTGTTACGATCAATTGATGGGATGAGGCCTCCTCTTAAGCATCGTGGGGGTTGGGTTCCGCCAGTTGTTTTCACGGATAAAAACCCCAACCAACAGAGCGCCAATGACAAGACTAGTCGAGGTTGGGTTCCGCCTCTGTGAATTAATCCCACTGGTTACATCCAGTGGCAATATATATATATATAATTGTATGCATATATTTATATACATATATGTCCACCAATCTCTGGTAATTTCTCAGTTTGGAAAATCAGCCTTAAAATAATGAGTCAATCATCAAAACCTCAATTTCAGTGGGCCATTTTCCGTAGCTAGATCTTCCGCAACAGGTGGACCACGGAAACGTGCACTTTTAATCATGGCTTAACTTTCATAGTCCTTTAAACATGTGAACCTTGGGCAGGATAGGAAATATTCATCCGCAAATAAACCAACAACCGATCAATCATCTGGTGGTATACCTCTAAGTTTAGGATGTCCTAATCTGCTCTACTGAAACGTATAGCAAAAACACCTCTCAACATGTAAAAAAACATGTTCAAAAAAAAGCCACCAGAAATCTGCATCCATTTCCGGAAATTCATCAGTGTCCACCATATTTTCTCCATATCTGTAGCTGAAAATATCGGAAATCCCATGGACTTTTTTCTGGTAAAAAACCGCTGCCTCTGGTCACCTCTGAGGCCACCAAACCTGCGAGAATTTGGGGTTGGTAGACCAAAAACAGTGAGTTTTGATGAGGATTTAATGAGATTTAATGGGAATGTAATGAGACTTAAATTTTCATGAAATTGATTAGGATATATGATGGTAGAGCCTCTGGTAATTCAACATTGTTGTGGAACATGGACCATTTAGTTCGTCCTAGATTTGGTAAAACTCTCAATTTGTGGATGGTAAACCGGATTTTTGAACCCACCAAGCAGCAAGAAAATACTGGACCAAGCGATATGTTTCACCGAGTCTGTTAATAGCCAGGAACAATTTCCACAATGGCGGTTTTGCTGAGAGCGCAAAAAAAAGTCCACACCATGCAGAACACTATGCAAAATGTCCATCAGGACAGCATTGGATGCAGAGATTTTGGTTATCGGTCTTTGCGAAGGGTCAGCTAAATAATATCAGCACGGATATCTTAAGTAATGAAAAGGTTTTCGTTATCGGTCTATGCGCAGGGTCAATAAAAACGATAGCTACATATAAGGTTCCTTCTATCGTTCACTGCGCAGAGCCAATCAAATTTGAACAACAAGCACTTCAACAGCCGCAGTTAGGTGCAGGACGGCTTCTTGAGACGAATACTAATAAAGTGGTGGGGACAGCAATGTCTCAAAACCCTGCAAAAACGCAAATCCGGGTTTTTGACAGAACTCATGTGAATCCTGAGGATATGGCAGGGAAAAATATCGAATCAAAAAAACGAAACAGAAAAAGATCAAAAAGTAAAATTAAGGAAACCGTTTGAGAGCATACCCTCTGGTAATTTAACATAGCTATTGAAAATCACCATTTATAGTGGATTTACCCATGAAAAATGGTGATTTTCAATAGCTATGTTAGTTTACCAGAGGGTAGACTGACTGTTGAAAGACTGAAAGCAAAATGTCTGAGCTCGAGCCGGTAAATCCATCACTGATGCGCGAAACGAATCATTGGGGCCAATCAAGGCCTTTTTCTAAGTTGGTTCGAACGCCTCCCAAAGAGCATGCCTTCAAACAAGAGCAAAGAAATATGGCCTCATGAATTAGCCTCCGGTAATCAGACACGACAATACGAAACAATCTATCCATTTCTGGTAAATCATCGAAGTAGTTGTGGGCCATGTTCCAGTTCGCAAACTGCTCAAGTACCAGATGGTAGCCGATTCACAAAATCAAAGATACCAATGGAAAGTCCCTGAAGTCCCCCATTTGCTTCGATGGTTTTCCCCCATCAAAACCTCCATTTCAGGAAATTTCCCAGCCATGTTTGAGGACCCCGATTTTGGTAGGAATCACTTGGTGGTTTTGTTCACCCCAGTTGCAGCTAGACAGCTAGCCCCTACTTCGCCTACAACTGGGGTTGTTACATGTTATGAGGTAATAGCCCACTAGTCACGTGCCAAAATCCATTGTGACCATCCCCAATATGTTTGTTTCTATAATCCCCGAACCAATTATCAACCAGGGTTTAGCAGCCACTTCTCGGCTGAAATATCCCAGTTGTATATGGCATATCATCAGTTACATGGCTTGTGAATTATTAAACCATACTAGTTATATACACTCCTCTGGTCATTACATCTGGTCATCAAACAACCTACCATGATTTATCACTTACATTATCTTATATCCTAGTGAAATCCCAATTAACCATAATTTATTATCAATCATCAACCATCATTCAATGATATCCCATACAACTGAGGACATTCCATATACCCCACCTGGTTAATCATCTGGTTATACATATCATATGGTAATTATAAACAATGCCACATATAACTGTATTACAACCATATACCTGATATCCCATATACAATCAATATTATATCTGGATTATCAATGATTATCAATGATTATCAATGATTATCAATGATTATCAATGATTATCAATGATTATCAATGATTATCAATGATTATCAATGATTATCAATGATTATCAATGATTATCAATGATTATCAATGATTATCAATGATTATCAATGATTATCAATGATTATCAATGATTATCAATGATTATCAATGATTATCAATGATATCCCATGTCACTAAGGATATTCCATATGCATCTGGCCATAACTGGCCTATTTCATCTGGTTCTTACCCCACCGCGCGACCGGCACCACCGGAGCGGATCACCTGCCGCACAGTTTCGAATCTCCACCGCTTTCGGCTGAAGCTCTGCGAAGCTTCGGCACAAGTCACAAAGCGCCTCGAAAAGCGACATTTTTTCAGGGCGAATTTCATGAACGCAACTTAAAATTGGTGACTTATAATGAAGTAAATTGGTTTATAATGAACTAAATAGGAAATTAACTATTGGTGACTTAAATGTTGTAAATAGCGGTTTATAATGAATTAAATAGGAAATTTACAGAGAAATTGGGGACTTAACATGGCGTAATCCGTGACTTAATCCGATGGCGTAACATGCCGATTTCGATCTGGCTGACCGCTGTGAAAATAGGGATTTTTGTTCATGTGGTAAAGCCAGTAATAAACCGTTGGTGGTCAAAATCAATGTTAGATTTATTGGGTTTACCACATCACTGTATCTTGAACTATGTTGAAAAAGACGGGGACTACAACCAACGAAGTTTACTTGTAATCCAGAAATGATGGATTTACCCCAAGGTGTTGCTAAAAAAGTGGGGCTTTTTGGATACGTGCTTCTTGTATAACCTCCAGGATGTCAACCACTTACTCACTACATTGTAGGATTCAGCAAATCCGGTTGGTGGATGTTGGTGTCAATGGGAATTTCAGTCTCCTTCCTTCATGGGGACATTTTTTGCTGGGCAAATCCCCGATCAAAAAACATGGGCCCTACATATGGTGCCATCAATCAATGCCTGGTTCATGGCCATGGTGAAGTTCATCAATGATCAGAAAAAGTGAAGGGACCAAATATGTGCCGGCCTAGATTTCCAGTAGGTGCACTTTGAAATAGTGTGAAACCCTGCATCTGATGGTCTGGGAAGCAGCCGTTAGAAAAATTGACCCTCACCAGTCACAACCAGGAGCACCATGCTTTCCCGAAAAAACGCCATGGACTAACTCATGGCATCATGAAAAATTCTGCAAAAAGTGAACGATTGTGAACTGCCAATTCGCCAACGTTTGTCGAACACTTCTTGCCATCCAGATCCAGTAAACCAACATAGATGATTTGCCTATTCAAAATGCTGATTCTCAAAATGGTAATTCAACACTTTGCTATTGAAAATGACCATTCATAGTTGATTTACCCATTCAAAATGGTGATTCTCCACTGTTTTTAGTTTACCGGAAAGTAGATCATCAATCTGGCCGTTGCGCAGCTGAGTGAGGCCGTTGCGAAGTACGATCCTAACAATCATATATCACTGTGTCTTGCGCTTAGATAGCCCTTAAATAGACAACCATAGATAAGCATTAATAATAACCATAGATATCCATAGATATACTATGGATACCAACCCTTAGAATCCCATAGATACGCTAAGCTGTTCTTATTACCCGAAGAACTTTCCGCGGTGTAAAAGCCCGTACGGGGACTTCCTCCCACCTGCACAGCAGCAGACTTGATTTGTACCGTTCCATCCGTGGCCTCGAATGGGGGGCAAAAATGGGGTCAAATATGGAGATAAAATGAGCCATTGACCCACCAAATGTGTCTATCATTGACCAACCGAATGAGTTGGAGCAACCCTGTCTCACTGTAGTTTGTGTCTTTACAGGTGTTAACATGTTTTGACCCCTATGAGCGTAATTGGCTGATTCTGATAGCATGATTGTCACAAGAATTTGATCAACAAACACGATAATATGTACAAGATTGTACTGTACAAACAAATATGATGCCAGTACAGTAGCAGCCAATATCAAAAAACAACATTGCAAGGCACGCTTTTTTTTTGATCAACGAATGATCTCTTTCACCAGCAACACATCAATCACCCTGCCACCCGACACCCGAGACATCACTATGGCCTCTTTCAGCAGTGCATCGATCCCAGCCAGCATGGCAAACGCAAAGCAGGCATTCCTCAGGGAACGTGACTGCTTCGCCGAAAACAGACCACCAAAAATGGGATGGCTCTGACATCGAAAACAGAGGGATATGGAGGTTTCCTGAAATGGGGTAATTACCCCAAATCATCCATTTTTATTTCGGATTTTCCGATTTTCCATGAAATAAAAAATAAAGAAAAAAACCAGCTTTTGGGGTAACCACATTTATCCAGCCACTGCATTTGGACCACCTAGTCCCACATTTCGAATTGGTGCTTGCCGAAGCACTCTAGCAGGTCCGGCTGCGCCTTTGGATAGTCCTCGCATGGGCCGTATTTTGCCAGGTGGGAGTCAACGGTTGAAACCTTTGAGAACCACAAAAAACTGGTGTTTTTTACACCAATGATCCCATTTTTGAAACTAGATCTGCACTTTTTGCAGGGTGTATCTCCAATGTTGTTCGTTTCCACCCCCCGCGTGATCATACTGTGGACTTATGCCCCGGAATCCCCCGGAGATATCTTCATCGTGAAATCAGCAATTTTGCTGGAATAGAGATCCCATTTCTGGACAAAAACCATGACAAACGCATATGGGTATGTTCACAAAAAAGTCTACACCATTCCATCCAATGGTTCAAATTGTCATCTTTCCCCCATATGTTTAATGGCCATGTTCGTCATGTCCAAGGTCGTAATTCTCAAAAACTCCCCCCATTTTTCAAACGTTCCAAGTTCCAACGGTTCAACGTTTCATTTCCAAGTTCGATGCTGCATCCCCAATGGCAACTTCCCACCATCAACCGCGGGTCCTGGAAGACTTTTCTCAGCTGCAAGACCTCGATGGTCATCCCATGGTTTTTTTGTAACCCCCAAAAAAGATAAAGTTGAAAACAGTCCTACCAAAATAGTGGTACCCTCTGGTAAACATTCACAGTTTGCTATTGAAAATGGCCCATTGAAATAGTTGATTTACCTATTAATAGCATGGTGATGTTCCATAGTTTTTTTGTACGTTTACCAGGCCGGGTAAATCACAATAAATCCCATTAAACCACCATAAACCCTCATTAAATCACCATTTTCCTCTGGTTTTCCTCTGGTTTTCCTATGGTTTTCCTATGGTTTTCCATCTTTTTTTGGGGGCGATTTGGGATCCCGTCATAGCAAGCTGGGATCCATGGGATCCATCCCCATGATCCCCATGCTGGACTTTGTCCATCAGCGATTTTTCCAAGATGTTGAGTCTCAGAGCATCCATTTTGGAGGGATTAAACCATAGGAAAACCAGAGGAAAATGGTGATTTAACGAGGGTTTATGGTGGTTTAATGGGATTTGTTGTGATTTACCCGGCCTGGTAAACGTACAAAAAAACTATGGAACATCACCATGATTTTAATAGGTAAATCAACTATTTTTAAATGGGCCATTTTCCAGTTCGCGAACTGTTAAATTACCAGAGGGTATCATGATTATCATTTCCCCATACCCTACAGTTGTTATATGTTCTTATTAGGAATCATGTTTGTTGCTTACCAGGCACAACCATCCCATAGCCGGAAGCCACAAAAAAAATGGAGATACACTCCAACTCTTGACCATGGCACAACTGTTGGTTATATAATCCAATTATATACATATATATATATTAATATAATATAATACAATATAATATTACCCACAGGCCCCTTGTGTTGCCCAAGGCCGGAATAGCGTAAATTACAAGGATTTTTTGTTCACACTATACATCTCATATAAATTCTCCCACCCCCGTTAAACTTCTACATTCATTGAAGATCTTCAATAAGGGTTTAATTCTCCCACCCCCGTTAAACTCTTACATTCATTGAAGATCTTCAATAAGGGTTTAATTCTCCCACCCCCGTTAAACTCTTCATTCATTGAAGATCTTCAATAAGGGTTTAATTCTCCCACCCCCGTTAAACTCTTACATTCATTGAAGATCTTCAATAAGGGTTTAATTCTCCCACCCCCGTTAAGCTCTTCCATTCATTGAAGATCTTCAATAAGGGTTTAATTCTCCCAACTCCGTTAACCTCTTACATTCATTGAAGATCTTCAATCATCATCATCATCATCATCATCATCAACATGCCGGGAACGTCCCTGTAAATCTCCGGGCAACACAAGGGGCCTGGCCGTAATATTATATAATATAGTATTGTATTATATTATATTATATTATATGCAATAAGTACCATGATATTCATCATCAAAATGTATTAAGATAGCCATGATACGTCCGATCCATATGGAAAGCCTGGGAGAAAGCTGGGGCTTCTGGGCAGCGTCCGACTCGCCAAGCAGCTTGACCTCCAAAATCGGGGGATTGACCATGATCATACAGGATGGGGCCCCCAGTCGATAGCGTTCAGTTGGTTTATACCCTCTGGTAAACTCACATAGCTATTGAGCATGGCCATTTATAGTGGATTTTCCCATTGAAAATGGTGATTTTCCATAGTTATGTTAGTTTACCAGAGGGTATAAGTGGCTGAATTCTATGGTTTATGGTAGATATAACAATGGATTACCATGATCATTTGAATCATACCCTCTGGTAAACATAGAAAATAACTATGGAAAATCACCATGCTATGTAGCTGGGAAAATCAACTATTTCAATGGGCCATTTTCCAGTTCGCGAACTGTAACAAATTACCAGAGAGTATAAGCCACTTCTGAGTGGAACTGCACCCAAGTTATGTTTGGTAATGTTTTAATAAGTTGATTTGTTCATGTTCTTTGAAGGACTGGTGCTAGGGCTTTGAACCGTCGCTGGAACGTATGATCGAAAAAATTACGCCCCTGAGCTTTGAGATGGCTGTGCAAGACAGGTCAACGCAAGATACAGTGTTTCTTCAAATATTGGGTATATCCCAAATCAACTGGTGAATCTGGTGAATCATGATATTCCAACATAAGACAGCAAACACACTCCACAAAAAAGTCCGTCCAGTAGACCCCTTAAAAAGGGCCATTCCAGTTCTTAGGGAAATAATCTACATTGGTCAGGTCCATAGTCGGGAGACGTTTCGTCGTTTCACCAAATGTTTTTGCTACCAAGTGTAGCTCTGGATTGACGGGTCAAGTTGAACTTGTTGGCTCCGAAATTCCAGAGAACATATGGCTTTGTCTAAAAATAGGATACCCCAAAAACCAGCGGTTTGTCATAATTTACTGCGCAGAGGCATTTGCGGGGAGATATTATATATATATAAATATTCCATTTTTAAGCATATGCTTTTCCACATATTTCCAGATGCTGGAGTAATTCTTTTTCCGTCCAACTCCAGCATACATTCTAACTCAGAAAAGTTCTTGAAATTTTAAGCCACAACTTCTCCATTAGATGCCATGGGTTTTAATGGCCAAACAAAATACTGTACAGCTGCAGATAATGTTCAGACTGATCGTTTATAGCCTCTGGTAAACTAACATAACTATGGAAAATCACCATTTTTAATGGGAAAATCAACTATAAATGGGCCATTTTCAATAGCAAACTGTTAGTTTACCAGAGGGTAACTTTTCCAGGTGCAATATCAACCAAACATCTGCAGGTGGACAGCGCAACCCAATCTATTCTGTTCGCCTTTTGACATGTTGGAAACATACCAGGTCTATAACCAATCCCGACATATCGAAATCCTCATAGCGTTCATGTTCGCTTGGTTGTTTGAGTTTGATTATTGGAGGCTACAACCTCTTTCAACCTATTTTTACTGGTCGTCTCCCCTGCGACGTTGGTCGAAATGATTGTGGCAAAACTCTCAGCCAGCAGGCGCCAGCATGCGACGTGCTGGGGCTGCCGACCGTCCTTTTTACAGCATCAAGGCATTCCTGAAAAAAACGCGATCGCCCAGGGGTTTTGAGTCAGACAGTTGGGCCAATTCCTCTCATGGAAACAGGTAAAATATGTTGGTTTTTAGCAAGAAACATGGTTTTATGTATGATGATGTTTGGTATCATGAAATGAAGTTTGGTTGATTGAACCAACAAAACAATGTCGAAACCCATGTTGAGTCTTTAACCCCAATTTCTACCCTCTGGTAAACTAACAGTTTGCGAACTGGAAAATCACCATCTTTAATGGGTAAATCAACGAACTCAATGGGCAATAGAACCTCAATCGCAAACTGCAACAAATTACTAGAGGCGAATAAATCCCATTAAATCCCATTGAATCCCATTAAATCCCATTGAATCCCATTGAATCCCATTAAATCCCATTAAATCCCATTGAATCCCATTAAATCCCATTGAATCCCATTGAATCCCATTAAATCCCATTAAATCCCATTAAATCCCATTGAATCCCATTAAATCCCATTGAATCCCATTAAATCCCATTAAATCCCATTAAATCCCATTGAATCCCATTAAATCCCATGTTGCAACATGAACCCCAATGTCTACCCTTGGTGCGAACCCACACAAATCTTCGTGCTTGCCCGCCTGGTCGCGCGTGATCGGCTCCAGAAATCTCCGCAAGGCCATGACTCGGGCGCAACGGTCAACGTTGGATGGGCCCAAGAATTGGTTCGTTTTTGCTCAGTTGGTGAGCCAAATTATAGTGTATGGCCCACCAACTATTAGTGTATAGTTAATTATAGTGTATGGGCCAATAATAACTATAGTGTATGATAATAACAACTATTAGCTATTTTAATAAGAATAGCTAATAGTATAACCATTGTTTGCTAAGTTGGTGAACATAATTTACTATAATATTATAAGAACAAGTTGGTGTATGGTACATGTCATTATATTAAGTTTGGGTGAACTTAACCAACTTATAACTGGACTGGGGGGCACCATCCTGTAGTTCTATCCCCCATAAATCCTACCAATTAACCAAGTTATAAGTCAACTTAGCAAGTTTTTGGGGCCTCACCTTGAATAAAATCAGCCATTCTATGGGAAAAAATTGGGGATATGATGAGAAAGATCCAGTGCGGATAGACAGGGGATATGTAACTAACAATCAATATGTGTATATTATAGATATTTAGTTGTATATGTATATTATACATGTATTTTTATACACATATTATACATCAATATGTATACATATTTGTATATGTCCCAAAATCTCGGCTACCCCAAAATCTCATGGTTGATCATCATTGTCCTCATCATGATGACCAGAACATTGAATATCCTCCATTTGTGGAGAACCCTACTCTGTGTCATGGTCAACAATGGTTAGCTTCACCATCAAATATGGTGACTGAATCAGGAAGAATGACGATGTCACGGCGATTTAACATAGCTATAGAACATCCTCATCTTCAATAGGGAACTAAACCTGTAGCCTGCCAGCCCAGGTTTATGTATTAAACTATGTATTATATACACCCCTGAAATATAAGACCCCAAATGGTGTTGGATAATTGAGTTTCGGATTTGGAATGTGGTCGTTCTTGGCTTTGTTCTATCCCCGCGTCTACCCTCTGGCAATTGCACAGTTTGCGACATTGAAAATGGCCCATAGAAATAGTTGATTTACCTATTAAAGATGGTGACTGTCCATAGCAAACTGTTAGTTTACCAAAGGGTATGTTCTGGTTCCAAAAAATCCTTGCTGATACCGATACCAAGCCATTCTCAGCTGCAAGACGACCGTCTCCATTATAAACCCTCCTTCACCAGTCCCTTTATAAAACTAGATTGGCAAATCAATAGGGGTTCTTTCACTGTTAGCATCCCCAGTCCATCACTGGAAGAGTGGTGAATTCTCCGTGATCAAAAGGGGCACCAATAAGGTGCCCTCTGGTGATGCCCCACATTCTATTAATTTACATCCTCCATTTAGTAACAGTGAGATGATTATAGTTGTGATTATTCTTAATGATAATTGACTAGAATCATCTAACACTAGAATCATATTAGTTAGATTAACATTAATATTAATATACATATAATCATCTAACTATATTAATTCTGTTAGATTAACAGTTAGATAATTCTAGCCTACTGAAAATAACTACCATTTTCCGGCGAATCTGCGGTCGCGGCTGAAAAAAATCAAACGTGCAACCCCCGGCTGGTGCACCAAGGGGTGTATGCGGCTTAGTAAGTGGCTAATTTCATCATATTATACCTCACATTCATGGAATATCCCCAGTTCTGCATGGGTTATAGTTACATAAGTTGTATATTATAGATGTGTTATAGTTTATACTATATAACTTTTTTTATAACCCACTTCACTGGGGATAACCCCCATGTAATAGATGGGATACCTCATACATTATAGATGACGACTGTAAGTCACAACCCATCATTCCTGGATCGTCCCGCTATGGGGAAGCGGCGATGGGGAAGCGTTCGCGATCTAAGCTTGACACAAACTTTCTCGACCACTTTGAACTGGTTGGGGAAGCGCCTGGGAAGCGTAGAACAATGGACTTGGCAGCCTCTGGAAAGATGGATCCATTGGGAACTCCGGCTGACCTACCCTCTGGTAATTTAACATAGCTATTGAAAATCACCAGTTTTAATGGGTAAATCAACTATAAATGGGCCATTTTCAATAGCAAACTGTTAGTTTACCAGAGGGTAAATCCATTGGGAAACCAGGATCGTGGATTTCTTATGATGTGTTTAGATGCAGAAAAGCCTTGGATTGTCATGATATTGTCCACTAAATCGGCAAAAAGAACGGCATCCCCCATTTTCAGACACGCCAGTCATCCCTTATGGATTGCATCATCAACATACATCATACATGAAAAACATTAGTCATATATCAACATATATCAACTATAATATATTATTAGTTACTATATCATGTTCAACTAGTTACTATATTATATTCAACTATATCAACATATATCATTAGTTACTATATTATATTCAACTAATGTGGTTAAAACAATTATAAACCATCCCCCAAATTACCGTTTTTATAGGTGGGATTTCAACCATTCCCAGTCATGGGTAGTTTATGACATTGTTTTAACCACATTACCTGAATTTTATCAACTATATTCAACTATATGTCAACTATATAACATAGGTATTACTATATTCCATAGATTCTATGTTATTCCTATGTAATACCTACCATCTGGTTATTTAACAGTTCGCCATGGAAAATCCCAACCATAAATGGAGGTTTCGTTCGCTGGGAGTTGATCATCTATTTCTATGGGCCATGGCTTCCATGGCGAACTGTTAGTCATTACCAGAGGGTATACCATCATATATCCTAATAAATCCCATTAAATCCAATTTAATCCCATTAAATCACCATTAAATCCCATTAAATCCCATTATATCCTACTAAATCCCATTAAATCCAATTTAATCCCAATAAATCACCATTAAATTATCATTAAATCCCATTAAATCCCATAAAAAATCCATAAAAATCCCATTAAATCCCATTAGATTCCCATTAAAAAAAAAAAAAAACATGGTTTCAGTCAGGTGAAATCCCATGGTTCAACCAGCCGCCCTTTGCCTCAACGCATGGAGCACGACCTCCAACGCTTCCATCGGCACGTCCGGTGACAGCCGTGACAGCTGGCCCCTCGCTGGAGAAGTTCAAGAAGTTGGTTAAGAAAAACCCCATTAACAGTTGGGATTTAATGGGATTTAATGGGATTTAATGGAATTTATTAGGATATATGATGATAAACCATAGTTTTTAACTATAGTTAGTTATATCTACCTAATCAACCATAGTGAAACCATTTATAGATATTTATATACCTAACCCCTCTGGTTATGACTAGCACAGCCATGGTATAGATGGCCCTAGTCGAAATAGATGGTCTACCTATTAAAAATGGTTACGAGTTGATGTTATTGTCATAACAATACAATAATAGTTTCAACAATAATAGTGTTAATTTTATAATAACTATTGCTGGTTGATGTCATGACAATCATTAAAAAAAATATCAGCAATAGTTATCATAAAATTAATAACAATAGTAATTAGACTATATTCAAAGTAATTTTAATTGTCCAAAGTCTATATTCAATAGTAATTTAGACCAATTGAATAGACTGGTTCGCATTTGACTGAACAATAGATATGACAATAGATGAATTGAAGATGTTGAAGACAAGTGATGGATTAATTCATTAACTATTGTTAAAACTATTAGTTCATCAACCTGTTCAAAACACTATTGAATTAAGAATTAATGTGTTTTGAAGTGGCGATTGTTGTGACAATAACTGTTACAACTATTGACTATTCAAATAACACTTGTAAATTAACATCAACAGTAAGTTTTTTTGAATGTTGATATTGAATAACTATATTGATTAACACTATTATGACTATCTTACTATTGCCTTTAATGACTATTGATGTTAATGAGAATTAATGACTGGTAATAGCAATTAATAACTATTGTTACTGTGCATTAATGACTGTTGATGACTGTTGATGTTAATATTGTACATTCATCAACCTGGATATTCATTTTATTTACAATGAGTTAACATGCAGGACAATGACTATTCGAAGTGTTCGTCAGTGGTTCATTTCATTAATGACTATTGTTAATCAGCCAGTAACATTCCCATGTTGATATTGATATTGATGTTGATATTGATGTTACTTCTGGGAGAACGTTTTATACGGTTGCTATTAATGTTAAGAAAATAATGATAATGATGGGGATATCGAACATGTTAAGGTCAACAATGATAATTTAAATCAATGAGAGGGATTCAATCATAATTAATGCTGAATTTAGTGGTGGTTTAACGGGATATATATATACATATAAACATAATATGTAATTGCATATAACCAAAACTATGATTCTCTATGGGCTACTGACTGAGAAAAATGGCTGTGGGATGGTCAAAACCTGTAGAAAAACCTCGGGCTTGGAGCATGGTTTGGCTCTGGTGGTTCAATGGATCTTTTTTTGTGGATCTTGACATGGATTATTTATGGGACAAATGGGCACTTCACGTGCCAAGGCTGCCAAGTTATATGGCACAACTTGGCTGGGAAACTCAACAAACGTAGCTTCCTGGCTCCCCATTGTTCATAGGGAGACATTCATAGCTCGGAGCCGCTTCCCACCACTGGATAGGTTGCTAATTTTCAGTTCCAGAGGGGAACCTTCGACTTTCTGCGTGCAATAAATGGGTACCTATTCTGGCTAGAGAAAAGCTCGCAAAAAAAGAGCCCTTTTGCATGATGGTTTTTTGCCCAATTTCACACTTTGGTGACAAAATCTGATCAGCTGCAAGTCCTTGGAAAACACATTTGGAGACACGAATTAAACCAACTGGAGGAGTCACCAATTGGATGCACATGATTCTGATTGGCTTTCGCCTAGGGACGGACATGAAGAAAATGGCAACCACCACTGCTCCAACCAGATCAGTCACCCTGCCTTTGAACCTCCTCAGCCTTGTACGTCGTGAGCCTCAGCCAGGTGTTCAACACTGTCATTCCATTGTTTGTTAAATGGGATTCTTAGTTCATGAATGATGATTCCGATATATGGGGTAGAATGACCCCCAATCATCATCGAGCAACAGCGGTTTTAAACACTGCTCATTTGTTGGTTATCTTTCGCATTCAACCATCGATCTTTGAGCAACCAAGTTTGAGCAATACCCACATCGCTCAACCACGTCAAAAAAAAATGTTGCAATTCATCAAAAGAAACAGAAAATAATTAAGGGGTATCTTGCCAACTGCGCGATCAAGTGATTTGTGTGGAAGGAGCAAGCAGGCTAAACCCGCTGATAGGATAGAAAGGATCGATAAGTAGAAAGATTAGTAGATGGCTTAGATTAGCTTATATAGATTATATTTAGATTAGATAAGATTAAGATTAAGACTAAGGTTAAGGTTAAGACCAAGATTAAGGTCAAGATCAAGATTAAGATAGATCGGTACATAGATAGGTAGATATATGATACATAACATATATATATATAGAGAGAGAGAGTGATTGATTAGCGAGAGAGAGAGAGAGAGAGATTGATTGATTGATTGATTGATTGATTGATTGATAAATAAATAAATAGATAGATTTATCTATCTATGTATTTACTTATTTACATGTCATGTTTTTTGGGCAAAGCAAAAATGGTCTTCTCCCCAAATAAACACGAATGAAACAAACATAGTCAAAGTGTAAGAGATGTCCGATGAGTCTCTGGAGCCTTTTTCAAAATGAGTCCATAGGTCAACAGAACAAAACGGATGTGCCATGAACGAGTTTAAGTCTTACAATTTGAACCCCACCCAAATTAGACAATTCACAGAAACAAATGAGGCTTTCCTAAAATGGGGGTACCCCCATTTCTCATCCATTTTAGTAGGATTTTCCATGAACTAAACCATCCAGTGAGCTCGCTTGGGATATCCCCATTTCCCTCGGAAAGCTCCAGGAAGATCAGGCGCAGCTCTGCTCCCGCTGTGCCATGCCGATTGGATCCATGGAGGAATGGTCATCAATCATCAATCCATTTTACCCTCTGGTAAACTAACATTTTGCTATGGAAAATCACCATTTTTCATGGGAAAATCCACTATTTCTATGGTCATTTTCAATAGCTATTTTGACATAACCAGAGGGTAGGCTTTTTTACATACCAATTTTCATGATGAAATAGCTATCTTGGGATCCAATTCATACATCCCATCAAGACATTCCATGGAACAATAAAAATGATGTTTGATGTTTACATCATTGACATAGCGTTTTTCATGGAATTCCATTGATGATGCTGGGATGACGATATATCAATTGCATTTCATCCCATGGCAACTTGACCGTGGCACGCCATTTCTATGGCTTGCGATTTCTGGAGGATCATCCCACAGATCGAAACTACTTAGTAGCCTTGGTGATTTTAAGTCCTGGATTCCTGGCTATATATCAACTATATAACATAGGTATTACTATATTCCATAGATTCTATGTTCTTCCTATGTAATACCTACCATCTGGTTATGACTAACAGTTCGCCATGGAAAGCTCCACCATGCTATTAAGAACGGTAAACCATCTATTTCGATTAGGGCCATGGCTTCCATGGCGAACTGTGAATGTCATAACCAGAGGGTTATTTTGGATGAACTAACTGCACTTACTCACCGCTTGCCGAATCGTGGGATGATCCCCAATCAATACCGCGTAGGTCGTTCCGTGAACTAATCATCAACCAACTCAACGATATCTTAGATACCTTCTATCAATGATTCTTATAAATCATGGTTGAATCAGGTCGAATCCCCCTTCTTTTGAACTATTTGTTTTTTCACTTTTACGAAAAATAATCGGGAAAATGCCATGGAAAAGTGGCCCATCCTGGGTTTCCAAACAAGACCGCCAAGGCTTCGCAGCCACAGGATTGCAGGTTCCTCACGAATCCGCCATGACGACTCGATGATTTGGTGCTAACCCCACCAGGGATCGTTGACCTTTCTGAAAATCACAAAGCAATCACTGCTTTACGCAAAATACATCACCAGAATGAATACATACATGAATATGTTTTTGTAGTAAACTTACTAAACTGGTCACTAAACCATACGTGTTTCTTCTAGGAGAAAAGTCCTGATTAAGAAAAGTGACATGGCCCTTGCTGATTTTGGCAGCTCGACACCCCTTACACAAGATGAAACATCATTGCTAACTAGCTGAATATATTTCAAAAGTTGAGCCAACTATGATTTCCTACGTAAAAACTCAACCAGCATCTGTTGGACTTGGTTACCCATTCTTGCTGTGAGAAGTGGCCCTATTCGAATCTTCGTTGGTTTTTCCAGATCCATCCCCGTCATTCTAGATGTCCTCAACCGTCTTTCCAATCATGCAACCTATCTCTATACACATATTTATACATATTTATACATAGTAAATTGTACAGAATGTGCAATTTCAAGAAATCAGAACTTGATTCAATGCTATTTTGGATTATTTCCCATATCAAACTTCACTTTGTCACTTGACTTTGTAAGTGAACCATCCCAAAAACAATGATTCCAAATGTCAGGCGTCAGTTTCGGGGGCAAAGTGTACTTCTTAGATGTTCAACCTTCAATAGATCAACAAATCAGTCAAAAAGGACATCTGCCTGCGTAATATCAAGCCACGTGTCTGCAATATCGAGATTCCAACCTTATCATACATCTTCTAACAGGAGACATCATGTAAAATCTACTGTGGGTAAAACAATGCCATTTTTACCATCCCCCAGTCATCACCATAAATATTTTGTTATAGAGGTGGGATTTCAACCATTCCCAGTCATGGGTGGGTGAAATCCATGAGCTTGCGCGACGACGAAAAAACGGTGTCATGGAGCATCCCATCCATGTCAAAACCAACAAAAACATTTAAGCACGTCAAGTCTCCATATGTCCATGTCCATCAGATTGAAACCATATCAAGATCCATATCAAGATCCATAACAGATCCATAATCAAAATAAAAGCCATTGAAAGCCCTTTTCAAGTCTATAAGAAGATCAAAAAATGTCAGAAGATCTGGGGAATGGGTCATGGCAGCCTGGTACCGTGCTTTGTTCACCCCAAGTCATAGCTGGGATTTATGGATGTGAATAACCCACTAAAAATGGTATCTATAGGTATTGACCCATACCCTCTGGTTATGTCAAAATAGCTATTGAAAATGGCCATAGAAATAGTGGATTTACCCATGAAAAATGGTGATTTTCCATAGTTATGTTAAATTACCAGAGGGTACATCAAGATCTCAAAAAAACCATCCCTCCCAGCATCGGTTCTTAGGCATCCCCACACCACTGAGCTGTGTAGCTTCATCGCCGCCGTCACGACGTGCACTGTCTCGTTGACCGCGCTGGGAGCAGCGGGAACGCTGCTGCCACCTGGTGTTCCAGGGATTTTATGGGATTTCATGGTGATTTAATGGGATGTCATGGTGATTTAATGGGATTTCATGGTGATTTAATGGGATTTCATGGTGATTTAATGGGATTTCATGGTGATTTAATGGGATTTCATGGTGATTTAATGGGATTTCATGGTGATTTAATGGGATTTCATGGGATTTAATACGATGTTCTGGTGTTTTATGGTGACTGACGGGAATGTCGCCAAAAAATGGGGATAGCAATGGGAAATTCTGGTACGGATTCTACGGCCACTCTTGGGGGATTTAAGCCAATTACCCTGGAAGCCATGGCCAATTTAGTTCCATGATTTTCCGATGCAAACGGTGATATTTTCCATAGCTATGTTGCTATGTGTATCAACTAGATGGTACCCTCTGCTCACCCATGTGCACAGACATCTTGTGCCCATTCATGGATCCAAAAAGCTTTGGTAAAATTCATATGGTAAGCTATCATATGGTTGGGAAACTCGTGGTAGCTCCTCCGCTCCCAATTTTTTCTAGGAAAATTATGCAAAAATCACATGTGGATGGGTCAAAACCTATGAAATTGCCAATATGGGAATCAACATCCATTCCCCAGCCATTCCCCAGCCATTCTCCAGCAATTTTAGGGTACCCGGGAGGGTTTTGACTCAGCATTCCACAGGGACCTCTTTCCGGGTGGCCCGAACGATCCGCTTCATCAGCGATATCCACGATGGCACGCAAGCATGCGTGCTGGCGGTGACGGGTTGTGAAGCGAGGAAATCCACACGAAGCCAAAGAGCCGATTCTGGCAACAAAAATGTTGATTTTCTCAAGAACATGTGGAGAAATTAGTGCCAACAATGGTGATTTTTTTCTATGACAGGGATGA
Source organism: Cladocopium goreaui (assembly GCA_947184155.2). Lineage (NCBI taxonomy): Eukaryota > Dinophyceae > Suessiales > Symbiodiniaceae > Cladocopium > Cladocopium goreaui. The sequence continues at coordinate 50,329 of CAMXCT020006664.1, read as the reverse complement.
TAATTAGTGCTTTGAAAAACATGTTTTTTTGCTTTAACCACCGAGGGTGAATTATTGAAGAAGGGAGAAATCCAGACCTTTAGGTAGATTATACCATACGTCACATTCAAGTGACTGACAGTGACTGATACCTTGAGAAATCCAATGTGAGTGAATAGGATAAAGCCTTTTTAAAATGTTGAATTCCACCATGACATCTCTGGGGACTGGGATGAGAAATAGGTGGGCCAAGGAGGCAAAGACATCGCTTGGATACAGCAACAGCTCTGGTTGATTGCAGTCTCTATAGAATCGTTACGTCCAAGCACATGTCTTTTCTAGAGCATGTTAATTCTGATTCTGATGATAACATACATATACATCTACATATATATATATATACGTACATATGTATTATACATGTATATGTATATATACACAGTACATCGTATGCAACGGGGAGGAGGGTCTGTCAACTTCAAGACCTGCTTCATCGCTCTCCCATTTTCTGCTCAGGTTTTGACCCATCTACCGGCAATTCTCCCCCCATTTCTTAAAGTTTAGTAACCTCATCATGCCCTTCCGGGAAGACTAGATGTATTGGCTTTAGATATCATTGATCATTTACCTAGCGATTCTTCAATAGGGGTCACCCTTTTTAATCATCAACAAACCAATCGGAAAAGAAAATGTCCAAAGAAATCTATGACTCCCACTATCATTCTGAACATACATATATATATATATATAATGTCAATATATAATGTTAATATATATAATGTCAATATATAATGTTAATATATATATATATATACACACACGTCATAATAATTCACCAACCTAAATAAAGCCTTTTTTGAGATACTTCTCCCTACTAATCATCCAGATCATGGGGTTTGTCAGCTTCACGACTGGCACCTGCAGATCTGCACATTGAATGCGCTCCCTGACGTGCCAGTTAAGCTGGTTGCTTGGGGTGAATCATCCCACTGCGGTTTTGGAATGTGTTGGATCTATGTGGTGATTCCCAAACCGCTTTAGATCGGAGATACCCTCTGGTAAACTAACATAGCTATTGAAAATGGCCATTTATAGTGGATTTACCCATCAAAAATGGTGATTTTCCATAGCTATGTTAGTTTACCAGAGGGTATACAAATCGAAATCTCGATAGGGGATCCGCCAAGCGCTTTTTTTCTTCCGCATAGTCCTCCCATTCCCAGCGGCCTCATGGCTTCCGTCAAAACGGGAAGTCCATTGATACAGCCTGCAGCCCACCTGTGTGGCTTCGTTGGACAACGATGAGACTTTCGTCTGAAGGAATCGCAAAGGCCTCCCTTTCCCAAGCATGGAACGGGCAACTTAGTTCTGGGGTTGTTTGGTGTTGACTCGTACCTATAAAAAAAAAAATAGTGTTGACTCGTACCTATAAAAAAAATAAATAAATAATAACATGAGTAAATGAGAAACAATAATGGTAGCATAAGCCGTCAACGATCATGATATTGCTGGAACAAACATGTTGGGAATAAGCAGGATCTGGAAGAAAAAGATCAAGAAAAGTGAGGATGAGATGCCCAGAAGAAGACTAGCCTACAACAATGAGGAACAATGGCCTACCATCTGCTTCTTACATCCTTGTGCTTAAGGGTCGCAGGTTCTGCTGAAATCCGGAGTCTGAAACATCCACTTGTCGGTGCTGTAAGGACTCAAGGATGGCCATGGGTGGTCTTCAAAGTGATCCCTATAAAAATCTGCAAGCTTGATGTGCATTCCTTAGTTGAGAATCTCGGTGAAGAACCCTGCAACTGAACATGGCAAGGTAAACAATCCAATTTCAAGCTATAAAATGCTCAAAATACTCAAAGAATCACCACCAAAACCAAAGATTCCTCTAAATTCCACTAGCATCACTAGCACCTGAACTTTCCTGGGGGATCTAACCAACCCCAGTTAAACCCGTATTTTTGGGGGAAAACATCACCTCTAGGGAGCTTGATTAAAACATAGGGCCCCCGCATCAAATCGCGAAGATTTCCGCAGCTTTCCTCCGGAAAGCGGAAGGAAGTCGGCATGAACACAGCCTATCCAACGCAATATTTGGAGCGTACAATTTTCATAGGAAAAATGATGATTCATCCGTAGGGGTACCCGATTTTTAGACAAAAACATATCAATGATTCTGTGCGCACGAACCATGAAAAGTTCATCTAAAGGTGCACCTGCCAGCATGTCATGATCTATCGGTATCAACGAGCTATGCCATGCTATGCATCTCCATGGCCAACCTTGGAGAATTACCATGGAAACCAGTGATATCCATGGGATAAATGAGCACAAATTCCTTGATCACAAATTCCTTGATCTGTTTATGATGGCTGAAAGAAGCAAACTTTGCAAACCATCCACCATTCACCAGACACAGTTTCCACAACAATTATTGGGTATGCCACCAATCCACCCTTGTCAAACATCCAAAATTATCCAAAATTCAAGAATTGCCATAACATAGGCGTAAATCAGCCATGTTCAAACGAACCTCAATTCGATTTCCCCAGTTTTTTGTGAATTGAAACCTAAATTCTGTTGGTCAAATGGTTTGATGGTAGCCCCCACCAAATTTGTAAATCACCTTGTTTTCACCTTTTCGCAGTTTTCAAAACCCTCTGTCATCCCACTAGGGCCGTCATGGTTGGTTGAGAACAGGATTCTGGTCATCCCCAATTCATAGTGGGTAGTATTAGCCCCCGAACTCATCATCAACCAACCGGGGTAGATCGCAGCCACTGCTCAGGTGCAAATCTTATTTATACAAGTATTAAATATACATGGAAACTATAATATATATATACCCTCTGGTAAACTAACATAGCTATGGAAAATCACCATTTTTAATGGGTAAATCCACTATAAATGGCCATTTTCCATAGCTATTTTGACATAACCAGAGGGTACATTATATTATGTGATATTGTGGGATGGCTGGAAAATTCTTGACCCAGTTGTGAGTTGTAAATGATCATCTGATCATATCCACAAAAATATCCCCATATTCTTGATTGTTAAAACCACAAACCAAATTATTAATCATCAACCCAGCTCAGTCCTCAGTCCTTCATGGATTTCAATCTATTTTAAACATCAACCCCAATCAAACTATATCATTTTTTTTCAGATTTCAATCATCAACCCTCAACTTAAACTACCTATCATCAACCCGCAACCAGCGACCCAGAATGGCCTTGGATTCGCCCGCGGCCATCCACAAGCAGCGCATGGTCGGCAGCGCGCTCTGCAGTGGCAGGCGCCACTGGGGCGTGGCAATGTGTCCCAGGCAGACGCTGGCGGCCTGGATGAGGTGGGGTGATGTCTGGAAAGTTTGGTAAACATACAAACAACTATGGAAAATCATCATTTTTAATGGGAAGATCAACTATTTCTATGACCATCCACAAAATCTGGTTGCTGGTTGTGAGACTACCCCTCTGAAAAATGATGGAGTGAGTTCGTCAGTTGGGATGATGACATTCCCAACTAAATGGAAAGTCATAAAATTCCATGGTTCCAAACCACAAATCAGTTTTGGTATGTTTTTATATACATGGTTTTTGAATGAATGATAATAGGCAATCTTTGTAAAATAGACAATGATGCCTGGCGTTGTTTTTTTACATTAAGAAAACCAGACAATGATTCGACATTGATAATAGTAAGAATGATAGGAATAAAGATAGTAATTTTCATAGCAATAGGGATACTAATAGTTTATAGTAATGGTAATAGTACTGGTAATAGTAATAATGATAATAATGACGATGATGTTGTTTGGGTTGGGTAAATGAATCATTGATGTGCTGATGAGCTTCTTGTTGAATAGATGATGCGATATGATCATTGAGATCATCGATTGCAATTACAGTGTGCTATTTTAACCATCACAAGTTTGGGAGTTGATCATCAAAAATATGGGGCAAAAACTAGGGAAAAGAAACTTCACAGCTCCATAGTTAGTGGCATGTTTTTTTGGGGGATCTCGATGATTGATCAATAAATGGACGGGATATAAGTGCTAAGAACTCTGCTAGATCATCAATTCTCTGGTGCCCCTCGACCTCCCCAGCGGTAGAATAACTGACCAACTTCAATGTCTCAGGGTGGTGGGTTGTTTCGGAACTCGATTCAGGCTGGAATTCTGGAGTTCATGGGGCTTCACAGGGGTTCAGTGCTGGCCAATATCAAAGCGAAAGAACATCTCACTGCATGTGGTGGTTGCAACCCATCCTAAATTGCAATTCTTGGAGACCTGAATGGGTATGGGTCAATACCTGTAGATACATTTTTAGTGGGATGAACATCCATAAATCCCAGCTATGACTTGGGGTTCACTAGGTACCAGGGTTTTGACCCATCCCCGAATAATCATCCCAAGGAAAAAACAATTCCAAGCAGTCGCCAGCCATTTTTCCCGCTCGCACCTTGGCCACGTCCGGATCGCTGCTGCGCACGGCCTTCAACATCAGCTCTACTGCCGCGTCCATGTCGGGGCAAAGGCCTCGGTGAAACCGAGGGGAAACCACTACAAAGCCATGGACGGTGGGGAAAAATATGCTGAAACAGATAGAGGGTTCCACATAGTCATGGGGATCCTCGAAATGGATGGTTTACATACGGAAAATCCCAATCTAAAATGGATGATTTGGAGTACCCCCATCTTAGGAAACCTCCAGATGAAGAGTCAACAATTCAATGGATGGCTTTGGAGAATCTGCAGGGAACCATTGGTTTTTACACTAAATATCGATGTTTCCTGCAGGTTTTCCCTGTTGCAGCAATCCATCAAATGAAAAAGGCCAATTTAGCCTTTGTGACAAATGGGGATAATGGGGTTTGATCAGCAAAACATGGGAATAATATTGATATCCATGAATGATGGCTGGATGCTGGTTATACCAGCTAGCGGCTTTAATTGAAATGTTTATCCTCCAGTAATCAGCTCCGTGGCTGGAAAAAATCCCCATGTTGTGAAACAACGATTTTGCCATGCAAAAACCTCTGCCATAGGGGGAGTTCCCAGCCACCTTGGATGATGATTTTCCACATGGAGTTTCTGGTAGCATCCCATCGCTGAAATGATGGATGGATGGAAACCAACCGCCATAGGAAAGTTGGACACATTGGAGGACACCTGATCCCATCTTCCCATCCTCCCCATCCTCCCCATCCCTCAGAGCCCCAGCTCGGTGGTACTGTGGCGGAATAGAACTTCAACACGCCCCCCAGCGCTTGCAACGCATGTTGCAGCTCCTCAAGGGGTTGGAAAGCTGCTGGAGAAACGGGGGGGAGAATATGGAGGAGTTCCAGAGTCTGGTAATTGAAGAGTTTGCTGTTGAAAATAGCCATAGAAATAGTTGATTTACGTATTAAAAATGGTGATTCTCCATAGCTGTGTTAGTTTACCAGAGGGTAGCTGTTAAAAATTGGAAATTCACCAACAATGAACCGCTTGACCTGTGCTTTGGGGCCTAGTGGTGGGTGAGAAACAATGGAATCAATGGAAGTTAAGTGACCAAACTTTGGGAATTTCAGGCAAAATACTGGGAAGAGTCTTTTGCTTTCTTTAGGGGCCCGAATCAACCAAGGATGAGAAGGGGTGAACAAAATAAATCAAGGTAAACCAACAAGGATCGTGGCATTGCTTCATGAATCGAATGTGGAATTTCAATGAATTTAAACCAAGCAGAAAAGGATAAGTAAGCAGCAAGAACATGGTGATACAAGGTGCAAGAGTAAGAACATTAGCAATAACAAATGGCAAATGATGTCGAATCATGTCATCTCACATGGTCTTCGAGGGAGGAAAATCACAGTCAGTGCTCATTTCGGGGTTACACATTTCTTTTCGTGCATCCAACCATTCGTGTGGTAAACCCACTAAGAGTCACCAAAATCCATAGCCATCAAAATGGTTGATGCACGTCATTGGGTTTATGCAGTTTACCATCAGTTTACCCTCTGGCAAACAAACATAACTATGGAAAATGGCCATTTATAGTGGATTTTCCCATTAAAAATGGTGATTTTCCATAGTTATGTAAACGTTTACCATCAGTTGACCACACGTGATTTTCCCGACCTTGGAGAGTCGCTCGTCCATCAAGCGGATGGTCTTTGTCAGCTCCTGCGTTTCGTGGAGTAAACCAAGGAGTAAACCAAATTTGGGCGTGTGTGCCGTGCGTGTGCATAAAAGCGTATGATATACATGTGTATATATATATACAAAGATACAAACGCACAATATAGCTATCTAGCTATGTATCTGTCTATCTGTCTATCTACCTATCTACCTATCTACCTACCTATCTACCCACTTACCTACCTACCTATCCATCCATCCATCTATCGATCTTTCTATCGACATCGTGAAGCTCAGTATGCATCGATGGCTCCCTGGACGATGTTTTTCCGGAGTGGCGCTTCGGTTTCACACTATGGAAAATGGCAAAATCAAGAAAAAAGTGGGGATGCAACCAACAAATGATCACAAATGATCATGGTCTTTCAGGATGCAACTCCAAAAAATGCCAGTGGTTTTTGTTCAAACTTTTGGGCCCAAGAGGTGATCCTTGTTGAAGGGGGGCATGGAAGCGGCGAGGGGAAAAATAAAACAACATGTGTAAACCCAAGACATATCATGTTACATCATGTTATATCATGTTACATCCACTGTAACTCCGATATATCCTACATATCCACTCAAAACTATAGATATATCCTACATATCCACTTTGAACCATAGATTTATCCTACATATCCACTATAAACTATAGATATATGATATATCCTACATATCCACTATAAACCATAGATATATATAGATATATCCCATCGTCAATCCCCTCCAACTATATATTTCCACTAGAAACCTCAGTTAACCTTGGTGAAAATGGATCATGTAACCTGCTGCAACGGTACACAGCCACTCCTTGAGCACCTCAGGCAGTTGGTCTTGAAAGTCCTGTGTTCGGTCGGAGTGGCAGCGGCGGGCTGGTTGTTTGGTTCTTCATATATCATTTAGTCATCAATATCTACAGTATAGTATAGATGTGTATATATATAGACTATATGTAGTCACAATCTATAATAGATGTGTATATATATATATAGACTATATGTAGTCACAATCTATAATACACTTTGTCAATAATGAATTCTCTATAATAAGTCTCATGAGTATATTATATGCAAAAAAAAATCCAGGTCATCTAAACTAATGATCCTAAACCAGATTTGCCAAGCACATACAATAGACTTTTCATACCGTTCATTCACGATTTACCATTATATCCATTATTATGCCACAGCGTGTACGTCGGTTTGGATGTTTTCTGGGAAACATGTCGAGAAATGTATGCCATTCACGAATGATCGTTCATGATATACTCCTGTGGATCAAAAGCAACTAACCAACTATCCTCAAATCTGGTAAGAAACATCCAAGTGGTATATTCGACCTTGATCTGCGCACGGTCAAAATTATCACCAAAAGAATGGTCCAATTCCATAGCACGGTCAGAATCGGATCTGGCCCACCATTTTTCATGATTTCACCCATCCGACATCCAGTCGTCATGGACCACAAACCCACAGGTGAAGCCCAGGTGATCCAAGCCATCCAAGCCATCCTCCAGAGACTCCCAGGTGAGTCTGGAGAGAGCTTTCAGACTGACAGAGAGGCCCTCTTTGTTCTGACAACCTCTGCCGTGTGGGGGGGGAAGAAAGGTACACAACCGTAAGGGGAGGGCTGCAGGGGGATGGGTTACTAAATGGGGATGGGATTTGAACCTCCAAAAGTTGGGATACTGACCACTACAACTATGGTGAAAAATGACCCACTTGTTAGTTGGACTACACCCCCAAGTACTTACTCATCTGTTCTGTGGATGCATTACTTCAGAGTGAATATGGAGATGTTGGGGTATCTATTGATGGAAATGTTGCGGAATGTTGCGGATATATTGGAGATCAAACACCATCTGTGGCGAGGACGTCTTTCTATGTCATGCAAAAGGTTGAATCAAACCGATTGGTGACGGAGGCACCTGGAATCAAACCGACGTGGAAAGAAAGTCCGATGACTCATCCAGTGTATTGGGATGAGCGATAGCTCTTGACGACAGGCCAAAACGTGGACCCATGTTACTCCTGATACAATTTTCAATCAGCACATTCCATTGTTGTCAAAATATTGTTGTTGTTTCAACAAAGGTATGGAGTTCCGAATCACGCAAGCGTCGAACCTCTGTGTGTGTGTGGAGTATCTTTGTGGTTTCCTTGGACTGTGTTGTGTTCAGACCTGATGTCGCCCATGACCTTTTGTTGTAAAGACCTGTAGCAGCAAGTTCCCTACAGATGTCATGTCTGACCAAACCTCATGTGTCCAATCCCCAACCGTTCACCCACTTACTCACGCCGTTCAGGGACAAACGTCCACTACGCACGTTCCCCTTCAAATTACTGTGATGAAATCCAATTCAGGCTACAGCAACCAGGTCAAGAACATGTGTATTTTTCCATGCAGATGCATTTTACCCTTGATTTTTCACGAGTTTTTCTGGAAATTCTCAACAGAAATCACACAGAAATCATCCTGCGAGGCCCCAGACGTTCCAAGAGTCTCAAGATCGTCAACGGACCACCCACCTTCGTTGCGTCGCAGGAAATCATGTAACAGGTTAGCTGCCGCTTATTGTTGCGCCGCTTAACTGGAGTTAACGATGCCAAGTTAAGGATCGATGAAATTCATAAAATCCAATGTAGCCATAATTTAGTAGCTTCGTTTGATTGTGTTCTTCACACATGTTCTTTGGCCATTGCGGTTTTAAATATATAGATATTGATATAGGTGTCGGCGCCGCGTATTGAAAACTCGCGACCACGGAAGTAACATCGCAACGTGAAATCTCAGCGTGGGCCCATGACCAATCCAGGATGCGAATGCGCATGGCAACATGAGTGCAGCCGCCAAACAGAACAGGTATCCCCACCTTTAATGTCCAGCAAATGGGTTTGTCTGAAAATTGAATATACATAATGTAACATATATATATACATATATATATATATGTATATATATACATATATATATGTATATATATACATATATATATACATACATATACACATACCCTCCAAATGACGATCTGAATTGGGACAATGATGATACAGTAATCCCTTAGAATATTAATTGCAATCGGGGGTGTCCCCTAAGTTGGTCACATATAGCGGCCATGTACATCAGTACGTCAATGTGTGTTTCTTGATAGAAAAAAATACATCCTAACTACACCCTATTGGTGGTTACGTCATTTTTTACAGCCCCGGCTAAAAATTGGCATGGCATCTGATCTGACATCGTTCATCCCCAATTGACCCAGTTGAAGAACGTTGCGTCGCGAGGCTCGCCCTAAAGGGCGCCTGCCCCAAGGTCCACATGGTGTCGAAGCCCGAGCCAGGCAACACCCTCGGCGCCACGATGAGTTCATCTGAGAAACCGTGGCTGCCGACAAAAAAAACACTGGGGATGATTGAAATACTCATCAAAATGGTGATGTCTTTGATGGTCAAAGCTATGGTTAAAGTTCTAAATCTCATTCAACTGTTGTTTTTTTAACTGCCAAAGTGAGACTGTCAGGCTCCGGCTGACCGCATTTCACCAAGCAATCAAGAGCCTCAGGCACTCCCATGACAAAAGAACCCCCAAGTAGCCCAAGTACATGATAAACAGTAGGCCCTACTGAGTAGGGATGCAATGGGACACAGCAGTTGGAACCTTGATTTCCATGGCAGTTGGATCTAGGTCGCACGTGTCGCCTAGTTTCTGATGGGCACCCAAGTAAAATCAATGGCCCCCTGACCCTCTGGAAGCACCACTAGACAAGACATCGTGAAGCTACGACTGGAACATCAACCTCTCAAGCAACTTGTAGATCTGCAAGGTGAAATTCATTGCGGTACCACAACCAGAAAAAAAAAGTGTTGGCATGTGTCACTCACTCAGGCGTGTAGTTTCACATTGCTTGGAGCCTTCAATGATCTTTCCATGCTCCGTGTTTTTACGGCCAATAACATCCTATTGTTGTTGGTTGTTATCCATTCCCTTTTGGTTACCTAATCGTTACAGGCAAAATTATCCATGGACCCCTCCACAAAGAATATCTGCGCGTGGAACCATGGGGGCTCCATAAGGTTCCCCAAACCAATGGGCCACAAAATCCTCCAAGCCTGGTCGTTTAATGGGAAACCAATGGAAAACCAATGGAAAACCAATGGAAAACCATCCTTTAATGAGAAACCAATGGACTAGGAGGGTTGCCCCCACCCAGATTGGGCATTGGACGCCCATGCTTCGAAGCGTGGAGGCGGCATTAGGGTTTCCTACGGACCGTGGATGATGGGATTTCATGGGATGTCATGAGATTTTTCAGTATGGGCAGGGTTTTCAACAGATCATGCTTCCAAAAAAAGCCAACAATGATGGCGATTAGAGATGCAATCATCCATCTGGAGTATATACAAAAAAAGTTTTTTTGTCCATCTGATGTCCATGTTGGTTCCATTTTGAAGGGCTGTAGAAAGAAATATCACCGCTATCCATGAAAGGCTGAGGGTAAGAATATCTCAACCTGCCTGTGACTCGGATCAATACAACATGTGGTGTATGTGTATATATATATACAAATATAATATATATATATACTGTATACAAATGTGTACTTGGTTGGTGTCTTCAAAGCATCCTCCGAAATATGGTTGAAAAATCGGTTATATGTCAAATCACCTACCAGTGTATATATATAATATATATATATTGTGTGTGTGTGTTGGGATGCAACCCAGTTACCTATCCATGTACTGTCTGTAAAACAACGGGGGGCCGGTGACCATGGGATCGGCAACGATGACTAGGCAAAACTCCTTCTAATGTTGCTAAGGCAATAGGAATCCACCATCTCCAATTTTAGCTTTTACGTGGGTGGGTGGGAAACCATCAAAATATCGCTGGCTTATGATTGCTGGCTTACCCTCTAGTAATTTAACATAGCTATTGAAAATGACCATTTATAGTGGATTTTCCCATTGAAAACGGTGATTTTCCATAGTTATGTTAGTGTACCAGAGGGTAACATGATGTGTTTTATCATGGGATCAGCTCCCCTGATGGCGCTATGCCCATGGCGGCCATACGGCACCTGTGACCAGATTTGTCATCAGCCAAATGCCAGCCTGTCTTCGTAAAGCCGTTGGACAAGTGGGGTGCAGCCTCTGGTAAATTAACATGTTGCGAACTGGAAAATCACCATGTTCAATGGGTAAATCCACTATTTCGACTGGGCCATTTTCAATAGCTATGTTGAATTACCAGAGGGTAAACCAAGGGCTGCAAAAGAACAATCTCAGCTGGTGACAACCAAATGAGGTTCACTTGGATTTGTCCGACAGAGTTGGAGGGACATCTTGACATCTTTAAACTTTGCTCACATCGAAATATCTGCCAAAATACATGCAGATATGGGAGTTTTCTGGCCTCAAAATTGAGTCGACTAAGTCTAGCTTTTGACCCTACAGATCTTCATTTCGAGTGAAGCAGCTGAATCACGGAGATGCATTGATAGCCCCTTTCGGATAGCCCAAGGATAGATCTATGAAACTGGTGGTTAAATCATCTTGCATCCCTATGGCCTGGTGACAATGTGGTAAACCAAACCATAAACCAGCCCCGATAACAGTACAGTTACCCTCTGGTAAACTAACATAGCCATGGTATAGATGGCCCATTTATAGATGGTTTACCTATTAAAAATGGTGATTTTCTATAGCTATGTTAAATTACCAGAGGGTATTGGGCTTCTAATAAAATATCCTGAAGAGGTGTATAACCACTAACTGACCCCAAATAGGTGATACTCTGCGATCGGGTTCACCACAATACCCAACTTACACGCACCATCACGCCCAAAAAAGGAAAAAAATAATCTTATGGCCACAATCAGCCATAATCCATCCAAAATCAAATTTGATGTTGTGTTATCTCACTCAAACTTCTTCGCCATCGTTTTTCACCATGGGATTTTCACCCATCAGCTAGGATATAACCCCCCTAACTATGGTTACATAACCACTTAGGGGGGTTCCTAAAATGGGGTACCTTCAAACAATCCAAGACATTAACTAGGCCATTTTAGTATTGAAACCCATGTTGACTTGGGGATGCCCCATGACTCAAGAAACGCCGAAATATTCTGGCTAATTGCTTAATAAGCGAAAATCCTTTATTGTTTTGGAATATGTTCATGGGATATTAATGATATACCAATGGAATATTAATATACTAATGAGATATTAATGAGATATTAATGGGATATTAATAAGATATTAATGGGCTAATCCCTCATTTTAAGACAGCCCCACTTAGTTCACTGGAACTGCACCCACCCCTCGAGCAGACTGGGTCCCCGCGACTTGCCGCCACTTGGGACTAGTAGGGTTAGGGCCGGGGGGGCTGCTGGCGCTCAAGGCTTTCAAGAGCGCCTGGCGCGTCGTTCAGCGTCGTGAAGCCACCACTGCTGAAATCGGTTGGAGGAAACAGATGCCACCAGGAAAATTAATATAATAATAACTTAATGAGATGGAATAATCTTCCAAAATTATATAACTATGTACGTAACCATTTCGAAAATTATAACTATGATGTCACCAAACATCTGGAATTTTACTTGGATTTCACCTAATGAGATCCCTCCCTCCTAATCTGTGCGTTTTTTTTAATCATCTCGGAACATGTTTTCGTTCCGTTCACCGGCGGCCGATGATCCAAACTAACTCCGCCTCTCCACCACTTTGCTCCATGAACAGTCTGCCTCGACCTGGATGTTCCTGGATCAGCGTAGCTGGTGTTGTGGTTGTGGTTGTGGTTGTTGTTGTGATTATGATTATGATTATGATTATGATTGTCAATTCTTTAGTTATTATCATCATTGTAATAAATTATAATCATTATGATCACTATAGTTTGAATGATTATATATGTGGTTGACTTGTGATGTTCAACCAATCTGAAGTGAGGCCAGTTTTGGGTGGTCCCTTAAGCACCGTTTTTATTGTGACCTCAGGACGGTGAAAACACCGTCCTAAGAAGCCCTCAACCATGGCCGTTTCAGAGGGAAAGAATCATGAAAAACGGTGATGAACTATCAAATATGGTGTTTTTTTCCGACATTTTCAAACAAGACCAACATGTCAGTAAAATCTCAAGTCCTCTCCGCCTATCTGAGTCAACCACGTGAATCAGCTCATTGAGAGCTTTAAAACACCTCGGTGAAGGTTTTTATGGAAGCATACATGAATATGTATCTGCATATGTATGTATGCGTGTATATAGATATATAACGTGTATATATATACACGTATGTACATATATATATATATACATAGATGTGTGTGTGTGTTATGTGTAGGTAGGCGGGTACGCATGTACCATACATGCTGTATGTATGTGTGCGTGTATGCATTGTGTATTTTGTAGTTGCCTAAATAGATATATCATACATTATCATACTATGTGTCATGTATAAATATATATATATACCTTATCATTATCATACTATATGTATATATATGTATCATGTATATCATACTATATGTGTCATACTATATATCATTATCATACATTATCATGCTATGCATATATATATAATTATTATTATGTATAAATCTACATCACGTTCCGGCTGCCCAATGGTCCCAGTTTCTGAAGCGAACGAGAATCCAGGATTAACCATCCAAGAAAGCGTTCGTTCAGGTCCAAAGTTCAGAGGGTTTCAGATGGTTTGATATGTATGAATACATCATATTTATATATATATATATGTATATATGTATACATATAGTATGTATGTGTATGTGTATATATATATATATACACAATGCATATCATTTTTCATTTTGCGTATGCATCAGTGTGCAAAAGAAACAGAGCAGAACCTTGACGAAACCTCAACAAAAGCAGACGGACTTACTCACAAATGAGAAGCGCCCGAAACCCAAGAAATGGTCCTCCTCTACTGGCTGGTTATAACATGTTATAATTCTTTTTCGGAAATTTCTGGTTTTTTTTTCCGTTTTTCCCAGAGGTTGTTTCACCATTTCTTGGTTGCATGGGCCCCAGCGGCCGCGTCTGGGCCTCCCTGGCTCACAAAGTAATTCCTCATTGGGCTGCGAATGCCTTGGGTGAAATCTCTGGGATGTCTTGGCGTCGAGCTGAAACGTAGCTGAAGCGCATCGATTTTGGGTGTTTTTTTTGCCGAAACATCGATTTGAGCATGGCACCAGGATGTTGGGAAAATGAGATTTACTTCATATTTCCAGCTCTATCATTCTATATCATTCTATCTACTTGGGTCCATACTTGACGACTTGACGACTTCCACATCTGGAACAACGCAGATTCAACTTGCGTGCGATTTACAAAGTAGTGCGATTTCGGATCGACGAATGGCAACAACAGTGGATTCACATGACCCATGACCCACCATGGTGAATCCATTGACGAACCATCAAGGGGGGGCTATCATGAATCATACTGTGGTTAAAACAATGTCATAAATCACCCATTTGGGAATGGTTTATTACCAACGGGGATGGCTTATTGTTGTTTTACCCACATTATACCCAATTTCACAAACCACAATCTGGGATGGCTAAGTCGGCATTTGATTTACCACATTACATGCGCATCTCCTCGCTCCAAAAAATAATAAGTACTGACCCAGACCAAACTCTGAAAACATTTAGGCCGTCCTTTTCTAGCCCCACTTTTTGCGGATGCTGTCCCTCGAAAACGTTGACAACCTTAGCCTGTGTAGGTCGTGATAATCAATATCCAAAGTATCTTACGTATCCTGTCAAGTATCACACGGCACTGGGTTGATCCAAATGAGTCCTGTACCCGGTACTGTCCAAAGAACCGTTCATAAGTGGAAACTCCTCCATCTTCAAGTGGTTATTTTATGGGAAGTGGATGAGCCCTGCACGCCCTCTGAGTCCCGCCACTGTCGTAGAGCTGCCAGAAGGCCAAGCACCAACACATCAGCTTCCGACCACCCCATGCAGCCCTCCTGGTGAAGTGGAAAACCCATCGGAAAACCATTGGAAACCCATTGGAGAACCATCAGACAATGGAAAAGGATTGGAAAATCAGTGTTGAAACTACGATTTCATCCCAAAACAGCGAACCTGGGTCCAGGAAGATAGCCCCCACATGACCCATGTCGGAGATCCATAGTTCTTCATTGATAGTGTGCATAAAGGTACTTCCAAACCCAGGGAAACTCCAAACCCATAGGTTTCGCCAGAATGGATGCCATCGGCTGAAGTATTTGGGGTTTGTCTGAAAATACCTTACTCCCAAATTTCATGGCATGCTTATATAATCATATATGTTTCCCCATTATTTTTTAGCGCCTCTCTATTTAGTGACGGTGGATGTAACCCGCTTTTTCAGCTATATACCCCATTCATCTTCCATATCTTCCATGGAATCCCCATAAAAGTTACTGATCTCCCATCGAAACCTCGATTTTTCATGGTGAACTCCGATTTTTGGCTGGTGAAATCTTTGAAACATCTTGAAACCCTCATTGAAATCCTTGAAATCCTCCATTTTTTCGGACGAAATCTCCCAAGAAAACTGCTGCGTCCCCAGTCCTTGCCGCGTTCCCTCTGCTGTTCCGAAAGCTCCCGCAGTGCTTTGGCCGTTGCCTTGGTCGCTGAATTTATCAGCGGAAAATCATGAGGGGAAATCCCCCAACGAAATGGAGCTTTCAATGGGAAAAGATATACCCTCTGGTTATTTAACAGTTTGCCATGGAAAATCACCATGCTATTAATAGGTAAACCCAGGTAAACCATCTATTTCGATTAGGGCCATCTATACCATGGCTATGTAACAAATAACCAGAGGGTATATGTCGGACATCCCCGTTTTTTAAAAGGAGGTTTATGGTTCGCAAAATTGACCGAATTTAGGGGAATTTTCCAGCAAACCATGTTTGATTACCAGAGGGTAACCATGGAATAATATCTAAAAATCAAATAAAGATCGGACTTTTCGACCAGACTTGATGAAATAACGAGGTCATCAAATAGAAATATGATTGAACTAGACTAACGGTTACATAGAAGGTTTCAATCAACCAATCAGATAAGAAGCAAACAAATGTTGGGAGAAACAACACAAACTGGGATTTCACGACCATGCAGACACAACAAAAAAATTGGGATTCAGACACTTTCCGTTGAGTGGTTCGTTCAAACTCAGTCTGGTTAGTGGGCGAAAGCTCGTTAGCCACTTTTTGCTGAATGTTGAATGATACAATCATACCCAAATCGCCATGCTTAAATGGTGGAATCCTTGTTTCTGCCAACGGTTAAACAGACAATTTAATTTGGGTTGCCAAACGCGGATGCTTGTCAATTGGGGGTAGCCGGGTAGCCAGAAACCATAGTTTACCCATAAAGAATGACATATTGCTAAAGAGTTTGAGGTCCCCCACTTCAAAAACACTCCATTATTGGTTTCATCATTATCCCAGGAATATCAAAAAAAATACGTTCGCGAAAGACCCCGCCATTTATATCGTTGAGGAATCCAATTGTGGTCATAAAAAGTTAATCATGTCATGATATTGATGGGCTACAAGTACTTTATTCCTAGTCTATCTCTATGTTGGTTGATATTTCATCCATTAAAAAAAAAAAAAACAAGAATGGTGTGACTAATGTGGGATTCACCCAATGCCATAGTATGCCATAGTCACCATCCCCAAGTTTGAGCTTCACCAAAAATGGGTATACCTCTAGGACTGGGATGATGTTTTGTTATGACCCCCCCAATCATTCATGGTTGGTGGATGCTTTATGATTGGTTTTACCTTTTTCAGCCATGGAAAATTCAACTCTCCACCTGGAAGATCATGAAACTTCGTAACTGGTAACCCTGGTGCTCGTGAAAGTCCCCGATTCCTAGTTTTTTCTTACCCATTTATGCTCGTGGACAATTACACCAGTTATGGAATGATTAAAAAAATGTGTGTGTGGATGATTTCCAGCCCGGATTTTTGACAACAGAAACACACACATGACTTCGTCAGTTGGGATGATGAAATTTCCAATATATGGAAAAATTCATCCAAATGTTCCAGTCACCACCAACCAGACACTCATTTTCCAGTCACAAAGTCCCTCCTTACGGACTCCAGGTGGCATATTGCACTGCCATTGTGCCCAGCGTGTTGCCTGGCATCGCCTCGGCAACACTGAAAGACGCTAAAAGCCACCGTTGTGGTTTCTTATAACGAGGGATATGTGGTGGTTATAACATATTATCTAAGCCATTATAGTGGAATATATCGTGTTTAATGATGAATATATCGTGGAAATCGTTATGTGGTTATATAGTGGCCCTATATTTTTTGACGTTGAAACCATATTTAGTGGAGATTTTGTCAAAAAGATAGCCCAGGTTATAACGTGGATCATGAAAAACATTGACAGTTATAGAAGAATATAAAGAAATATCTAATGTTGTTTTACCTAATGATTGTTTAAATTCCAAAAAAATGCGTTGTATCACATCTCCAATCCGTGCGGAAACCAGGAATAATATGTTGAAATATTACATACCCTCCGGTAATCAAACGTAGCAATGGAATCATTGGGTAATCATCTACAATGGGTAAATGTCAATGGCTATGTCAACCTACTAGGGGTACATTGTTGTATACATGATTTCGTCTATACATGTTATAAATATATATGTATATTACATACACGGCCCGTGAAGTATACTGGTATATACTGGTCAAACTCACTAGTTTGATGCTTGTAAACCCAAATGTATGTCTATATATACATATTATATATATATATATATAATGTATATGTTGGTGAAGCCCAAATGTTTGGTAGTTACGTTTCCAACAAAATCCTTGTGATCATCGTCCCATATTGGATTAGATCATACTCATGATCCAATGATCAACCACAAAAACTATCACCAAAAAATCGTACCCTCAACCGTCAACCAACTGCAATCCCCAAGTTTACTGGTTAAACCATGGTTAAACCGAAATCTGTGAGAAAGTCGTAGCCCGTTGACAATGTTGATATCCTTTGGTTTTAGTTGCCCGAATCATTGCGATTACAGCAACCACGATTTTATCAGTTGGATGTCCCCAAAGCTACTGGTTTCTTGATAGAGGCTCCCTACCGGTTGCTATCCAGAATGTCTCCAATGTCTTTGGGTCAAAAGTTGGATTAGATTAGGCCATATAGGCAAAAAAGGAGGATGGTCATCAATCCATGTTCATAGGATTTATAGACCCATTATGCTTGGATTCCCATGGCATGGGATGATCGTAACCCATTAATCTCATGTGTTGTCTCTAGCACATACGCTTTTGCCCAGGAATAGGCCCTGAAATACACTGCAGATGGGCCATGACTTGGGGATAAATCCCCCATCTCTACCGTCAAATCCCCAGTCGATCCGCATAAAACTGCCATGAACTCCCCCATTTTGTCTGCTTGAACCCCCAAATGATTGACAATTATAGTCAATAAATCACTAGTTTTGTCACATTGCCATCTTGTCAGTTCCTAGATGTTCCTAGCCTCCCCTTGCCCTCCTTGTCTTCGCCTGCGAGAGCTTCAGAAGTTGCACGAACCCACTGACGCCATGGAGGACGTAGCTCAGCCTCGACTCGGAAGTTGGGTTCAGCTGAGCCCAGCCCATGGCTGAAATCACATAGGTAACCAACCATGCTGCTGGCTGAGATTCACCACATCTGCATGACCAGTTGACCACGGGGTGTTCTGCTGGGCAATGGGTTTATCATGGTTTATACTTATTGGACTTAATTGTTTGATTGAAGACTGTTATGATCCGTTGTGGGAACCCCTATCAAACCGTGAAATGAAAGTCCCTGAAAAAAGAATAACCTCCAAAATCACTCCAACATGTCAATTCCTACATTACCCTCTTCATTTTGGGGTTTTCAGCGGAGTACTGTAGTCCTTTGACAAAAAAAAAATTGGTCGTGTCTTCAAAAATAACAACTTGAGTTCCATAGCCTTTCAGAAATGATGGTTTGGGGTTCTACAAATAACCAATTCCCCGAAAATTTTTATCATTATCCACATTCTAGCCTTACTGTGGAAAAAAAAAACATATTTTGAATATGATCCCATCTTCCATACCCAATACCCAATACCCGCGTGGATAAATCCCAGGTTTTTTTCATGGTAAACTCACCGCTGTGTGAAATCACCATTTCTGAACATACCCCATGTTTTTCCTGATGAAATCCCCATTAAATTGGCTACCAAATCCTTATTTGGTGTTTTTAAAGCTCCATTTTTCGTGAAAATTCCCCTCTTCGGTTGGTCAAATCCCATGAAAATCACGATTATTGCTTCTTGAATCCCCCTTTGGGCTTGTTCAAATCACCACTTTGCCGCGTAGAATCACCATTTTCGCTGCACGATGGTGCCCCCCAGTTGTGTTTGTTGCTTTATCACCCCATCTAATTATTTGGGTATCATGACTCATGACTATTGTTACAACATAGTTATGTTCACCAACGAACGCTAAGGAACTGGGGCCCTGGGGCCCCACCCGCCTGGGACCCCATCGAAATGGAAACCGCTCCGCTGAGTTTCCCCGGCCACGCGCCCTCCTCTAGGAGTTTCGCGTGGGCTGGGTGTTGCGCCATGGCCTGGCGCTGTAGCTGGTGATTCCCCCAGGAAAATAATGATGGTAACTTGACCCATCCCCAAAAAAAACACATGAATATATGCTGGTTGATGGTTTGTTGGTGATTTATATCAACATGTGTTCTATAAGTCATGTAAGTTGTGAGTTATGGAAATTAGATAAATTAGATAGATTTGATGGCTATGGTGGTTTCAAGCCTGAAAAATATCAGCCACTAGGGATGAAAACACGAAAAATATTTGAAACCACCAACCATGAATGCTGACGGTTCTGCTTGTATAAGTTGCATCATATCCCCTATGTTGAAATGACCATCATCACAAATAAACACCCACTGTTATCGATTGATAATGTCAATCCCGGATGGAACTAAAGCCTGGTTGATTAAGGATCGGGGGAAACACCCCAAACGATGATGATTTGCTATTGAACCCACCTACGGCCATCAAATAATACAGAAGATGATGACAAAGCATGGGATGGAACTGGGGGGGTTCCCTATTGACAAACCCATCTTGTAAGTTTGTAGACTAATAAACTCTTAGAGCGGGCATAATGAAAAAAAACACCTTAGACATAGCCATATCAGATTTCGCCCTGTAGAAAACCTGACATGTTAGTTTATTTGGGACTGGTTTCCCCTACTAACCATGATTCATCTTCGATACCCAACAATAAACAATTCCATATTTGACTGGATAGTATATAGAGATGATACAGTTATCACACATAAATATAAATATACATATACATATAAGCATACACATACAGAAACATGCATATGCATATGCATATACAAATACATATGGATTTACATATGGATATACATTTACATATACATATACATATACATGTCCATGTCCATATCCATATACATATACATATACATAATACCCATATCCATATACATATACATTTACATATGGATATACATTTACACATACACATACATATACATACATATGCATATGCATATACATATATACATATGCATTTGCATATGCATATACATATACACATACATATACATATACATATACATATGCATATGCATATACATATACATATGCATATGCAGATACATTTACATATACACATTTACGTATATACATACATATATAAATACATCTACTCATACATGTACACATACATATACATATACGTATACATATGCATGTGCAGATACATTTACATATACACATTTACATATACACATACATAAATAAATACATCTACTCATCGAAGGAAGTTTAGAAGTCAAACTTCCGACAATATGGACAGATGAAAAGCAGAGCAGGGCAGAGGCAGAGAGAAGAGAAAGATTAGAAGAGAGAAGAGTAGAAGAGAAAGAGTCAGAAGAAAGAAGATGCAGATGCGCGAAAAGGTAGGAAAGTCGGCAGAGAGAAGAGAAAGAGTAGAAGAGAAAGAGGCAGAAGAAAGAAGATGCAGACGCGCGAAAAGGTAGGAAAGTCGAAACAATGTGTTTTTTCAATGATTTGAGGCTCCAGAGGGTCGACAACTAGGCTCGCTAAAGTGTCGGGTGCGGAGCCAGCTGGCCAGATGAGAGATGAAAAATTGCACGCCGTTGTGGCGCGAAGCACATTTCGAAGCCAAAATGTACAAAACACACCATGCTCAGACCACTTTTGGAAGTTGCGATGTCG
Organism: Cladocopium goreaui; assembly: GCA_947184155.2. Lineage (NCBI taxonomy): Eukaryota > Dinophyceae > Suessiales > Symbiodiniaceae > Cladocopium > Cladocopium goreaui. The sequence continues at coordinate 28,855 of CAMXCT020006664.1, read as the reverse complement.
AAAAAGTGGGCGCCGTTGTGGCGCGAAGCACATTTCGAAGTGAAAATGTACAAAGCACACCATGCTCGGACCACTTTTGGAAGTTGCGATGTCGAAACAGTGCACGCCTTTGTGGCGCGAAGGACATTTCGAAGTGAAAATGTACAAAAGACCACATGTTCGCGCCACTTTTGGAGGTTCAGATGTCGTTTCGCGTGGCAGGCGCAAGGGATTGTGCACCTTGTCCAAAGTGAGCAAAACGTGAGGCTTTTGTAGCATGTCCAAAAACGATGGCAGGCGTGGGACATTTGAAGAGGATCTGCAAAGATGCATTTTCCGTGGCAGGCGCAGTACAAAAGACATGGTCATGAGAGATGTTAGGAGGTCAGGGCGCTGATTTCCTGAGAGGGGGTGCATTTTGGAGCATCAGATCTGTAGGTTTGCTAAGATGATCTTGCGTGACAGGTGCAGCACTTCGCATGACCTGGCATCCATTTTTCGTGGCAGGCGCAGTACTTTAGATAGGTGGAGTGGAAAAATCGCAAAACGCATTGGTACGAGGCTGTCAGCGCTGCACTTTTACTCTCCATTTTTCAAGGAAGTCTCGCAGAATTGCTTTGTTTTTGATGTTGTCAAGTTCAAAAATTGAAGAAGTCTCGCAGAATTGCTTCGTTTTGCAGGTTGTCAAGTTCAGAAACTGCAGACGTCTCGTAGAATTGTTTCGTTTTTGCTGTTGTCAACGTCGACAAATGAGGAAGTCTCGCAGAAGTGCTTCGTTTTCAAGCTGGCAGATAGACAGGGGGATAGATAGACGGACACACAGACAGACAGACAGACAGAGAGAGAGAGAGAGATAGATAGATAGATGATAGACAGACAGAGAGAGAGAGAGAGAGATAGATAGATAGATAGGTAGACAGGTAGATAGATAGATAAATAGATCGATCGATCGATAGATAGATCGATAGATAGATCGATCGACAGATAGATAGACAGATAGATAGATAGGTAGACGGGTGGATAGGTAGGTAGATAGATAGATAGACAGGTAGATAGATAGATAGATAGACAGACGGACAGATAGATAGAGAGATAGACAGATAGACCGATAGATAGAGAGACAGCTAGATCGATAGACAGATAGATAGATTGATAGATAGATGGGTAGATAGATAGATAGATAGATAGATAGAAAGATAGATAGATAGACAGATAGATAGATAGGTGGATGGATAGATGGATAGATAGATAGATTGATTGATTGATTGATAGATAGATGGATAGATAGATAGATAGGCAGAAAGATAGACGGATAGATAGATAGGTAGAAAGATAGATAGATAGATAGATAGACAGATGAAAAGACAGGTAGACGGATAGATAGGTAGATACATAGATAGATAGATAGATAGATAGATAAATAGACAGATGGATAGATGGATAGATGGATAGATTAGAATAGATAGACAGACAGATAGATAGACGATAGATAGATAGATAGACAGATAGATAAATACACTACACTACACACTACACACTACACACTACACACTACACACTACACACTACACACTACACACTACACACTACACACTACACACTACACTACACACTACACACTACACTACACACTACAACTACAACTACACCTTACTACACTACACACTACACCACACTACACTACACTCCACGACACTCCACTACACTACACCACACTACACCCAATTACACTCAATTACATTCAATTACATTCAATTACATTCAATTATTACACTACACTACACTCCACTACACTACATTACACTACACTACACTACATTCCACTACACTACATTACACTACACTACACTCCACTACACTTCACTAAACTACAACTACACTACATTACATTCCACTACACTACACTCCACTACACTACACTCAATTACACTACACTACACTACATTACACTACACTACGCTACATTCCACTACACTCCACTACACTACACTCAATTACACTACACTACATTACATTACACTAGACTACACTCCACTACACTCCACTACACTACACTCAATTACACCACACTACACTACATTACACTACACTACGCTACATTCCATTACACTCCACTACACTACACTCAATTACACTACACTACATTACATTACACTACACTACACTACATTCCACTACGCTGCACTACACTAACTACAACTACAACTACAACTACAACAATACTACATTTACACTACGCTACACTACACTACATTACATTACACTACACTACACTACACTCCACTACACTACACTACAGTGAATGACACGGCACTACACCTACAACTACATTTACAACTGCAGCTGCAACTACACTACATTACACTACACTACACTAATGACATCACACTACACTACACTACATTACACTACATCACACTAACTACAACTACAGCTACATAAAACTACACTAACCTACACCAAGTACATTGCATTACACTACACTGCACTACACTACACTACATCCCACTCCACTACACTACACTACACTACAGTACACTATACTCAATTACACTACACTACACTACCCCACGCGACACTGCACTACACTACACTACACCACCCCACACCACGCTACACTACACTACACCTCACCTACCCTGCACTACACTACACCTCACCTACCCTACACTACACTACACCTCACCTACCCTACACTTCACTACACTACACCACACTACACCACACCACACCACACCAGACTACACCACACTACACTACACTACACTACGCTACACTACACTACACTACACCTTACTACACTACACTACACTACACACTACACACTACACACTACACACTACACACTACACACTACACACTACACACTACACACTACACACTACACTACACTACACACTACACTACACTACGCTACACTACATTACACTAATTGCATTACACCACTACACCACACTACACCACACCACACCACACTACACTCAATTACACCACACTACACTACCCTACCCCACATTGCATTACATTACATGACATTACATTACATTACACTCATTACACCACCACAACTGCAACTGCAACTACACTACACTAATTAGACTACACCACAACTACAACTCCACTACACTACAACTACAACTACAGCTGCACTACACCACACTACATCCAGCAGTTGTGGGTGAGGTGACCGACAAGGTGACCACTGCAACCATTGCAGCCACTCCAAAAAACACAGCTCCAACCACCTTTCAGTCCATCAGTGGGTTCACTCTGCCATCCGTGATTCACAACAACCAATCTCTCCTATAGGTTTCCTATTTTTGAAACTTCCCCCACCGCCTTGTGCGGTACTACTGATACATGTACATATACATATACATATACATATACATATGCAGATACATTTACATAAGTATATATATATATTGATATACACGTTCACGCATCCAGATAACACTTCTTTTATCAAAGCTCCTAACCTCTCCAAGCAGTCGGAACCTGCGCCACCGCTTCGATGCCCTGCTTTGCGCAGATCCAGTTCCGCGAGATCTGCCGCGGCAAAACCGGTGGAAATGGCAAAAAAATGCAGAGATTTCTGAGATTCTCCAGCTCCATACCGGTTAAAAAAAAACAACTGAAGATTTCCGATGGTGATATTTTGTTGTTTTGTATGCTATATATGCATATATGTATACATGTATATATGCATAGATATAGATATGGCATGCTATAGTTTCTGGACACTGATATAAATATATTTGACATGTGGTATCGTTCACGGCAGGTCAAGGCACAAACAAGAAGTCATCTGCACGATACCCTGCAAAAGATCATGTTTTAGTTGGTTAAACATCATTAAAAAAAAACTTGTGCATATATATATAAATATATATTTATATATATATATATATTTATTTATTTATATTTATATATATATGCATACAGCTATACATGTATGTTTTTTAAAATATATACATCACTATATATATATGTGTGTATAATAATATATATATATTTGATGGTTGGTCAAAATTCCTTTATCCAGGAACGGCCATTCTTCGCGAATCTTTTGCCAACTCCATGTTTATCTTTCGCGGAACCCATGTTGAGCAACAACCCCTCTTATGAAGACTCATTCACACAAAATTATCACGGATAACTTCTTCATAGCCTTGTAAACATGCAGCTAGTATCACGGAATCCCCTTCTCAGGACAGGTTGTTGCTGATCAGGCAATTTGTTGCAAGGCTTACTGGGCCAGACTTTCGCCCACTCTTTGGCAAAACTTTCGCGGAACTTTCGCGAAAATACCCCTATCCGCAGACCCCAGCCATCAGCAGGGGGCGCATCAGAGGAAAATCAAACACCAGGGGCCTTGGTGTTTGGCTCTCGCAAAGCCTCACTTTTGGAAGCTTGGCTGCTGCATTTGGAGCTTGCTTCTTGAGACTTCAGGAAGCAACGTTAGGCAGTACCAGCGGCAGGTGCAAGGATGCGCTTCAAGACCATGGTATTTGGCTGTGGCGAAGCCGTGGCAAAGCCTCACCTTTGGAAGCTTGGCTGCTACCTATGGTGCGGTACCATTCTCCTGCCGGACCCGGGGCGGCAGGAGGTGGTAGCCCTTAACAAGTTGTAATGTATACAATGATAATGATTCATAATATCCAACTTTCGTGAAACTTTCGCGAATAAAACATTTTCTTTCGCGAACTCGAAAAACAACTTCCTCGAGGGCTTCCAACATAACACACACGGCTTTCACAATTAAAACTCCTTACAAGGACCTTTAGATCGACTGCCATACATGTTTATATGCATTTTTATGTAAATATGTATATACGTATCCATGTAACCATCCACGCTTTAATTACCTTGCATTTGCGGTCACTCTGAAGTCATATGTTCAAAATATGTAAATATGTATTTTACACGTTCTGTCCCACAATTTTTGCGCATCAAATCCTGCATTGATTGGCTGCCACAAAACCACAGCCCGGCCCTTGCACGAGGGCGTTAAAGACTCCAGGGCCCCGGCCACGCATTGCTTGCCGATGTTTCGCAACGCCCAGATTCTGCGCAATGGGGCGAAAATATATGGAAACCCACCAAAAAGAAAGCTATGGGATACCCCATTAGTATTTGGCAAACAATGCTAAACAACTGGAAAACAATAGAAAAACAACCGAAGTATGGAATATCTGATATCTGAAATTATTACTACTATGTTCTAGTTCATTTAAAGTGCTTTGTAACCAGCAATAAATTCCGGAAATCGTTTTTGGTACACTGGAAAACTCTGGGATATCTCATTGTATCCTGTTATACATACTCGCGATCCTTAGCATATCTCATTCTATATTTTTCCAAGCGCTATGCAGTTCATGTTGAACTACACGTCTGCAGCAGCATTCCGCCAGCATGCGGAGAAAACGAAACAAACGGCAAATAATACTTCAAACGGAATTGTTTCAATAGGAGCTGCTTCAATAAGAATGTTTTCGATAGTTGCGACTTGCGACTCTGCGTCCTCTGGGTGCTCCGTCTTCTATAGGAGCCGATGGTTTGGACATTGTGTCCAAGAAACCAAAAGGATACATTGAGCTTCGGGATATGCTGCTAACTTGCACCTTATACACGGGACCCAGTGGAATAGGCAAGGCGAAACCCAAACCACCGAAAAAACAGAGCGAAAATTGAAAAAGAGAGAATACAATCTGAAGGAGAACAGCCCGTGACGCACAGCAGGGTTCGTGACCACTAGTCTCACTTTGGAGAGCTGAATTGAAAAGAAGAGAAAGTAGGTATTCAGTAGAAGAAATTCTGTTGACCGTGGTCTCCCGGCACGCCTCTGGCGACCCCTGCGAGCTTTAGCTGGTACTTGATGGAATTGATTTGACCTGTAGAGAAGACCGTGGTTGCCCCTGGCATTCACGGTGAAGAAATAACGTTCCGGCAAGAAAGGAGAAGGCGTGGTAGGAGATGATGTGCAAGACTTCACCCATAGTCTTGAGCATGGAGTGGAATGTGCATAGGAACAAAGTCTTGAAGTAGGAGTCGATGCCACGGAAAAAGAAGTAAATCCGATAGTCCACATGCAGCGGGTCGCAAAAGAGTAGTCCAGGAAGGAGAAAGTTGATCCTGCACTGGCGCCATCAGTACAGCATAACCAGGACGAGTAATATATCGTTCCAGCAAAACCAAGGAGCAGAAGAGGAAGGAGATGAAATGCAAGACTTCCCCTATAGTCTCGAGCTTGGAGGTGAATGTGAAAATAAGAAGAATCTTGAAAATGAAGAAAATGTTGCAGTTGGAGAACTTCGCTGGAAACACGGCAGGAGCAAAAAGTGTAGAAGAATCGGGCCACGATGTAGACAGAGTAGATGACCTCGAAGTACTGGGTTTCCGATGCCTCCATGACTTCAATGGAAACTGCTTCAATAAAAAGGGTAGTCAATAGGAATAGCTTCAATAGGTTGTTTCAACCAAACATGCATCATAAAAGACTGGGAAACGGTCAGCGAGCGGATAGAAAGCGAGCTAGAGCTTGTGCCAGTGCCTATATCTCATTATATCTCATTATATCCTCAAATTATGATCATACCGCGTAATGATTGGACATCCAATGGGATGTCCTCAGGCTATATACAATGCGTAGGGTGTACTGAGGATACAATAGGTTTTTTCCGTTTGTCTGAAAATGGGGTGCCCTCAACATCATTCTTTCCACGAACATTGCCATCTTGAAGTATATGTCCCTTTTGGATCATGTGTGCCCTGCTGGCTGGATGCCACCCAGTTCTGGTGTAGTGTGTTGGCGAGGTCCTTCGCGGCTGCCGCAGTGTCAAGAGGCATGGTGCTGAGTGGAAAGCCCTAAATGTGGCTGCCTACGCCAGCACCGGTGTGACTGTGGTGTCTGTGGTGATAACTCGGCCAGATCCCGAGCTGTGGCATGCTAGAACACGTGAACGATGCTAAAAGAAGCCTGCTGAGTGTGTCAGGTGTCTTTCAACCAAAAGTGGCAGCCATTGCGCTGCTCCCCATGCCTTGGCTGCCTCGACAAGGTGTTTGAACTGGGCCATGTCGGGTTGGCGTTGTGCGGCCATCGATTTTGGCGGAAGGGCAATTGAGCCGATACCTGGCGGAGGCGGCACGGGTGCGCGATGATCACATAGACATATGCGTGCAGTCGTGGCATTCTTGCATACATGGACAGGCATGTGTTCCTGCGGCGTAGTCGTAGTCAACAAAAACCAATGAATCGCGGATGTGACTGCACAGAAATCTCAAAATCTGCTGTTGACCCTGGCAACTCTACCACACTGCTGTTGACCCTTCTGCGATGGTGCACGGCGCGTCATATTTTCATCCGCGATGGTGTGCTCTCTCGGGCCGGCGCGGCGCAGCTACATATGGTGTGCTTCTGCCCGCTCTACGTTGAAAGGATGTTCTGTTTGGATGGGGGTCTGTCGCTTCGCGCACGCCCCTCACTTTTCAACTATCGACTGTCTAAATGATGGAGATTCTCCGATTTTTCCATTTGGGAAGTCTGATTAGGAAGGGATCGTGTGCCTATGAACTGAGTGCACTCACCCCCCGCTCCAGCTTGAGAAACTACAGCCCAATCTACTGAGAACGCGAGTTCACCAAGAGCTCTTCGCAGTGGTTCAGGTGCATCGATATGTCGTGCGGCTGATGTAAAAGGGCCACGATCCGGGCACAGCCTAGGCGGGCAGGTGACTCGTTGGATTCAATATATGTGAATGGAGCATCAATGAAGGTGACATGAACTTCCCCATGACCCTGCAACCCGTAACAAAGATCGCATTTGCCAAACACTTGTCCATCCAGTGCTGATTCACATTCTCTTCTGATTGGGCGACGTCAAGACAGCTATGCCCTCAAAGGAAAATCAATGAGTGTGCACAAGAAAACATCAACCTTGAAAAACTGCGATCAAAGCCGCTGTGAGGATCCCAAGTGTCAAAGGCCTGATGTTGCAACTAAGGTTCAAACGACACTCGTGCAAAGTCATGCTAGACTCACGTCAAGGCAGAACAGACATGACAAGGGAAAACGCTAGGTGCTGGTGCCCGCTGCCACAACCGAGGTAGTGCAAAGCAGGCATGACTGTGTCTGTGCGTGGCTCAAGGATTCATGATCATGGACTGAATCAGTTGGGACGTGAGCTCCTCACTCCGCAGCTCACGCCGCAGCATGTGGAATGCTGGCAGGCTGCAGACTGTCACAGCTGTGCAACTCACTTCACTTCGAAAAGAGGATCCTGGCACAAAGGTTTCCTCAGTACGTGTGTTTGTGTGTGCTGGGCATTCTCTAGCCTCGCTCTGTTTTTGCCCCGGAGAGCTGAGCATCGGGCGCCGAAGGTTGGCTGAGCTAATGACTGAGGTTCCTCCAACTCCTCGGCTTGGATCATGTTGGAGATGTTGATGGCGAGTCGTGCCCTGGTTAATCCCTGGCCAAAGTCTGGAGGCTCGATACGTCATGCCACCATGGCGCAACCCCCGATCTACCAGGTTCCTATTGATTTTTTTTCGAGCCTCACACCTTCAGCAGTCGGCATCGAGTCTTCTCATGTTCCTGCGCACAATTCTTGTGCTACATAGCATTGCCATCTTGCAGTATACCCCTTTTGGACAAAGCCACATTATGGTAGTGAAGATTTCATTCAGACCAAATAGCTGTTTGGGGAACTACTTATTTCTGGTTGTTTGGGGTTCCAAATTACAATTCCTGGCTCCAGCATTTAGACATGGCTACCCAACTTGACTTCGTTTATCTTGTGGTTGAGAAAATACATGATTTAATAGCTTACATGCACACGACGAATTGATGCCCAAAACCTTCTACCCTTTCCTCATATGGTGCTGCTTACTTGATACTGATTCTTTTGGTGATTGCGCAATCACCCGTGAATCACAAATCCAGTTTCTCTAAGCCATACCACCATCAACTACGAGTTGTTTGGCTTGGTGTTGTTTCTACCACTCTCTCCCAGATATTAACCGCCTGCTGGGATCACCATGCACTTGCGTAACTTGTGACATGGCAATCTCCATCACATTTCCATGTCTCTCTCTGCGGGATACCAAAAACATCTTCATTAAAACGAATCGAAATCACACTATAACCACCAACCATTGAGCAGTCGGTCTACCTACTACATGTTTATTTGCTTCATTTAAATCCCTTTTCTTGCATTTCTGTGGGTTAAGTCCCCTTTTCTAGTACTCAAATGTCAATCTTATTCAAAATGAGTTTATAAGAAAAGATATGGATAAAGGTGTTACATGTGTATAATGTGTATATATATAGATATATATATATATCACTTCACACAGCTCCCTTTTTCATCCATGCTTGCTGCGTATGTTTCACAGCTGGGTGTGGAAGTGCAGGCCATAGTTGCATCCATTTGAGGCACCTGAAGGCATCTTCTATGTAGCAGCAACAGGGCCAGTTCCACATCCATGCCACCCTATTTCGTGAGCAATGGGATGGGAGAGCCGCAGGATCCAGTGGTGGGTGCACTTGAGAGGAATCAAAGGACAGTGATCAGAGATACTTGCCATCACTTCACACAGCTCCCTTTTTCATCCATGCTTGCTGCGTATGTTTCACAGCTGGGTGTGGAAGTGCAGGCCATAGTTGCATCCATTTGAGGCACCTGAAGGCATCTTCTATGTAGCAGCAACAGGGCCAGTTCCACATCCATGCCACCCTATTTCGTTCCCACTTCTTCCACCGTTGACTTCATTCGTCTCTTTTACTCACGAAATAACACAAACCAAGAGCTCGGAGGGATACGAGCTTGTGTAAAAAGCTCTGCCTTGGTAAGCACTTGTACAAAGGAGTCCGCCACCATCAGAACATGATTCTTTGTTTGTTCAGGAACTCGTTTCAAGTACACCAATGCAGTTACTTCTTGTACGTAGATATCCATCATGCGACGGTTGGCCCAACGGCCCCTTCTTTGTAGCAAATCGCCACTCTCTGTTGTCTGCATGACCCACGTAGCCGCTCCTGCACGTACCGATGCAAGTTCAAGGGGTCTAACTCCGTTGACTGCATTCAGCGGAAGCTGTAGTGCTCGTAGGATAGCATGAAACCTGCTCCTCAGAGTGCTTCCAGAGTAAGGCCATAGCCTCTGGTGACTTTGTAGGGGAGACAGGAACAGCTCGATGATCTTCAGCATGTCTGCCATATCCAGTTTAGCGCTCTGATGACGCGCATTGGAAAACCTAGTTTTTGGGTCACGTATCGCCAAAAGCCCAAAAGGAAGTGTTTTGTCACCGTCGCTGGGTAGTAAGAGATCTGACCTGTTGGCAGATAGCAGTTCTCCTGGCCTAAGTAGGCCTGCCCACATGAGAGCAAAAACTCCAGCAAAACGCGTCCATCCCCACAGCATACTTGTTGTCAGGATTGCTAGGGCTACGGGGCCAGGCATTGCTGCATGGTGCAAACTAGGCTCATGCCTGTTCCAGGCAAAACCAAAATCCCATGCCCCTTGCAACATACGTCTTATTGCCGGCTTCCACGAGGTAATGGCGTTTAGCGTTTCAGCATATTTCCCATAGGACTTGCCGTGCTCGTACAAAGCACGACCAAACTTCACCAAAACCAGATTAAGATCGTCAATGTGCCTCTGGTGGTCCTCGAACATCGCGGCTATGTCCAGACCCTGTTCTGTTGCCCAGATGAAAAACTCATCTAACAGCTGCTTCCGACGCTGCATGGTGATAGGTAGAACAGGCCGCCCTGATGGCACAGGAGGTCTATTCTGCCTCATAGCTGCTTTCGATCGCTCACCTGCAGTTCGAGGAAACATCGGCATGGCATGCGCGGCCGGAGCACAAGCAAGCAGACCCACAGAAATCCACAGCCCCCTAGGACAAGCCGAGAAAAGGCAAAGCACCCCCCTCAACATAGCAGCAATCCAGGTGGCCGGGACGAAGAAAAGAGCGCGAAGGAGAGTCCAAAGGGCAAGTCCAAGAAATGATGGAAATCCACATGAAAGAATGCAGAACCTGGAAAGGGGTCCAACTATTTGAGGCCGAATGGTCAAAGCAGGGCCTTCGCCCGGAAAGCCAAGCGAGCTATCAAAGCCTTTTTGCTCAAACTCATGATCTTTGGCTTCACTACGTGTCAAGGTTGTTTGTCTAAAGACAGATCTATCTGAAAAATGCAAACAAGTGGGTCCTATAAGACGTAAAACCATCCTCATCCATAGAGAGGCCCAGCGTTTGGTTTTTGGCAGCTCGGACAAAAGAAACAAATCCAAATCATCCCAGCTTTCAACATCCAAACTCCCATACGAAGGTCTCAAAACTGCGTCACGTGTAGGGTCGTCTGCTGGGTTCAAACGCGTAGGGACATATGGCAAAGTCAAATACAAAGCCGCTGCAACACAAGTTGCTCCTACCCTTCGCAGTATAGTTGACAACCCCCGTGATGATGAGCGGCCTTTGGAGGTAGCGCCTCGAACTACAAAGCTATCAACCAACGCCGAGGCCCTCAAAGGACGTCGATATGTAGCCAAAAAATTAACCAGGCGAAGAACAGCAGCCTCTTCCAGGATATTTATATGGCTCTGTTTTCTGAAGGTCCACGATTTCAAGACTTCCCACTTGGATGCCAGAGCAGCTTCATTGACCAATTGGTTTTCCAGACCCGAAATGTCAACATCAAGAGCTTCCGCTCTCCTCCTGTGAACCTCCAGCATTGCAGAGTGCAAACAATCTGCAATGGCTTCTACCAGCTTGGGTACATAAGTAGCTGAAGCCTTTGTAAGCACACCTTGTATTCGCACATGGTTGCAACTACAGCTACACCTTTGCGCCAGCCGAACCAGGGAAACATTGACCCCCAGGAAACGGAAGGGTTTCAAGTGCTCAGAGCCAAAAGCGCAAGAATCACAGCGGACCTCCTCAGCCATTGGAAGCGATTTTACAATGAGCCACCCCGGCAAATATTTGAGGTATGAGCTGTAAGTTGTTTCCATAATACCTGCAGCATCATTTGCAGCGGCTGTGTACATGATTTGAGCTCCTCTTTGCCCCAAGGTGTTGCCCATCAAGGTTTGCTCATCCGTAGTGTCAAAACCAAAAGGCTTCAAAGGACTGCGCAACCTAGGACGCCTCATAATAGAGAAAGTTGTACAGGGAGGGGAAACCATCACGCCTTTGAGTCTCTTTTCAGCAAGGAGGAAGGTGAGCCACTCACAAATATAGACCGATGAAAGATCATACTCTCGTGAGATGCCAATGTCCAAGGGTGGTCCAACACTCCACCCTTTTGCAGCAATGGCCGCTGTCACCAAACTTGCACCAGAAAAAACCTCAATGAAGTCAAACTCATAGGCAAGAGGGCGGTCAGGCCCTAAAATCCTCCTTCCTTGCAACTTCTCCTCATCAAAAAGCCCGTTGTTTCGCAGAACCTGCTCAGCTGGAGAAAGCAGCCTGGTATAGCTTCCCTTGGAACGACAGCTCTTCCAAATGGTCCGAAGAACCCTAGGCTCCTGCGGGGCCCAACATATCGCCCCCTTGAAAGAGGATGCATCAGTTGCAAACAACGCAGGAAAATATTCGGCACCCAGGTCTGAGATGGCCAAGGGGACAAGGCATGCTAAAATGACCAGTTCATTTGCCACGCATCTCGGCAGGTTCACCAACTTAGGAGAATTTGCATCAACCGTATTCTGGTCAACTAGGTGATAGCAGTTGGCTAATATTGACATCATAGGTCTGCGAAAAGCAAGGATAGAAACCCAACCTCCAACAAGGCAAAGATGTAAAACATCCGTTGTGCAACCCAAGCTGCATAGTGCCAATGTAATGAAGGACAGGGCAATTCGCTTAGCAGCGGGAGCTCCAACAGTGCAGAGTTTTCTATTTAGAGCTCTTTCACTAGAATTGATGTAAGCCCCCACAAGCTTGCCCTCGTTTTCACCCACAACGTCTTTTGCTGGAGATCCCAGAAGGTCTGCCGCCTCATATGCAAACTGGCTTGTATTGTAACATGCTGCGGCTCTACTTGCAGAATTGTCTGTTTTCCTGTCTTCCACACTTGCAGCAAAGTAGTCATCAATCACCAGACCTTGCAAGAGATTATCAGACCTCAAGCAGCGAGACGCAACCAGTCTGCTAGTTTCATCTAGCAGACCATATTTTCTAAGCCAGTGTTCATGAGCAGAAGTTGCAATTTCGACCCCCGCATGATCTCCTTGCAAAACTGAACCAAAGCAAGTCCAGACATGATCCTGAGGTAAAAATTCAGCCTCTGGAGACTCCCCAGGGTGGAGAGTGAAGTTGTGGAGAGCATCACCATTCCTTTCGCGTCCAAGCTTCTTCTGCATAGAGGATTGCAAACAGAAAGCCGAATAAGCTCCAGTGTCTTTTACCAAATCAGCATGTATTGAAGGACCAACGGCATTGGTTGATGCCCGTGCAGGAGAAACCCAAAGTTGATGGTAGTAGTCTTTGCGGTCGGTAATGATCACCACAACTTTCTGACTGTTCACATCAACTTGTAGATCCATCATGTCAGGACCCGCGGGAAGCTCTCTGCTGGGGCCTGCAATTCTACACTCCAAAGAGTTCTGCCCTCTCCTGTCGCCTATTTGGCGATCCATCTCCGCATTCTTGTAACAATTGAAGACCTTTACCAAAGATCCCAGAGGACGTTGGCAGCGAGACAACCTGAGTAATCCTGCTTGATCCCAAAGATGAGCAAGTTTGGCTACTTCCTCCTGCGAGTCGCGACATTTGGGGTGGTCGCCCAGAGGCAGATCAGCAAGAAGGCTCCTGGGCTCCCGGTATGCAAGCACAAGTTCATCATGCAAGTGGCTTGTAACATCCCAATGGCCGCCACCATAGATTCTCAGCCGGGAAGCATCCAAATCAACAAATGGGGTCAACTCAGGCGCTGCGGAATTGTCCTTAGGGACATCAACTCCAGCAAAACCCTTCTCATAACCACATGAGGCTCCACCCTGAACAGTCAGCAAATTGCTAAGTTCAGAAAGTCGTGCAAGTAATTCATGGTGTTTTCGACCCGACTTCGCCAAATTGAATGATTCAGCCAGGCCGTCTGACCTAATCAAAGAAGCAAGCCTTGCATACAAGTTGATGTGCTCGGCGTTGGGCTCCCTCTTCAGTTCATCATCAGCAACCCATCGACCCCCAAAAAACCAAAAATTCAGCGCCATACAAATGACGTGGATGGCTCGATGTAGGTGACAGTTGCGCCTCTTGAGGGATGACAAACCTGAAGGCTTCCTGCGAAATTGGTCTCGGTCAAAGACAGGCACAGGGAAAAAGGTCAGTGTCGAGGCAGGCCGCTCAAGCGGGCCCCGAAGCAAGCAAATGGATCTGTGCAAAAAGGCTGAGAACGGAGTCCTGGATCTTAGCACATAGGGAACCAGCAAAGCACACCACTTTGGATATGACATTGTCGTAGAGCTAGAAACAGAACCAGCCTTGATTGAATTCGTAAAATTTTTGAACTCAGGGCGACCTGGAGGGTTTTGATGTTCAGAAACTTCATCACGTATCAATGTTGTTTCGCCACCGCCAGGCAAAAAACCCAAAAAACTGAATTCATTGCTGTCAATGGGCGTACCACTATCCAAGCCCATCACGGGCTCTCCGCAGCAGCTTGGGGTTTCTTGGGAAACCTCGGCTTTCGTTTTGGACTCGCAGTCTGGCTGGGATCGCTGGGCTGAGGCGAGGCTTTTGGAGCTGGGACCGAGGTCGACCTCATCTCGGTCTTGCGTGTTGAGAGGACCTCTAACTCCTTCAAGTAGCTCAGTGCCACGGCCGCCCAGCTGGGGGGGACTAGAGGAGAGAACGGCCTCCCTGTCGCCGAGACCGGGGTCATGCGCTCCATGAAGAGCTGTTGAGGCGGCTCCTCCATCAGAGACAAGACGTAAGCTACGCCCCATCCCCCATCCAGCGTGCTCTGTTCGAGAGCTGCCACCAACAAAGCCAAATACTCCTTGGTCCCATGGAAATCGTCTTGGGATGCCGAATCCATGGCATGAGCTAGGATCCACATGATCAACCCTGCATCTCGGTTCTGTCTGAAGCCCCCATACCGTTCCAAATAAGCAGTCATAGAGGCTCCAGCTTGACTGAGCTCGGCTGCATTTTTGGGTACTGCTCTGCTGGGGTTCATCCTCTTGAAGAGTTGTTGCTGGACTTGAAGGAAATAGTTGGAACTGCGCTGAGCTAAATCGCTCTGCATCCTCTCTCGCCTTGCTACGCCCTTGGTATTCAAGCCAAGGCCTATTGTTGCTGAATGTCCGGCCAAGTCCGACATAGGATCGCCTCCTGCCAGGTGAGCCACCAGCTGTGTCAGGGCGGCACTTTGCTGAGAAAGGGCACTGAACATCTGCCCTTCTCCGCCAACAGCACAAGAACGCTGAATAGGAGCCACGGGCTGTCCTGCATCTGCTACACTTCCCAGTTGCACCTCCTTGGTTCGAGGAGGGGGGCCAATCGCCATGGCTGCTACTTTGGGTACAGTACCAAGGCCAAGACCAGAAGACAAAGCTGGAATGGTTGCGACCATAGGTCCATTTGAGAGAGCGGGAGCATGACTTGCAAAACCATCCACACCTCCACCTCCCTTTGCCAAAACGTCTTGCTGAGCCAAAACTGCCTGAAGCTGCTGTTGCATGGTTGCCATTTGAGTAGCCAAAGTGGCGATTGTGGTCCGGGCTGCTTTCTTTGCAGCAGCCTTTTTCGTTGCAGGGAGTGTGGGGCCATCCTGCTCCTCTCGAGCTGAATAAAAAGCCAACCGCTCACTTGCAACCGATTCGATCCAGTCCTGAATCATTGGGAGAAGCGGAATGATCTTAGGCAGAGCATTGGGCTCGCTGTCAGCAAACGGCACAATAGGCTCAGTGGAGTCTGTAACAATGTCATATTCACGCATCTCCATCAAAACAGAATCGACAAGGTCAACGACCACAAAATTGGCAGTGGAGGGGAGATCAACAACGCCACTGCCTATCTCCTCCTCCACCATAAGCTGTGCTGTGAATTCCTTTGAGGGGCCAATGATGTCCGGCTCCTCCTTCAACATAGCATCCAACAAAACATCGGATGAGGCCCTTGAAAGTAATGGCAATGCAAAAGCTTGGATGCCTGCGACCCCACCATCAGTCAGCGTGGTTGGAACTCTCCACACTAGCAGCGAAGGGTCGCCATCACGTGCAAACTTCAAAAGGGACTTATCCATTTCTCCAGCCGCGGCACTCTCACGGATGCCCCTGCACAGAAAATGGAGAGCTCCGTCAAGGAATCAAATCCCTGCCAAACACAATCCTCGACCGTAATAGCCACGTCCTTGCAGGCCAAACTCGTCACCCTTCTGTTGATGGACGGGGTGTGCCTGTAGAAAACAACCCAATGGCAATGCCCAGCTTCACTCTCCTGTTCGTTTTTGAGGAAAGGAGTCGACGTAGCCAGGGCAATGTGAGCTAGGAAACCTGCTCTAAAGGCCGATTGAGCCTTCTGAACCACTTCCTGGGGACTGCCTGAAAGAGCGCGTGCAGCAATCCTAACAAGCTCTTCGGGAATAGGAGGAAACCCGTCCTCGAGGCCGTGGTGAACCAACAAAGCTCTGACCGCCGCAAAATCCTCCGGAGAGAGCGGATCAAATGCGTCGTCAACCAGGACCCAATCACCAAATGACCCAGGATTGCAAAGCTCAGAGATGTTTTCCGCCAGCTCAACTGCCGCCACTTGCAACCTGTCAGCTTCTTTGGACAATTCCCTCAGCCTTGCGGCTAAGCCGCTACTCATCAAAGTCCAGGTAACCTCTCAGTCTATTTCTAACCCTGGAGGTCGGGAAAACCTGAGAGGCAACAGAAGAAGCTGGTGCAGGACTCGAAGGGATGGGCTGAGAAGGCCTCGAAGAGAAGCCAAACAGCACCCACAGGGAAAGTCCAAATCCCCCCAGAAGTCCAATGCAAAGCCCACAAATGAGAAGGGGGATCCCTGAGGCACCGCAATGAAAGGGACAAGCAAACCCCCAGGACAGGTCCGAAAGCAGGCCAGCACCCGTGAGCAGTCGGTCAACCCAGAGCATGCACCTGTTATGCACTTGAGAGGAATCAAAGGACAGTGATCAGAGATACTTGCCATAGATATACATATTATACATATTATATATATATATACATGATATGTGTCTTAAGCGCCAATTTTTTTATCAGCACCGATCCAGCCCATCATCCCATCATCCCAAGTCATCCCAAGCGGCTGGTCAAAGGCCACTGCATCCGGGTTGGGTTCTCTCAACGAGTCCACCAGGACGGTCACCTCAAAAAACCAGGGCAGTCACCAAGGATTTTCGCCATTTTTTTAATGGCATTTCTATGGCGATACCAACATACCAACCATCCCCATTTTCTATGGTTGTTGTAAGGAAGCAGGGTAAAAAACTACGTTTTGATTTCCCAATGAATCTGGGTGAGCTTTTCTAAAAATCCCCGAACTAATCATCCACGGAAGGGGGGTGTCTTGCAGCCACTGCTCACATTGGATAAAAACGGCAAATCATCATGTCATGTTCCATAGCTATGTTGGAAAACCGGAGGGTAGCAAGAATTTACCATCCAATTTTGGGTGTATACAATTTTTGATATACAGAAAAAGGTGAGAAAAGAGGTTTGGAAGAGGATTCACTTGGATTGCTTGGATAGTTTGTCCTAGTCTGGAGTGCTGGAACACCGCTTAGTTGAGAGCGGGAATCTTAAAGAATTATTGCAATTCCTAGATGTGCTATGGTCAAGTTACGTGGGATGAATGGGGCCCTGGTCATCCAAGCGTCAATAGGGAAGCCAAACAAAACGGTAGAAAATTGGCCTTATGAACTGGCGGATGACCATCCAATACCATCCACAGTATGGGTAAGAAATTGGCAAGTCAAGCTGGAAAGTTATCTCTGGAGCTGCCGAGAATCTGCAGACATGATCTACAGTGGATCTTGGATGGTCTTGGTGCATTTCTTTGACCAGACATTGCTGATTGATCACACTTCAGATATCTAAAGATTGCTATATACATGCTAAAGCTACCTAGCAATTTTGTAGGAATCCTCATGGAATCGCCATTTTGGGCCCCCTTGAGAAAGGGAGAGGGCGCCTTTAACAAAGTGACTCAGCTGGATTAGGAAGCCTTTGACGCTATGTGAACCAAAGATGATCAATGTATATCAATGCAGTGTCACAGGGCGTAGTTTATGAACGTTTGTGAGCCCTTGCCATGTCGTTCAAAATCCACTGGTAACGAATTCTCGAAGCCGCCCAACCTTTTGGACTTTAGATTTTCTTGAGGTTTCTTCGAAGTCTGGCAGCGGCTGAGGCCCCAACAACAGCCTTACAAGTACCTGACGCACGCAAGTGAGACCCAGGAAACACGACCTGGCCACTCTCGGTGTATTGACGAGATATGGCCAGAGTTTTTTTGGGATTTCCTAAAACAGGGGTACCCCCAGCCATCATCCTTTTTTGGCTGGTGATTTTCCATGAAATAAACCATCCAGCGAGCAATAAAGGGGTACCCGTGACTTTGGAAACCCCAGGTCCCTTCTGCCTTCGATCTGTTGAAGCAGATGCCGAGTTTGACGCCCCACCTCGCTCTTCAAAGGCCTCCAAAAACCCCCGGAAAACAGCCCAGAACATGCGAGGTGATCAGAGATGGCGGTGGAGGTGTCACCACAAACCGGTGGCTCTGGTATGTATTGTGCATGTATTTTGCATTTATTTTGTGCGATATTGTGTGATTTTGTATGTATTTATCTGCAGAATTGACGGATTTGTCTCCGAAAAATGGTGATGTTTGTCCCATATTGTGTATACAAGTAGCTGACCACAATGGAAAAAAATACATGATATACTACTGGCTGGTGATTGAGCCATCCCCACAGAGAGCATTGGGATTATCATCCCATTTCGTTCTTTAAACACATTCTTCAAACCAATCAAAGGGAGTCTGTTATCAGGTGCTATTCGGAAAGTGACGAAGATCTGACAGCTAGCTATTCTTGGGTTGTAAGTTGGCGAGCCCCTAAAATTGGGCGTTATTTTCTCATGATGAAAAATGGTGTCGGCATTCCGCTTTGAGGTACCCTCTGGTTATTTAACATAGCCATGGAAGCCATGGCCCATTTATAGATGGTTTACCTATTAAAAATGGTGATTTTCCATGGCTATGTTAAATAACCAGAGGGTATCATATTCAGATGGTTATTTGTACATCCCCATTCGTTCTCCTTTGGAGTTGTCCTCATGGTTTTCACACACATCTGGCCCCGAGAAGCTATTCAAAAGTATCAGCTTCCGAGACCGCGAAAAACCCAGCGCTGAGCAATTGGTTTCTAGATTTCAGCTAAATGGAGTTTTCCGAAAATGGCGGTACCCCTAAATCACCAATTTTCATAGGATTTTCCACTGTAAACCAAGCATTTTGGGGATCCCCCAATGACCCTGGAAACCCCCAAATGGTATGGAAATGATGGATGGATGGCTGGTACACTGCTACTGCAACCCACATCGATTGCCATCGGAGGTCCGTGTCGTCATCCTTGGGTCCCTCACTCACTCCGGAGTCCTTGGGCACACCTAAGTGCAGGAGCCATGCGCGGATAGATTTTCATTCTACAAGCTTTTGAAATAGGTATTTTGTATATTACATGCACGTATAGATAGATTAGATTAGATTAAGATTAAGATTAAGATTAGATTAGATAGAAAATAGACAACGATAGACAACGATAGACAACGATAGACAACGATAGACAACGATAGACAACGATAGACAACGATAGACAACGATAGATACTGATATATGATCTATGTGTATTATAATATACATCAACAATATATGATATACAGATAGATATACAAAGATCAAAGTACTGATATTACAAGTACCTCAATCCAGAGGGAGCTGTTGAGCAGCTCGTCGAGGCTCCCTCAAACTTGCAGATTGCCAAACGAAAGCCCGGAGGTATTCGTATCATCTGGTAGTTTAACGTAGCTATAGGAAATGACCATTATAAATATCATCATAAATCATCATGTTAGACAACCAGAGGCATTGGATCTATTCGATCTAATCCCAAAAGTGGTCCCGCATCATGGTGTAAATCCCCGACTATTTGGCCTGGTTTCTGGTGGTGATCGACTGATCCAACCAACATATGCGTCATATGTAGGGCCCAGCCAAAATGGAATGGTCAAGACTGAAAACTTACCCTCTGGTAAACAAACATAGCTATAGAAATCACTATTTTCAATGGGTAAATCAACTATAACATGGCTATTTTCAATAGCTATGTTAGTTTACCAGAGGGTATGAATGTTCATTTGAGTGTGTTCAGGGACCTCAATTTATTGACCCATCCACACTTGTGAATCCCACTTGTTGCTGTAGGAATCGGACCCATTGTTGGACATTTCATCCCGCGTTTTTGTTGCTTATGTTCCCATTTCTATTGGTGCTTATGTATCCTAGTCAAATATTGATGTGAATGGATAGGATAGCAACCACAAAAAGAATGGGTAGAAAGTACAACCTCTGAAAAGAAGTGGTGATAGTACCACCTGTTCTCAATCTTTTTGGGTATGACCGGGATGACCCTCTTTGTTCCATCAAAAGTGGCTGGAAACTCCCCAGAAAAATGGATGATTTTCCACTCCCAGCAAGAAACCTCCATATTTATATGGGATTTTCCGTTGCCACGTTTTTTTTTAGCAGACACATATCCAGTAAAAAATCCCATTCTATTCTATTATATCCCTAATATTATCCCTAAGGCCCTAATGGGATATTACTAATGGGATATTAGGGATAATCTAATCTATTCTATTCTATGTTCCTATATTATCCCATTCATATTATCCCCTGTAGATGGGCCAGCGAAGATCTCTACATCACCAACTGGATGGTTTCTTTAACCCAACAAAAACAATGGGATGTCTACCACTGACCTAGAAAAACTGGTGCACGATTTCGCTGGCCCATCCACCGTATTATCATTAACACTCTATGAAACCACCACAATTGTAGTGGTTCATATAAGCCATAATTATCATTGATAATCACATATCTTATCTTATATATCTTATATAATAATACTATGATAACTATGGGTTATCATTAATCATCATCCACATAATTATGATTTTCATAAGTTTGAACAGCTATTTCTACATCTTGATCTCAACGGATTCTCCCTTGCATTTTTCGAGGGGAGCCCACAATCTTCGACTCATTTCCCCACTGGGACATGTTGACTCGGTCAGAGCTGTAAGGGCTGAAACCAGGCCATCGTCCAGGCTGCCTCGGCCATTTTCCAGCAATTTTTGGGGGAAAAATGGGAGAAAATGGGAATCATTCAAATTTCATAGGGAGAAAAATGGAACTTAATGAAATTTCATAGGGAGAAAAATGGGAATTAATGAAATTTCATGGGGAGAAAAATGGAAATTAATGAAATTTCATAGGGAGAAAAATGGGAATTAATAAAATTTCCTAGCAAATGGGAATTGATGAAATTTCATAGGAAGAAAATGGGAATTAATGAAATTTCCTAGGCAGGAAAATGGGAATCAATGAAATTTCATAGGGATTGTATGGGAATTAATGAAATTTCATAGGGAGAAAAATGGGAATTAATGTAATTTGATAGGGAGAAAAATGGGAAATGATGAAATTTCATAGGGAGAAAAATGGGAATTGATAAAATTTCATAGGGAGAAAAATGGGAAATGATGAAATTTCATAGGAATTGAATGGGAATTGATGAAATGTCATAAGGAGAAAAATGGGAATTAATGAAAATTCATATGGAGAAAAATGGGAATTGATGAAATTTCATAGGGAGAAAAATGGGAATTGATAAAATTTCATAGGGAGAAAAATATGAAATGATGAAATTTCATAGGGCGATAAATGGTAATCAATAAAATTTCATAGGAAATGAATGGGAATTAATAAAATTTCATAGGTAGAAAAATGGGAATTTATGAAATGTTATAGGAAGAGAAATTGGAATTAATGAAATTTCATATGGAGAAAAATGGGAATTGATGAAATTTCATAGGGAGAAAAATGGGAATTGATGAAAATTCATAGGGATACAAATGGGAATTAAGGAAAATTCATATGAAGAAAAATGGGAAATGATGAAATTTCATAGGAAGAAAAATGGGAATTGATGAAATTTCATAGGGAAAAACATGTGAAATGATGAAATTTCATAGGGAGAAAAATGGGAAATGATGAAATTTCATAGGGAGAAAAATGGGAATTAATGAAATTTCATAGGGAGAAAAATGGGAATCGATGAAAATTCATAGGGAGAAAAATGGGAATTGATGAAATGTCATATGGAGAAAAATGGGAATTAATGAAATTAATTTCATAGGCAGAAAAATGGGAATTAATGAAATTTCTTCGGGATTGAATGGGAATTAATGAAATTTCATAGGTAGAAAAATGGGAATTAATGTAATTTGATCGGGAGAAAAATGGGAATTGATGAAAACTCATAGGGAGAAAAATGGGAAATGATGAAATGTCATAGGGAGAAAAATGTGAATTGATGAAATTTCATAGAGAGAAAAATAGGAATTGATGAAATTTCATAGGGAGAAAAATGGGAATTGATGAAATTTCATAGGGAGAAACATTGAAATTAATGAAAATTCATAGGGAGAAAAATGGGAAATGATGAAATTTCATAGGAAGAAAAATGGGAATTGATGATATTTTGTAGGGAGAAAAATGAGAGCAAAATGGAATGGATGATATTTCATATGGAGAAAAATGGGAATTGATGAAATTTCATAGGGAGAAAAATGGGAAATGATATGAAATGATGAAATTTCATAGGGAGAAAAATGGGAATTGATAAAAATTCATAGGGAGAAAAATGGGAAATGATGAAATTTCATAGGGAGAAAAATGGGAAATGATGAAATGTCATAGGGAGAAAAATGGGAATTGATGAAAATTCATAGAGAGAAAAATGAGAATTGATGAAATTTCATACGGAGAAAAATGGGAAATGATGAAATTTCATAGGGAGAAAAATGGAAATTGATGAAATGTTATAGGAAGAAAAATTGGAATTAATGAAATTTCATATGGAGAAAAATGGGAATTAATGAAATTCCGTAGGAAGACAAATGGGAAATGATGAAATTTCATAGGGATAAAAATGGGAATTAAGGAAATTTCATATGAAGGCAAATGGGAAATGATGAAATTTCATAGGAAGGAAAATGGGAATTGATGAAAATTCATAGGGAGAAAAATTGTAATTGATGATAATTTATAGGGAGAAAAATGGGAAATGATGAAATTTTATAGGGAGAAAAATGGGAATTGATGAAATTTCATAGGGAGAAAAATGGGAATTGATGAAATTTCATAGGGAGAAACATTGAAATTAATGAAAATTCATAGGGAGAAAAATGGGAAATGATGAAATTTCATAGGAAGAAAAATGGGAATTGATGATATTTTGTAGGGAGAAAAATGAGAGCAAAATGGAATGGATGATATTTCATATGGAGAAAAATGGGAATTGATGAAATTTCATAGGGAGAAAAATGGGAAATGATATGAAATGATGAAATTTCATAGGGAGAAAAATGGGAATTGATAAAAATTCATAGGGAGAAAAATGGGAAATGATGAAATTTCATAGGGAGAAAAATGGAAATTGAAGAAATGTTATAGGAAGAAAAATTGGAATTGATGAAACTTCATATGGAGAAAAATGGGAATTGATGAGATTTCATGGGGATAAAAATGGGAATTGACAAAATTTCATAGGGAGAAAAATGGGAAATGATGAAATTTCATAGGGAGAAAAATGGGAATTAAGGAAAATTCATATGAAGAAAAATGGGAAATGATGAAATTTCATAGGAAGAAAAATGGGAATTGATGAAATTTCATAGGGAAAAACATGTGAAATGATGTTTTTTCATAGGGAGAAAAATGGGAAATGATGAAATTTCATAGGGAGAAAAATGGAAATTGATGAAATGTTATAGGAAGAAAAATTGGAATTAATGAAATTTCATATGGAGAAAAATGGGAATTAATGAAATCCCGTAGGAAGACAAATGGTAATTGATGAAATTTCATAGGGATAAAAATGGGAATTAAGGAAATTTCATATGAAGAAAAATGGGAAATGATGAAATTTCATAGGAAGAAAAATGGGAATTGATGAAAATTCATAGGGATTGAATGGCAATTAGTAAAATTTCATAGGTAGAAAAATGGGAATTGATGATATTTCATATGGAGAAAAATGGGAAATGATGAAATTTCATAGGGAGAAAAATGGGAATTGATGAAAATTCATAGGGAGAAAAATGGGCATTGATGCAATTTCATAGGGAGAAAAATGGGAATTGATGAAATTTCATAGGGATTGAATGGGATGGGGATTAAAATGGTGCTTAAAATGGAGGAATTCATGGGATATCCTCTGGTAATTTAACCAGTTTGCTATAGAATATCAGAATGTTTTTACAGGTATAAATCATCTACAAATGGGCCATGTTGATCCATCTTCTATTGATTAAGATGTTCCATCAAAAGTGAATCCGTATGTCTTTCATCCACTAGGCATGTCTCTTTTCAGTCAAAGGCTGAGTCAAAGGTGTGTAGAAACCTCCAAACAAGGCTTACTCACAGAGATTTCACAACTGATTGCGACAGCTCCTTGATGGGAGTATACTCCCCATCAAAAGTCCATTCACCATCCAGCAGTTGGGTTGGACACATCAGTTCTGTCCCCATTGCACCTGGCTTTCCCAATCCACCGATCCCCTGTGGAGCGTACCATCTGCAGGCGGGACCTCATGGCCAGATACTGGGAATATTCATACTGATCTTGGCCAATCTTAGACACCCTCAAAAAAATATATACCCTCTCCCTGCAAGTCGGAAGGTCAAGTTTTACGAGGTCTTTTGCAAAAGACCAAGTTTTACGAGGTCCTCTGGTTTACTTGGTTTTATAGAGCTCAGCCCTTTTTCCCATCAATGCTGAATTTGACTTGAACCCCATTTGAAACTGTTGATGCATGATTGGGAAGCATTCAATCACCTACAGATCATAGCCCCGAATGGGCCTTTCCAAGTTGCAATGAACAGCCACTAAGGCTGACATTCCGGAGCATATGCAAAGCAAATTCGTGGCGTTTCCCCTCAAGAAATTATATGTTTGGCAGAAATTTCCACACTGAAAAAATGGTTCCTAGGGTTTCACGCTCGGTTCACGCTCGGTTCACGGTCATAGTTGGTCTTTTGCCAGTCATAGTTGGTCTTTTGCCGGTCATAGTTGGTCCGGTTCACGCTCGGTTCACGCTCGGTTCACGCTAGCGATTCTGGGCCCCTGATAATTCAAAAACCATACGTTTGTGGTGGTTCCAGCCCTGGACTCCCAATGATAAAATAGTGTGGGGTACCCTATGATAAACCGCAAATTGGATATTTGGTCGGTGAAGGGATGTGGCTATCCTGAAATTTAGGTCAACAATTATGGGTTTATGCATCTTATATATTACTGTTGGACATCCATGGCCATCATCTTAACTTTGGACCCAAAAGGTCCAAGCAATAGTAGGTCCTCATCAAGTAATAGTAGGTCCTTTTCAGCAAAGTTAAAAGGCCAAGTTTTACGAGGTCTTTGACCTGGAGGGTCTGGTTATTTAACATAGCCATGGAAAATAGCCCATAGAAATAGATGTTTGTTTGATGATTTACCTATGAAAAATGGTGATTTTCCAGTTCGCTACGTTGGTCATCACCAGATGGTAAATCTTCACCGACAGATCAAGGCGGGATCCTAGCACCATGCTGGGAAGGAGGCTATATAAAGACATTGAAACTGAATATGTATGTGTACACAGTATTATTAATATGGTGATTTAATGATATTTAATGGGAATATAGATGGATATAGCTTTCAATGGGGAAATCATCTATAAATGGTGGATTTTTCATTGCCATGTGTGATTACCAGAGGGTATCTGTCTCTTTTATGCGTGTATTGACAGTACATACGATATCATCCGAAACATCAACAACACCAACACGAAAAAAAACAAGCCTAGCTACAAAACGTGGCTAGCGGGGTTCCATGCATGGAGGTTTGTCTGCAGTTTTCTCCAAAAAAACATGTTATGTCATTGGAATTTCATTGGAATTGTCATATTGCATACATCATCAAGTGGTTGATTTTCCTGGAATAGTTTGTACAACAGATTGAGGCAAGTGCGTGCGACATGACAGTCGCGCTCTCGAGTTTACTATATAGGCAAAACCCGAAAACCATCCCTGATTTACCACGGATGTTGCTGGTTTAATGGCGGTTGTTTCTATCCGTGCGGATGTTGGCTGTATCGCGAGCTACCATCTGAGGGTTTTGATGATGACCTCTATCCGAAAACCTGAAAGTCCCGGATAACACCCCCAAAAGTGACAATCCACCATTGAACCTAAAGTTCTTCGGACTATGGAAGGGAGTTAGATTTTTGAATGTTTCCAGTGCTAAGGTTGTTCTGTGTGGATTGTGCAGTGTGAGCCACCTACCCCTCTGAAAAATGATGGACTTCGTCAGTTGGGATGAAACCCATGTCACTAGTTGCACTTCTCCTACTGTATACGATGGATCCCACACCCCGAAATGACCAAAAGAAAACCTGAGTACTTCAAGAACTACCGACCGATCACGATAAATTGATTTACTGGTTGGTGGTTGAGCCTACCCCTCTGAAAAATATGAAAGTCTGTTGGGATTATTATTCCCAATATATGGAAAAAATGCAAAATGTTCCAAACCACCAACCAGTTTCAAATGATTCAAATACAAGAGGGAAAATGAAAAGTTCCTGACATTTGGCAGAGACCTAGCAACGTTGTGAGGTGTCATCTCCCAGGGTCCCCCTGCCATAGCCACAGCCGCGCGAAAAAAATGCGAAGCCGGGGCCAAAGAGTTGTGCCTATGGACCTTGGGGCATTGAGTGCCCATATTTTTCAATGGATTGGTAGGAAATTTCAAACCGGAAACCCGGAAACCAGGGATTTTACCCAAACTTTGTCGAGGCGATTTCCTATGATTTCCTCTATATATGTTCTCTTCAACCAATTCTGGGAAATTTGCAGTGGTTATATGTGGTTATCACCGTGAGAATCGGGAACTGAAACTTCAAAATCCTGTATGAATTTCGATGCAGCCCCAATGGGGCGATGGCAAGTCGAAACCACTTCATAGCATCTCCAAGCCGGAAAGAACTTGACTCAGTTTCATTGGTGTGCCCCGCAACGATCACCCTGGGAAACGTTCCAAAAAACTACCGCGCTTCCCCAGACATTTTCTGGTGTCGCTGCACGTGGTTTCTGGTGCCCAAAGCTGCGATGTTCAGATGGTCTTTGCATGTCAATTGGTAGTGGGTGGATTGGAAAAACATTGAAAAAAATGAAGTGAAACAATTGTTTGAAACCACCATCTCTACACTTAAATCATGACTGGAACCAAGTACCTGACAGTTGGATCGATCTACTAGGTTTCATGAAAAAATTCAGACTACAGTGATGTCCAATCTTGATAAGCCAAGCTAGCATGTTTTTATCTTCCCATTCTGGCTCTGATGTCTAGGTAAAATCTGCGTGATTCGCATTCATATGAATCAATTTTTTTGATTGTTCTTCCAAGAATAACAATATCATGTGGGATATTTTGTTGATTCTCCACGAATGGTAGCCTGACCAAAACTTGTTTCCCAGGGGTGGCGATCTTCTTTTCATCTTGGGAATGGATTAGGAAAACATTGATGTATCCTCTATAAAAATTCTACACGTGTGAAACTCACAGCAAATTGTTTGCGTTGGCAACTGTTGTTTGAATCAAATCACAAGGCGTGCTGACCAATGACGCAAATGGAGATGCAGCTGTTTTTTGTCCATTGCTTTGCAAAGATTGGCTCATTCGGCCGCCCTTGGAATTGGAATTTGCGCCAAAAGGACAATCGATGCTATCATTGCACATGCAGGTTCAAACTATTGCAGTCACCACCTAGGTGTGCTTTCCAGTAGAATGGTTGACCTCGCGATACATCAACTGCAAAAACATGCGTGCATGACCCAACCAAGACGGTGCAATCGCTACGATATGCTGTCTGAAAGTCAGTGTTTTTCACTGGTCTTTGTTTTCTGGCTGAAGTCATGACTTTGCTTGCGGTTCTTCTCTTCTCGGAGTTGGACAATTGGAAGACTGCACCACATTCGGAGGCTATTCTGCAGTTTCACATCATGTTTGGTCAGCGCAACGGGCGATCACAAGGCCTGTTGGAACCCAGTGAATCTGAGAAGGTGCTAGGACTTGTCGTACGGCTCGAATATTCATTGTGGCTCTCTTCTCAGTCAGTGTTTTCGACAACCAAACAATCAGAAAGTGACTTGGCATCAGTCACATGAAGCGCAGTAAGCGTAAACTTCATA